>LPNX010835675.1:789477-849425 GCA_001517045.1 Pseudotsuga menziesii
TTAACAAATCCTTGACTGAAGGAGGTGATCTGGAAAGATCCAGAGTTGAACTTCAACATCCTTTATGGGGAATTTTGCCCTCCCTCTCTCCACACGTTTGGGCTCATCTGGATGAGTTTTGGTGGATGCTTCAGTCAACAGGTTGAGGTGTCAGTCAGATCAGCCCCCCGATTGACAGTTGCACTCAGTGAGACTCAGATCTGGCTCAGCTAGACACAGATCAGGCATTGATGGACTCTCCTTCAGCTACAGTGGTCTATCTCCTTGGGATTTGCGCCCCCCTGGGCTGGATCTCCTTTTTTGTATAAACAAAGCTCAGGCTACCTCTTCCAAGCTAGTTAGAGTTGGATTGAAGGGCTTGCTATTGTAATAATGTTGTAATCTTTTGATTGTTGGAATAAAGAAGCTTTGGAGGCCAAATGGTGTAATGCTCTCATGTGTGTGGATTAAGCATTGTCTTACGGCTATTGATGTTGCTGGCTTTTCCCTCAATTTCTACATCTGAACCCTGTCTGGCTTGAACGATTCAGCTGAATCAATAGGAGAATAGTTGGGCAAGTAAGGTTACTTGATTTTTCTATATCTCATAGCATATATGTTTGAAGATCTAGATTATACATGTTTAATAAGTTTATTTGCATGTAATTCTTGTCTCTATTTCATATATATATCCAGATCTCATGAGGTTTCGTGCACGATTGTGTGTTTAGCTTTCAGGTAGCAAGGATTGGATAAGCTATGGATCTAGTTTGACTTCACTGTACATCCAAAAACTTTGTGAAGGCATTGCCCCTCTGTATTCCACTAACAAGTTTCCATTGCAGATCCATCCAACAACGGGCCTTTCCCCTTCTCTTCCTCCTTTCTATTAAAATCAATCTTCCGGTTACCTGTCTCTTCCTCTTATGATCAGATCTAGTTCTAAGAATTGAATATATATTGTTAGATCTAGTTTATAAGAGTCTTGCTGCTTAGATCTATAATTTCATAAAGATAGATCTAGGTGTAGAAATTTCCTTTTTTGCAAGTAGCTAAAGCATAGATCTAAAGCTTGCTCATAAGGTAGTTTCTTTTTTTGTTCTTCAAAGATTTAAATTCTGCAAGAAAAGTGTATATCTCATTGGCTTCCCAAACAGCAAGCCAAGATCCCAAGGAAAGCTTGCTTTCCTTGGTTCCTTTTTGCAAAACTAGATGAGCCCCTTTTAACAATTTTTTACTTAGTTTTTTTTCGGTAACTAGCGTGGTGACCCAAAACACTTTTAAAGTGTGTTTGGGCACATTTGATTCTAATTGCTCGCTGCTTTTTAGCAGGTATAACAAAAAAGAGAAGAAGACTCTGCCCATTTGCCAACTCTTAGACGAACCAGAGCTTCCCGGAAGCTTCCCCCACCGCCGTGTTTTGATTTTAGCTTGTTACAAGCTTGTTGTAAGTCTTTGGATCCCAGATAACAAGGACCAAAGTGCATCAATTTCAATTTGCTGATATTGTAAATTGCTGCTAATAAAAACAAAAGATCTTTTCGAATAGGCTCTTTCGAGCCTATTCACATCCCCCCTGGGGGGATTTGCGTTCGTGTCTTTTTTTTGCTTTTCGTTTATCTTTTTTTAAATCTAGCGTAGTTCTAATCTGCAGGGTAGTATACTTTGATTTATAATCATTTCCATATTCCATATCTGAGGTTTCAAAGTAATTTTAATACTTATCCCACGACTTCCCGATTGACCCGAAAGGGGAAAGAGATGCGTGGTAGGACTAATTAGAAAACCGGCATTATGTATCTTTGTTTTCTTTTTCATCAACTGTTTCATCAGCTATAATAAAATTAACCCCTCCTTGATTACCCGATTGAGATCCACTTGGATCGAAAAAGGTTCCTGGAGGGTTTTCTTTTTAACAAGAACACCTATCTTAAAATTTACTAAAATTGACAAGACTCCGGTGTGTATGCTCTGCACTTGGCTGCGGTTCGTCCGATCAGTCAAGCTACATCAAAAGCACTTGAGTGACTAGAATAATTAGGATTCACTCTCCGAAATTGACAAACCATCAGGTGAAAATCCAACACCTCGATCAAGCCATTATGGTGGCAAAATACCCAAAGGAAGTGGGAACTCCTGAAAAGTGACCTCGGGGCGCCAATCTCTGTTACACCTGCGGGTGCATTATGAACAATAGCCTCAGAGACTCCATTCAGCCCACATATTCCTTACGAGTAGCCGTAAAGGTTTAGTTTTGGACATACTCCAAGTACTCTCGGGTATATCTGGAGTCCACCCCTTCGCCTAATTTTAATCAACTCATATTTCACATTAACTTAAAACGTACCAAGAGGCAATCGCAAAACATTCACTCCAAGCACATGCAAGTACATTGATTATCTTTTGACTCCATTTTAAGGCACTGGCTATTTTCTTTCTATATATATATATATATATATTGTGTCTCAGCATTGTGCTTTCGTGCGCTCATTTTGTATCTTGTCATCTATGGTTGTTTATGGTTAAATTTCAAACTCCTAAGTAACTCATTCAATTTAACATCACCATACTAAATAATTTTGCCTTAGTAACTTAATAGGGTCTACCCCCCTTGGCTTCGTTAGGAGTTGAGCCTAAACGGAGGAGTCAAGAACAAGGTGACAGCCTTGACTCGAGACTTGCCCCCAAGGACACACCGAGTGGCTTGAAGATTTCTACCACGTGACCCAAGTGTGTGAAAGGCAGCAACACTATCTATCTCAAAGATTTAGGGCTTATAGATCAAGTCACTCTAGTCCCATATTTCTTACCCTTTCTAAGTGTCTTATCTTTCTGCTAGTCTTTATAGGCTAGCAAGGGTCTCCCCCTTTGCTATCATTAACATAAAGTGACAAGAATCCCTTTCGGTGTGACAACCATCTTATATAGTGGTGATTGAGAATCTTGAAGTGTCATCGGTTTAGTTCCCTTCCTCTACCGTCTTGAATAGGATATCTCATAGTGGCAACTACAACTTTGGTGATAACAACTCCCAGGAACAACCTGGGAGTGCTGAGGGAGGGCTAGGGGAGAAATGATCCATGTTTTGGCCAGGAGCATTTTTTCTCTTGGGGAGCGCACTCCCAAAAGTCGCTCCCATAAGGGAGTGATTAGGAGGCGCGCTCCCAAGGGCGATTCCTGATCTCTCCTGAGGGGGGCCTCCCTCGCAAGGTCTAGAGTCTAGACTCTACAATAAGGTAGAATAATCAAGCTATAAAAAGTGCAACAATAATGATATGATCAAAGGCTTGAAACCACAAAAAGATGCCATGGGATGCAGCTCAACTATAAGTTGACTAAAGGCATGCTAAAAGAAAGTCAGTGTGGGAAAAAATATAGGATCTGAATCATAAGCAACATAAGATTGCAACCACAATTAAGATGTGAAACCTCTGAGGGGAAACTAACAACTGATAAGGTTCATCTTGCATGACACAAACTAATTGTCAAGACTTAGTGTTGAATTCAATGATGTCAGCTTTGGAGATTGTTGATGTTTCTCAGGTTGCAACATCGGGCAGACATTCTCCCATTATCCTGAGTCATATAATGTGGGGAGAATGGCCCAAGTAGGGGCAGAATCTCCCATTATTCTGAGACTTGAGTCATGGTGTGGGGATATTGGTCCTAGGGTGCTCTCACACTTCTCCCATTATCCTAAGTTATATGGTGTGGGGAGATTGGCCCCAAGGTGTTATCACCTCACCTACTTCGAGATGGAGTGATTTATTCTATATTAGAGTGAGTTGACTTGTTTAAACTTTAATTGATAGGGGATTTCATCCCCTTGTGGAATATACAAAGTCTAAGCTAATGTTGAATTTGACATAAGCTCTAAGAAGTGTCCGGAACTTCTTAGTGTGAGTCAAATCAACATTAGAGCTCTATGCGTGAATAGATGTGCATGTGAGGAGATAATCATCAACAACGACAACTTTTCTATGATGAATAAATAACCAAGAAGACAAGTCGGCCCTAGAAGGAAGAAAAAGTCGGCCCCAACAGAAAGACAAGTTGGCCCCACTAGTGAAATTCAAGTGAACTGAAGAATATAAATAAAGTGCTCACACACTTCATTTTTATCATCATCACATCTTCTATTCTGTTCTCTGCATGTGCGCACTTTCCAAAGAAGGCCTAGCAAAGGCAAGAAGCAAAAAAATTTGGGTTCTCATAATATCCTAGTGGTTTGCTATCTCTCCCTAGAGGTTCGTTAGGGTTTCCTCATGAAAGAGGGCTCATTGCTAGTGTTTCTTCATGAATGGTAATGTACTTGATTTGGACTGATTTCTTCTAAGAAAAGCTGGTTGGGTTTTCTCCCTTAATGGGTTTCCCAGGGTAAAATTCTCGTGTCTATTGTGCATGGCTGTGTTTCTATGATCTTTTGTTTCCGTTGCAATTTAAGTTGAAATTTTCAGTGTGCAATTACTCAAAGAAAACTGTGGGATGAAATGAATGCTTGAAATCATTAGGAAATAATTGTCAAGATCTGGAAATAGATATAAAAAAATCAAGAGATCACTAGTCCAAACCCAACATGCTTTCTTAATTGATACATGGTAGCATCTGCTGCAATCCTGCTGTCGAGAACAGAGGCATAATTGATACCCATCACTTTATGATGAAGATAAAATATACACTCATTAGTGTCTGCTTTCAATGCATGCTTCTAACACCCAATAATATATACCTACAGGCTGCTACACAAAATTAATTTTAGTAAATGATGATGAACTCACACCTCTTCAACTGCATATATATATATATATATATATATATATATATATATATATATATATATTATTCTTGCTGCCTCTTAGTTCTGCTCTTGATAAGACAGCACATGCCCCAACAAAAGCAAGCAATGGTGTATCTGCAATGCTATTTACAGTACTTGTACAGGCTTGAATAAGTCTAAACATTTCTCTCTCAAAATGAGGATATAAAAGAAACCAATTAAATCTTCAGTCTTCCATATTTTCCTCTGCACTGTACATGCTCAGGCAGGCATAGATCTAGAAGTTATTCAAAACATAACCGATATATAACAAAAAAGTTGAAGAAAGACATTTCTGAGGAGGGAGCACTGCTATACCAGGCTTTAAATCTCTGTGAATAATCCCATTCGCATGAAGGCAATCCATAGCTTGTGCAATGTCAAGTGCAAAACCCATTGCAACATGGAGTTCTAGAAGTTTGGGACGTAAATTCAACATATACTTCCGGAGTGTCATAGCTGGAAGGAGTTCAGTAGCTATCACCATTACTGGATCTTTACAAGCTCCAATAAACTGCAAGCAATGGTACATTAGAACTTTCCAACAGTAGCTAGATGCGATTGCAAGGTATTGAGAATCAAAACCAATGCTATGTTTTCATCTAATCCAACTCGAGATTTGGCATGAAAGAAATAACGACTGTTAACAGCACCTTGACAAGATTCTTGTGCTGCACTTTTGACATCATAGCAACTTCTCTTACAAATCTGGCTTCAAGTGTTGCTCTTTCTTCCACTGCCTCGCCCCGTTGAAGTATTTTTACAGCTACATCTTGATCCCGATATCTACCATAAAATAACAATCCATATAAGCGCAAGTGTATTTATTTTCTCCTTTTTAACCTAGTGGGTTTAGCATAAATTTCAAAAGAACATGAGACCAGAAAAAATCAGGCGGCCAAAGATCAAACAGAGCTCAGCAAGCCTCACTTGAAAGAAACAATAACTATCAAAATTTCAAAAGAAATTCTCCGAATCATGGAATGCAAAAACAAAGCTATGAAAACTTCAAACAAAATCCCAGAATCATGAAAGACCAGGAACTGATAACCTCCAGTTTGGTTGAGAAGCATGTATCTTAAGGATTTTTTATTCTGAGTTGGTAAGACCAACATTCAGACAGATGGCCCAGAGGTTTTAGGTGCCAACACTCTAGCAAAGCTCCAAGGATATCCACCAACCACTTTGACCCCTCAGTTTTTCTCAAGCAGTGCCCATGAGTGGAGTAATTCTCCAAATCACATAGACATTATTCTTGATGTGTTTCTATCAGCACCTTGTCAATATAAATAACCTAGTCTAGTCTATCTAAACTTTTCATGCCCGAAGAGAAGGGAGACCCTATCTATACAGGCATCACATTATTGGATGAACGACTACACCAAGAATATATAATTCATTGATGTCCTATAGGCTATAATGTCAACAAAGACAAGTGACATAGCCAGGGTAGATGAGATGAAATAAGATAATTTTATTAATGTCCAACAAGACCACAAAAGTAGGTCGTGCGGTACCATGGTAACAATACAAAGAAAAGTTTAGGAATTGATATCGAACTTTTATTAACCCTGGTAAAAGGAAGCAAAAATGTTATTTTATTGCCAATTCACAAAATTAATGGTTCCTTCATTAAAAAAAACTTCAAGAAATTTAAAGAAAATTAAAATCCAAAATGTCCCCTTTCTCAAGACCATTTATCTAATCTCTTTTTCCAACGACTGGAATCAATTACATTTTTAGAGTAATACATATTCAGATATCTTTGTTTTAGAAATGCCATCCTCAACAGACAACTTGAGCTAAACAGTCACTCAGTTTCAGTAAGCACAGAATCATGCCACTTGAGCAGGAAAGGGGTTTTTTTCTAAGCCAAAGAAGGGGCACATGGACCCTGGAGCAAAAGTAACCTCATCTTCATGATGTTCAATCAACATAAGCAAGATGTAGCCTGCTATTTACTGCAAGAAACGAGAGTTCAAAATAGCCTGACAAACACCAAACAAAATTTTGCTTGAATGAAAAGGAAAATTGTATATACTATAACTCAAGTTCTTTGTGATGATAGAGATGAGGTCCCTATTATCGTTTATATGTATTCTGAGCTTGTTATCAACAAGCAATATGATTACATAGGGATAAATTCATGACATTCAAATCACAAGTAATGCTTCTTAAGCACAGGGCCAACAATAAATTTGGCCTGGTCTACACATTTTCAGTTTATGGGAAGTAACTCCATGACCTTATTTTGGGAGTTGTTCATCTCTCAAGAGGACTATTGTATTAAGGACAACTTCTGCTGCAAGTATCTTTCTGATTTGTCCTCTAGCACACTATTTGTGGAACTTAACTCACTACAGTCAGGAGAATGTAACCACAATGGACATCTTATCAGCAGATTATGTGTTATATCCATCCCCTTCTGCCTAAAGTTGGGCTCTTCCAACATGTGACCAAGAAAGCAACTGCATATGGGTGCTCTCTAGCTCAGTAAAGGACTTAAGCCACACTCGTACACTGACAGTTTGGAACGCACACCCCTACAGTAGAACTCCACCAGCAGCACCAAACTTTTAATTTAATATTAAATTCCACTGGTGGCCATAAATAGCCAATGGGACTGTAAAAATTACAAAGATGAGTAAGCATTGGAAGTACTAAAGCATGTAGAGTACTAGAGACAAAGCCTCAATTCTATTGCAGAAGTGTTTTCATATACACATCATAAGGTTCTCACTCCTGCACGCCAATTGGGAAATTACTTACAAACCTTATGATAGTTACAACTGACAAATCACCTGCAATTTCCCCACAGGCGAAACAAAAACATGTCTGACCACACACTACCCTAGGCATGCCGTTGGTAGTGCTAAACAAACATGAAAGCCAGAGCTAGATCAGATTGCACTTCAACAATTATTTAGGTTGGTTGAAGCTACCCTTTCTTTTCCTTTCTTTCTTTTTTCTCTCGATTATTTTGAGCTGGTGAAGTTTAGGGCTCACACATAACTCCATGCAAGGTACCCATGTTCTCACCATGGCTTGTGAGATCTGCACATGCTATTTAGAATTTTCATTTGCTTACAATTTCGTCCATAGCCCGGTGAACGTGGGTACTCAGCATCAACCTCCCCAAAAGGATGATATATATTTTCTAAAAACATGGACCCCTAGATGTTCTGCAATACCGGTGTTCAAATATAAACAAAAGATGCATACATGGTAGCCACCTCTAACCAGATAGCCAAATGAAAGTAAAGCAATCCTGTTGGTTTTTTATCAAATTATCTTGGCAGGATTTTCATGGACATTGATGCATTCCCTCACACACACTCCAAAGAATTCCTCCCATGTACAATTGAAAACAAACATTTGGAAGTTAAATATATATGGTGGACGTTAATACACGCTTCAACCAGAGGTTTCAAACACATAAAATAATATTTTGGGGGAAAAAATACTTATGAAAAGAAAGAAGATGAATAATATTTTGGGGGAAAATATACTAATGAAAAGAAAGACGATGAAATCATTTGGAAGTTTTTTGGGGGGTGTTTTAGTGCATACCTCCCCTGATAGACTTTTCCATGAGCTCCTTCTCCAATTTTAGAGCCAACAAGCAGAAACTGTGCATCAATAAGCAACTTTTCATCAAGCTTGAAAGCTTGAGTGGTGTCCATAGAAAATCTACTTCCACCACCCACATTTCCTGCTTGCAAACCCAAATCCTTGGGTTTGTCTGATTGCAATTCAAAGTTGTTATGTGATTGTTGGCCAAACACAAACTCCTCGTCTTCTTCCTCCTTCAAATTCATCTCTGATTTCAGCCAAACAAATAAAACAAAGCAGCTGCAATGCCCCTGGCCAATTTCATAGCAGAAGGTATCAACTTCTTCAGACTGCCTGGCAGTTTTTGAGGGGTCTTAAAATCAAATTGAAGCTTGAATGGGTCGTTCTGTTCTGTTCAGAACAGCCCGTTCTGTCAGCCATGTAACGCAATTAAATTCTACCACCACCAATCTCTCCAGATAAAGTTTCTTCATCAGTCCCTGTGAAGAATCGCTTCGTAAACGGTATACAGTATAGCATTCATTTAAAAAAGGAAAAACATGTGGCCATTACTCCCTAATGAAAACAACATATAATATTATTATATCTCGATCCGATGATCGGCCCGTCTGCTTTCCATCCATGCATACCTAGAATATCATATTTATTGGTTTCCACGTCATGCCACTCTCTTGTGGGGTTAAAATTTAATTAACAAGCAGAGACTTTACAAAATTGGCAGCTATCAATCCACAGTTATATAAGTTATTATTAAATTTTACAAATTCAGTAGTGTTTTCCCGGAAACTATCGATTAACTTTTATATAAAAGTTGTTACATTAAATTTTTGCCACTAAGTCATAGTTGACTAGCATTCATGTATTTTAATTTTTGAAATCTGAAAAATCAAAGTTGATTTAAGCGGACAGTTTTTTAACTTTTATATAAAAGTTATTACATTGAATTTTTGCCACTAAGTTATAGTTGACCAGCATTCATGTATTATAATTTTTGAAATCGGATTCAGGAAACTATCAACTAGCATTGGTGCAAAATAACATCAAAAGGGTAAAAATATTATGTTTTTTCCCAAGTAAACTTTTGTTTTTTTACCTTGTGAAAAAGAATATTAATAGTGAGTTTTGAAATTTTAGGTTAAGACATTTATAATTGAGTTTTTTGGGGTTTCGATTTTGGATTATAAAGTGTGCAAGAAATAATTGATGTGATGCATTTTGAATATTTATTAATAGGAATACTTCCAGCTCCACAATGTGTCTGTTTTAGAAGTACCAATGTGTAAGTACAAATCCCATGTCATTATGACACATGAGCCCAAATTTTACATACGAAAATTACTTTGTAAGACTCTTAGTAAAACTTAAAGGGTTTTATTACAATTTTATTTGATTATTGGGATACTTTAACTTACGCAATTTCCAAAAATTGATGTTTGATTTATTTGTTTTGAATGCAGAATGATGAATTTTTGTTTGGATTGTTTTAACATCCCGCAACCCACAAATCTGCAACTTGTGGAGTGCGGCAAACCTTTCATTTGATATTTCATTATCAAACCCGCATCCCGCATCCCGCAAATGCAGGATGCGGGAGAGTTTGTATATGTGTTAATTTTAATCAACAGAATCCTGCATCCCACAATGTGTGGAATGCGGGTTGCGAAGTTCCTATTATTTTCGTTTGGTTTGTGTCTGCCCGCACCCCACATCCCGCAAAATGCGGAATTGCAGGTTGTGGAGCTAATTGAATCAAGTTTGTACTATTTTGCGTTCTCGCATCCCACAACCCGCAAGTTGTGGAATGCAGGTTGCGGAACAATTAATAAACTTGCAAAGTTTGTTTTGATCTCGCATCCCGCAAAGCTAATCCAGATGTATTTTTTCTTCGCGGTAAATTGCAAGATGCCGCAACCCACAACTCGAGAAACGTGGGATGCGGGTTTCGGGAAATATTAGAGAAATGAGACACAATAATTACAAAAGCGATCCCGCATCCCGCAGGCCGCAAAAATCATAGCACAGAAACAAAAATCACAACACATTACTACATTGCGGGATGCGGGATCCGGGTTGATTAAAATTAACACATATAAAAACTCTCTCGCATCCCGCAGATGAAAAGGTTTGTCGCACTCCGCAAGTTGTGGATTTGTGGGCTATGGGATCGCTTTTGTAATTATTGTGTCTCATTCCTCTAATATTTCCTGAAACCTGCATCCCGCATTTCTCGAGTTATGGGTTGCGGCATCTTGCAATTTACCGCGAAGACAAAATACATCAGGATCAGCTTTGTGGGATGCGAGAGTAAAACAAACTTTGCAAGCTTATTAATTGTTCTGCAACCCGCATTCCGTAACTTGTGGGTTGCGGAATGCGGGAACGCAAAATAGTACAAACTTGATTCAATTAGCTCCGCAACCCGCAATTCCGCATTTTGCAGGATGTGGGGTGCGAGTAGACACAAACCAAATGAAAATAATAAGAACTCCGCAACCCGCATTCCGCACATTGCGGGATGCGGGATTCGGGTTGATTAAAATTAACACATATACAAACTCTCCCGCACCCTACATTTGCGAGATGCGGGATGCGGGTTTGAAAATGAAATATCAAATGAAAGGTTTGCCACACTCCGTAAGTTGCGGATTTGCGGGTTGCGGGATGTTAAAACAATCCAAACAAAAATTCATCATTCTACATTCAAAACAAAGAAATAAAACATAAACGATGTTGTAGTTGAAGCTGCAAATAAATTTATTGACACACATGTGACAGCGTGGAATCCTCGTAATTCCCAATTGTCCACATCTGACTCACACCATTCTACTACAAAATATCAATGCATTGTTGCATCACCATCGATATTTGCATCAAACTACTCAGCTGACTCTGAAGAACTTGTCAATTTTGTTCAAAGGCACACCAAAATTTCAGAGTCAATTTTTGGCTATGTGCACGAGTCCGTAACCTGCAATGCAGATTGTGGGATCTTGAAGTTTATAATTTGTCAAATTTTCATCCCGCAATCCGCCATTTGCGGCATACGGGTTGCGAAATGTCTGACTCGTGCACACAAAATATTTTCGCATCCCACATTTTGCGGGATGCGGGATGACAAAATTATCGAAATTTGTTTTTGCGTGTTCCCACAACAAAAATCACAAAATAAAAACGGGATAGTTAATAAAATTTACAGAGATGCTGTCATTTATTTCCATTCTCTTTTTTCACCTATGAGAGAGGTTGTCATTTATTTCCATTTTCTTGTTTCTTTCATGAGGAAGGGTCTACTTTATTGCCTCTACTGTATTTTTGAATTTTGTGTTGTTTAAATTATTGTTATGATTTAGCATTTTAATCTTTATGTTGTGTGTCACCTCATTTATTGTTGAATTTCAATTCATTTTATAATTGAGACAAATAGTGCCTAGACAATTAAGTAATACACCGAGACACAAACTCGAGGCATCAATTTATCCATTTGCACAAAGCAGCAGGCTTCTAGAGGTGTTTGAAACATAAAACCTATCATTCAATTTATCAATTTATCAATTTAATTTAATATTATATTATTAATTTACCATTTACCATTTAATTTACCATTTACCATTTACCATTTAGTTTCCGCAATCTGCAAAGGTAAATTGATAATCAATTTATCAATTTACTTTTCGGAATGCAGAAACCAAAAAGCGGAAAGGTAAATTGATAAATTGATTATCAATTACCTTTCCACTTTCCGTAGGATATGCTGAGAGACTCATATATTGAACATGTTAAGTTGTTCAAATGTTGGATAAGTTGCGGTTTTTTAACAGTTCAAGAATTGTATTTCAATATGATTTTTATGGAGAAAAGATTTGAAACACTCGCATTAGATAACTGATTGTTGAAGTTCAGAATTTGTGAATCAACTATCACATCAAAACTCAAAAACGAATGTTGGCTTATGCAAAAAAAAAAAATTGAACACAAACCTACCATACCCTGATGTCCAAAATAGCAAATGAAAGTCCAACAGCCATAAAATGCATTTTAAAGGTGGAGATTATACACATGTTTGTTGAACACTTAATTCTTAAAAACGAGCATTTTTTAAATTTTTAAGTAAATTCAGGATGCGTATTACAACATTATGAAGGTACATAAGCAATATAAGTCACAACCCTTTTTTTATAGTTTTGCGACATATACAGAAATACTATGTGTTCAAATACAAACATGTCAAAGTTCCTTTTTCAATTTTCGACAATTCGGTACTAGTAAATCTATGGCGTATGTTCTACAATAAGGAACATACTAACATCCAATATCAAACTTTGCAACATAAGCAGAACTGGAATCTGAAAACTGGGAAGTCAAAAATCTGTTAAATAGGAGAAAGGTCATCTTATTTTTATGAATGGACACTCAATTTATACACACAATGATAATGTTGAACCAACTAAAACATGGAAACATTTCGATAGGTTTCCGTAGGTAAATTTGCAAGTCTGAAGAATGCTTTAGTAGTGTAAAAGACATGATGCTGAAAAGACCTGGAATGGAAAGATGTTTAGTTGGGGTATTTCGGTGTAGAGAAATCTCCATCTGTGAGAAAGAGCAAAGCATTTGATATCCTGTTTAAAAATATATCACATAGTAGCATATTAGGAAATCCTGAAGAATAAATTTGTTGTAATTTCATTATTCATCATGATGGAAAACAATTGAGAAGAAGGGTAAACAAATAATGATACCCTTTATCTAAGTTGGAGCGAAATAGAATGAAATTTATCCCATGTCTCTCCAGAAACTATAGTCCTTTCGTTGCAAGTAGCAGTGCGAACTTATCTTCCCATCTCTTCCCATTCCGGGCTTTGATATTATCACGTTGTGAGTTTTTTCTTTGGAAGCCATGAGAGCAGAACTAATGATGCTGACGAGTGCAGTTCTTGTGCAAATAAAAAATCATAAATGAGGTCCAAATGATTTTTTCCTCAATAGGAGGGTCTATTTATTCACTGAATCTTACAAATGTAATCATGATTTCAGGAATTTCTTGATGTAGTATATATCTATAACTTGGTATTAACGTGATTTGTATATAATTCCCTTATCTCCTGCAGCACACAAAAGATCACATAAACGGTGATATGAAAGCTCGAAATGAGAGCAGAATCCGAGATGTCAAATATATTGGATTTGAAAGATTTGGTCTTTGAAGCGGGTGATACTGACAATGATTTAATGATCAAGCAAGTTAGTTCACATATATTACATCATCATATTAATATATGTGAACTAACTTGAAAGCTCACAAAAGATCACATAAACGGTGATATGAAAGCTCGAAATGAGAGCAGAATCCGAGATGTCAAATATATTGGATTTGAAAGATTTGGTCTTTGAAGCGGGTGATACTGACAATGATTTAATGATCAAGCAAGTTAGTTCACATATATTACGTCATCATATTAATCGCAAAAGTGATTGTTACCCTCATTCTTTGGAATTTTGCTCAATGATCTTAGACAAAACTGTTTTATACACAATTACAATGTTGAAGAAGATAAAAAAGAACAAAATGCGTCAATAATCATTATTTTTATAATACAAAAAATGTAGTAAACACCAAATTGTAATGGTACAAAGTGATGTGTTGAACATTTATCTGCGCTACAATTCTCACCCATTTCCATACATTTTGCTAGCTAAATTTCCAAACATTTTCCTAGCGAAAGTGCATATGTTTTTGCACTTCATTTGTTCTTTAGCCCCTTCTTCGAAAGTAGAACTCCCAACTTATCTTCCCATCTCTTCCCATTCCTGCCTTTGGTATCACCATGTTGGCAATTTTTTCTTCGGCAGCCATGAGAGGGGAAATAATGACGCTCAAGAGCCCAGTTTTTTTGCATATAAAAAACCATAAATGAGGTCCAAATGATATTTTCCTCAGTAGGAGGCTCTATTTATTCACTAAATATTACAAATGCTATCATGAGTTCGAGATTTTCATGATGTAGTATATATCTATAACTTGGGATTTATGTGATCTGTATATAATTCCATTATCTCTTGGACACCGCGAAAGGTCACTTAAACGGTGACATGAAAGCCCACAAGGGGAGGAGAATCTAAGATGTGAAATATGTTGCAGTTGAAAGATTTGGTCTTTGGAGCGCGTGATATTGACGATGATTTAATGATTAACCAAGATATTTCATATATAATGATTAAGCAACACAGATATCTTTATACCATCATAAGAAGGCATCGATAAAGTGACAAATGTCAAGTTTACACACTATGGGATAACTTGAAGCTAACAACAAGTGAGGGTCTATGAATCCGATGGATTTGCACGATGGATTGAATGTACCCACGATCGGGCAGTCCAGATGAAGGCAGGTTCCAGATTGAGGGTCTGTGTTGATTATGTTGAATTAAATTCTGCGTATAAAGATAAGAAGTTGATCCACGGTGAATATAACTGGAGAAGAAAATGAAATATATGTGGTTCAAGATTGGTTGATGAACCAAATCTCTCACCGTGGATGAAATGTCTCGATGAACATGGTATAGAAAGGACATTCCCACGTATGATATGTTTTTCCTAACCAGTAATTGAGTCCCCAGACACCATTCGCAACATTCTATAGGTCAAGATTATGTTCCTAGCATTGTCTGTTGTCCCAACTTCGAGGATCCATCATGAAATTTAGATATTTGAAATAGTAAATCTTGCCTCTACATGAAACAAAGAAACGCGGCCAGCCGAATTTGTTCTTATCCCACCTACAGCATTTGCGAAAGGGCAAGGAAGGTCAAGTCCAAATGCCTTGACCCACCTGGGCAACAACGCGGGAGAACACCTAAGGTCTTATCCATGGCCAGTATGATAATTGAATATCAGAGGAGATGACTTGACTGGACTTTCCACAAGGAGTGAAGATCCTCTCTCACTTGTCAATTGTACTATTGTTATGATTTTCAGTTTTCATGTGTGCAGCTATGCTGGTAAGGTCTTTTCCGGTCTGTCTGGCTCACCCTATATAGCGCCACCGTCCGGAGTTGCTGAAAAATGAGGATGAATGAGCACTAAGAGAAAGGCCAAAAGTGCAATGGCTATATGGTTCCACCAGCTCATTTGTCAAGGGGTACTGATGGTTGGCGAATATGAAATTATGTTCCTTTATCATCCTGGTTGTCTGCACTAGGAAATTGCCAACCATCAGGGCCTGGATATGATGCACTTTGAATATTCCCGAATAAGAATACTTCCAGCTGCACAATACAATGTTTTTCTTGTCTATGGAGTGTGTCCCCAGAAATCCTCGAAGAGGTCACGGCTTCCAAAGTCCTCTTGTATGGGGACCATGTTCAGCGACAGGCAGTTGGAGCGAATGCTCGTACTGGGGTGGCGGGTGTCCGAAGTCTTCATCACCTCATTTGTAATTCCCACTTGCTAATTTTCTCTAAGGTGGTGACGAGGTTGAGGACATACTCCACTGTATTGCCTGTTGGAGAGCCTATTTAATGGGAGGTGAGGAGAACAAGAATGCTTGTCTCCAAGAGCCCTCACACAAAAATGTTACTAGCACATAGGGGAAATGTGGACAAGGATGAGCAAAAAAAGCACATAAAGTCCTTTAGCAGTAGGAAACCATGCAGAAAGGCACTGTTGAGCATGAAACACATAGGCAGGGAAGGACACGTGGTTGAATCAATAGACACACGAGTGGTTGAGCCCAGTGTGCTTATTGCATCCAACGCTATACCTTTCTGTAATTTTATGCTAATAGAGTTGCAAATTCATTATAATTAATATATTTCACAAGAGTTTGACTGTTTTGGGGTTTCAAATCATAATCATGTCATAATATTAGTTGGTTAAGGTTTGTTTATCATTAGTATATTCCAAAACAGTGCTTGCTTATAACAACAATCTTAATAGTTTATGGTTAAACTTGGGGTCATAATAATTCAACTACTGTTCAGGATCATTTGGACTTTGAACAAAATGGAGAATTATAGATGTGATGTTCAACTTGGTTTTGAATCAGCTAACTATCCCAACATTGAGGAATTGCTAGGGATTTGGAGCAGATGGAGGGATTTCCTTGGATATTAGTTTTATTTAGATTTCTCAATCTAAATTTGATGGAAATCTAATTTTTGTAATAGGGAATTTTTGGAAGGCAAAAATTTGGACAAGACTTTGGAAATACCTCTGTTTAATTGAGGTTTTGTAATTTTGTGCAAATCTATTTAATACAGTAATGATATTTTTTCATGTCTCTTTTTGTTTATTTGATTAGGTTTCCTTAATGAATAATGAGTTTTCTTGTTTTAGATGATTCAATATTACTGTTAGTATTTTGTGATCAATTAGTACATTTATTCACAGCCTTATTATTGACTCATGTACTGATAAGCTTTTAATAGAGCTTATTTTATTAAAATTTGTATCCTACAATATGGGTACATAATGAACTTTAATGGATCATATTTTCGCACCATAAACATGATTACCTCAAATACTACATGAGAAAATACAATAACTATTTGCTTACTATCTTAATCTATCTATAAATTTACATATCTTACTTTTTCTTTAAAAAAACAACTTACTCTATCAAAGTTATTTTACAATAAGAAAATGAAATCACTGTTCAATAGAGTAACTAAATTAAGTACTATAATAAACATAGTATCCATCATGCATAAATAAAAATACATATTCTTAATATAAACATGTAAATCATACCACTCTATTTATATTAAAATAAACATTAAACAGCAGTATTACTTCTTGCGAAAGCAATAGAGTTGTATTCCTTCTTGCTAAAGCTAAGACGTACACAGTTCTCAGGCAAGCGTAGAAGCTTAATTCCATGGAATGTAAGAACAATGGTCAATTTTAAGAAAAAACAGAAGCACCATTAAAAGTGAAGGTTTCTTCTGGAGAAGTTCTGAACCTGGGACCTTTTTGGAGAACGAATATACATTATTTGTTTTTTAAGCTAAAAAAATAACAAATTAATAAATTGTTATTCCGCAACTTTATTTCCACAATGTACACACTTTTCCTTCATCAATTCCTCAATTTCACAATTTAATGGCATTATTGATAGCAATGATCCAAACAAAAACGGAGGTTATGGCAATGCCAATCTGGTATGTGAAGATATCCAAAGACGCCAGCAAAATAGAAGAAAGATTGAAAAAAGTTCTGCAAACATTTGATTTATTTATCATAGTAGGGTTTTTAAAGTAATTACATTTTTGTAAAGGTTATAAATAATAATGTTCCGCATCTCGAATCCCGCATCCCGCAATGTGGGTTCAGGAGCTTGAAATTTATTATTTGCAAGTTTTCCATCCCACATCCCTAAATTTTGAAATGCGAGATGCGGGATGGAAAACTTGCAAATAATAAATTTCAAGCTCTCGCAACCCGCATTGCGGGATTCGGGATTTAGAACATTATTATTTATAACCTTTACAAAAATGTAATAACTTTAAATACCTTATTATGATAAACAAATAAAATGTTTGCAGAACTTTTTTCAATCTTTCTTCTATTCGGGATTCAAGATTCGCGATGATTTTGTCCATTCATCTTTTAATCTTGTTCTCGATGATCAGCAACAACAAATCCGAAGGGTTTTCAAGAAACAAAGGATTATTCCCCTTCAACTCACTCCAACAAAGAGGCAGTTGTGCTCATTGCTTGTTTTGTGATGAGGAGAGTAGAGAATACGTCCTTCATGCAAACATAATCCTGTAAATCTTGGATACTAACATAATGTTTTAGTTGTTACCATCGGCCTTTTAAAATTATGTATGAAATCATCAGCTCTTTTCTGGAGCTCTTGAGGTGGCTATGAATCATACTGCAGATAAAATAGCTGATGAAGCACACTGTAAGTAATCTGATCTGCTCTAACTTATCTAGATCGACACTTAGCTATTCAAATTTTGGAGTCTTTCTATCCTAAGTAGGTTTGAGATCGTTGATGGCCTACTTGACATTGAGAAGACAAAAGGAGACAACCAACAAGGTCAGTTGGAAAGCATCACAAAGAAGTTATTGGCAAGGGAGCAGGCAGACCATTCGATTATGATACTGTGGAAGTTATCGACATGAATGATGAGAGCATTAACAAGGTTGTTTATAGTCACTGGAAGGTGAAACAACAGCAGCAGTAATCAATGCACATCCATGATATTACCACAGAATAATGTCATTGACACCATGTCCTACATATCAATTAGGTTTACTAAGTTGGCCATAGTTAGCGTCTTTTGGGGAAGCCACAATTACCAGTGTTGGAATTTGATGGCCTCCTCCACACATTGAGAAAAATCCATATAGTGGCTTAAACTTGAACTTCAATATTGTAAAGACTTTTTATTCATATAAATATATTTCTACTGTAAATACTTGTATTTTTAACAATCAGTTTTTCAAGCTGCAAATCAAAGTTGGGGTCTGCAAAAAATGCCACACTCCCTTTGATGGAAAAAGGATAAAACACTTCAATAGGGCTGTCAATTTTAAACGACGCTAACCTTTGAGGCTACTTACATAGTTGGGAACAGAGGTTGTCATCATTTCTTGTATTTGTAGGTATGAATGCAAAGTATCTATTTAGCTTATCCTTTTTTAGCCTCTATCCAAACTTTTTAGTTTGTCAGGTTATCTTCAGCTTTCTCTCTTCAGCATAATTCTAAACCTTTTGCTTATTCAGACATTGAAACTGATGAACTACTACCAATTTTGTCATGGTTGAGCAGTAAAGACGGTGACCTAACATTTTCTTTCATCGCCATAATTCAAAACATTTTGTTTTTTTAAACATTAAAACCGTTGAACTATTGCCAATTGAGTCATGGTTGAGCGGTGAAGACAATTTCTTGTCAGGTCACCCACCAACATTGATTGCCACAAAAAGCAGTTGGGGCAGGTGTCGATTGGGCCAATTGTAGCTCTTTTGAAGTTCAAAGGAAACACATTTTGAAACAAAACTGGTGAACTTATTTGATTTCAATATTGACTAGGCTCTGGTCTCTGGGATTTCTGATTTTAATTTTGACGAGCCAAACGTAATGCTTCTGGAGTTTAATGAAGACACTTTAAACAAATAGTGAACTGTTCTGATGTCAAAACCTTAGACATGAGCTCTCTACTTCCTGATTTGATTTTGATGGGCAAATAGTAATGCTTATGTAGTTTAAAGGAAAAACTTTCAACTATAAATAGTGAACTATTTTGATTACAAAATCTTCCACATGAGCTCTTTATGGAAACTTTCTATTACGAATTTTTGTAGGATACCGGGACTTATTAAAAGCTATTGGATAAAATCACAATTTTATCTCACGAGCACGTGGTTACCTCATGTGTGATTTCAAGCAAATGATCATCTTGTCACATAATCCGGTTGCATACTTAGTATGTGGGACGTTCGTATGCATAGAGGGTTGGTTTATATCTGATCTTCTCTTCTTCTTCCTTTTTCTAACATATGTAATTTTTCAATGTTTTCTTTGAAGAAATTCAATGGAATTTTATCACATGCATTCAATTTCAAGAGAAAAATTGGCAAGAAAGAGTATGTGACTTACCATCATTGCCGGTTTGGTGAAGCCCCCATGTCGAATCACAGATACTTTTCAGATGGCGTATTGACAACGTACTAATTGAAAAATGGGAATTATTTGTTTTGTAATTATGGAAAAGGATTTGTCATTTCTGTGAGAAAATCACTTCCTCTTATAGTGTCATGTTTACATCTACATTAGATCTCATATTAAGTTGCATTACGGAACTTCATAGCCTTTTAACATGTCAAAATTATAATGAGCTCACAAAGCTTCTCTCCAAGCTGTTTGAGTATAGAAAGACAATTTTAAAACAAACTAAATAATTAATTTTTTTAGGTCCAATAAACCAAAGTTTGGTCTAAAAAGACGTTAACTATCATCATCATCAATATAAATTATGTATTCCATAAAATATGCAGGTTGTTTTATATGTAATTTGCTTATGTTTTGTTTTCTTCAAGAATCAATGGGTGATGGGTTTTTGTTTGCGGGAGAATTGGAGGATGCTGAATGGATGGTCCTTTATCTTAGTGGATGCCAAGGGAAAATTAGGGGGACTTCTTCTAGGTTGGAGGTCCCAAGCCTTCCATTTATTGAATGTGTGGGCTGATCATCGACCAACCTGCATACTGCTAGTTTTTTGGGCTTACTAGCTAACCCCCGACAATTGAGGGTCATCACGATCATAAGGAAACCCTAGCAAGGTCATCACGATCGTTTTCTTATTGCTATTAAGTTTGGTTTGACACCATGTGAACACTATAGGAATAAATATTCCAGATCATATGATGCCCAAGAAACATTGTGTTATATTGGCAGCATGGATATTTGTTAACGTCCAAATGCACTTCCCTCTAATTATTTTTTGGGTTCTTAGACCTGTTTATTTATACCGTTTTCAGATGGGATCTTTCGTTGATAGACAACCTTCCTGACTACATGAAAATTGCGTTGGATATTTTCTTCAAGACATCCAATGAACCAATTGTTGAAGTTTTGAAAGAGCAAGGGTGAGATATGGCAGCCTACATACAGAAAAATGCAGTATGTACTATTAATTATGAAGAACATTTTGTTCAAAACCATCAAAACTTAAAAAACTTGCAAGATTTTGAGTTTTAATATTTTCGAAGTTTTTCATCCCGCATCCCGCACTCCACAACTGCGGGATGCGAGATCACAAAACCACCACACTCGCATGAACAAAAAAATTTCCGCATCCCGCATCAATATAACGTAACCTCAGGTTGCAGTAGTCGAGTTATTTATTAATGAATCTTCTAGACTTCATGAATAGGTGCTTTGAAGAATTTAGAAGTTAAAAAAGGTTCCATTAAAAAACACAAGTTTACATTTTATATATGTTAATTAATCATTTGCATTTCAAATTGTCTTTACCCACTTCTTTCGGTAAAAGAAAATGATTTTTAATGCCTTGCCTAGCCTTCATGAATAGGTGCTTTGGAGAATTTCAAAGATGAAAACGGAGGGTTTTTCTGCAATTCCACTGGTGATCAACTTGAAGAAGAATATGATAAACAAATGAGAAGCATGTTGTCATTGTTTCAAGCTTCTAACATTTCGTTTCTTGGAGAAAAAGTGATGGCCAAAACTGATGGTGTTCCCAATCTCGTCAAGACCAAAACTAATGATGTTCCCAATCTCGTCATGACTGAATATGAAGCAACATATATCATAGACTGGATAACACTTTGCCTACCAGTGGATAATACCACATCCAATTTGATCCAGCACCTCGTCAAATTGAACCAGATGCAAGACTCCGGATGGAGAACGTTTTGCAATGTTAAAGCCTGAGTGTTTTCAAAACATAGTTCAATTGGACATGCCATGAGCCTGAGCGTTTTAATTCCATGCCGCTTTCTTCCGTATCTGAAAGAGCAAGGGCGAGATATGGCAGCCTACATACGAAAAAATGCAGTATGTACTGTTAATTATGAAGAACATTTTGTTCAAAACCATCAAATTCACAAAACCATCAAAACTTTAAAAACTTGCGGGATTTTGAATTTTAATATTTTCAAAGTTTTTCATCCTGCATCCCGCACTCCGCAACTGTGGGATGCGGGATCACAAAACCACCACACTTGCATGAACAAAAACTTTTCCGCATCCCACATCAATATAACGTAACATCAGGTTGCAGTAGTCGAGTTATTTCTTAATGAATCTTCTAGACTTCATGAATAGGTGCTTTGAAGAATTTTGAAGCTAAAAAAGGTTCCATAAAAAAACACAAGTTTACATTTTATATATGTTAATTAATCATTTGCATTTCAAATTATCTTTACCCACTTCTTTTGGTAAAAGAAAATGATTTTTAATGCCTTGCCTAGCCTTCATGAATAGGTGCTTTGGAGAATTTCAAAGATGAAAACGGAGGGTTTTTCTGCAATTCCACTGGTGATCAACTTGAAGAAGAAGACGATAAACAAATGAGAAGCATGTTGTCATTGTTTCAAGCTTCTAACATTTCATTTCCCGGAGAAAAAGTGATGCCCAAAACTGATGGTGTTCCCAATCTCGTCAAGACCAAAACTGATGATGTTCCCAATCTCGTCATGACTAAATATGAAGTGGCATATATCATAGACTGGATAACACTTTGCCTGCCAGTGGATAATACCACATCCAATTTGATCTAGCACCTCGTCAAATTGAACCAAACGCAAGACTCCGAATGGAGAACGTTTTGCAATGTTAAAGCCTGAGTGTTTTCAGAACACAGTTCAATTGGACACGCCATGGTACAAAATAAAGCCTGAGCGTTTTAATTCCATGCCGCTTTCTTCCGTATCTGAAAGAGAAAGAGCGAGATATGGCAGCCTACATACGGAAAAATGCAGTATGTACTGTTAATTATGAAGAACATTTTGTTCAAAACCATCAAATTCACAAAACCATCAAAACTTTAAAAACTTGCGGGATTTTGAATTTTAATATTTTCGAAGTTTTTCATCCCGCACTCCGCAACTGCGGGATGTGGGATGCGGGATCACAAAACCACCGCACTCGCATGAACAAAAACTTTTCCGCATCCCACATCAATATAACGTTACCTCAGGTTGCAGTAGTCGAGTTATTTCTTAATGAATCTTCTAGACTTCATGAATAGGTGCTTTGAAGAATTTCGAAGTTAAAAAAGGTTCCATAAAAAAACACAAGTTTACATTTTATATATGTTAATTAATCATTTGCATTTGAAATTATCTTTACCCACTTCTTTTGGTAAAAGAAAATGACTTTTAATGCCTTGCCTTGCCTTCATGAATGGTGCTTTGGAGAATTTCAAAGATGAAAACGGAGGGTTTTTCTGCAATTCCACTGGTGGTCAACTTGAAGAAGAAGATGATAAACGAATGAGAAGCATGTTGTCATTGTTTCAAGCTTCTAACTTTTCGTTTCTCGGAGAAAAAGTGATGGCCAAAACTGATGGTGTTCCCAATCTCATCAAGACCAAAACTGATGATGTTCCCAATCTCATCATGACTGAATATGAAGCAGCATATATCATAGACTGGATAACACTTTGTCTGCCAGTGGATAATACCACATCCAATTTGATCCAGCACCTCGTCAAATTGAACCAGACGCAAGACTCTGGATGGAGAACGTTTTGCAATGTTAAAGCTTGAGTGTTTTCAAAACATAGTTCAATTGGACACGCCATGGTACAAAATAAAGCCTGAGCTTTTTAATTCCATACCGCTTTCTTCCGTATTTGCCGATAACACTTTGCCTGCCAGTGGATAGTACCACATCCAATTTGATCCAGCACCTCGTCAAATTGAACTAGACGCAAGACTCCGGATCGAGAATGTTTTGCAATGTTAAAGCCTAAGTGTTTTCATAACATAGTTCAATTGGACACGCCATGGTACAAAATAAAGCCTGAGCATTTTAATTCCATGCCGCTTTATTCCGTATTTGCTGGATCACGGGATATACGTGATCCAGCAATCACAATTTTAACCAAAATTTTAACCATGGAAAATTTAACTCGCCAATCAGAATGCAACACGTGTCGGAATGGTAATGGCCAGGGAGACGAGGAATCTTTGAGACTGCATCTCCATAGAGAAAACGCCTTCGACGTAATTAATAGTTATATAAAAGTTATTATTATTATATTAAATTTTTGCCACTAAGTTATAGTTTAATTCTTTAAATTGGATAAATCAAAGTTGATTTTTGAAATGGATAAATTAAAGTTAATTTTAACTAAGAGGTAAAAAAAATAAGTTTTAAAGTTAGAAATATTGAATTAAAATAAAGATAGAGAAGCTGAAAATAGTATAATTATTAACATATTTATTTAATTTGTGATGGTGAATACCCATAAGTTATTAATTATTTGTTCTTGCTTTCTTCTAGTTAAATGAGTTGAATGAGTCATTAGTTATCCATAAATCAATTACCAATTTTTATTTTTATTTATAATTGTTTATTTTGAATTTGGAATGATTACCATAAAATCAATTGAATAGTATACTTATCTCCCCAAGTCAATTTACAAAAAGCATAAGTACTTGTCTACTCCAAAATCTCAAATAAAAACACCTATAGATACAAAAATTTAAATATTAAAAATAAAAATATTTTAATAATTGAAATTTATTTTTTATTTTTGAGAAATCGTGAAATTTTTGTTAAAATTTTTAATTTCACTTTAGTATATTTCATTTGTTGTTAAATATTTTGATCAATTTTAAAAATAAAAAATAAAATGACAATTTGTTCATTTATTAACTCTTTTCAATTATAATAATAATAAATGATAATTTATTTTATTATTATATTATAGTATATTAGATTTTCACCTTAGTTTAGATATAGTTTTTATATTCTGAATTGTTATTTATTTATACAAGTAAAGTTGAAAATTTCAGTGGATGTAGCCTTTAACAATATTACATCACTAAATCATCATTAAAAAAAATTAATAAATAATAAATAAAATTTTATTTTCAAAATATCTTAATCTTTGGAGAATTTTTAATTGAACTCATCTCAAAGATTCAATTTATCTACTTATGAGAATTTTGAATTGAACTCATCTAAAAGATTTAATTTATCAACTTGTTGATTCATTCCAATGGAAATATAATAGTTTATTGTAATATCATATATATTTTTTATGAGCAATATTACATTGTAAGGTGCACTTCACTTGTTTTGGTGCAAAGGTGTTTGGTTTTTTTAAAGGTAGGTTGCACATGTATGAGCATGAATTCAATGCCATTAAAATTAAGTGTAAATTTAAATTTATATGATTGGAATGGTATTAGTTTAAATATTCTAATTTTTTAACTTTTTTTTAGTATATTTTATGTCTTGTTTTGTTTAAAGTTTGATTTGTAAAAATTATTAAAATCAACTACATTAGCTATGGAAATTGCAAAATTTAGGTGTTATGAAGGTATTTAAGGGTGTTGAATCTATTTATGGATTCAAAAACACAATTTGAACACTTCCAAATTTGGATTTTACCAAAAAAAATTATCGAAAGAAGTCCAAAACCTAGAATAAATAGACTACTCTAATTGGAATTAAGTGTAAATTTTAAATAATTTTATATTTCTATTATGATTACTTAAATAAAAAACAATTATTATGGAAGTGTTCCTTGACCTTGATAAGCAATTAAGAATTCTCAAAAACTTCTACTCTAATATGGGTATGTCTATTAACACCAACAAATTATTTAGTTATGATTATCAAGTCCAACAAAGACATTTACACCAATTTTATATATGACAATATCAATTAGGAGGTAGTGTCCTCTTACATATATCTCAAAAGTGATATCCATCACAAACTCAATGGGAACTATAACATTGAGAAAATGATTAAAGGAGGATGGAAAGCTTATTTTGGTCTAGAAAACAATTGTAAATCCACAAACCTTGTGATGTGGGATAAAAAGAAGTTCCTTTTTCAAACTCTCGCCCCTCCTGTTATCTTATACGATTGTGAAGTTTGGGGTTGCAACATCTCTTAAGAATATTGAAGAAAAATTGAGCAAATTCAGAAGCGTTTTATCATGTATAACCTCAAAATTAAAAGCAATATGCCCTATCTTATTATCCTTATAGAAATGGGTCTTCTCCCCATCGAAAACATCGTTATGGTTAGGTACTTGATGTACAAGTACAAGATAAATAACATGGGATACCAAAGACTCCCTAAAATTGCTTTAATATCCAGTCAAGACCATCTTCGGCTCAAGAGAGATTGGTCTAAAGATGCCATGCTTGGTTAAACCATTGGATTGAAAAAAATGTCACTTTGCAAAATATCAACAACATTAAAAATACTATCACATCTAAATTTAAAGAGAAAAATGTGGGACAAGAAAGATGTAGAGGTTAAAACAAAATTAAGGTATTATAAGGAGGTCATTAACCCTAATATAGAAGATCAAAAGTATATTTCTATCTTAACCAATTCGAAGAAGAAAATTAATATAGGCAAGATAAGAACAAATTTCCATGAGCTTCACAGTGAAATAGTTGGGCAACTCCTAAAACATCGTGGGTGAAAAGGATTTGTCATCTTTGGGAGACTGTGTCTAACACACCTAAAAAAAATCCATAATAATAATAAAAAAATCTTATATAACATATATCTAAGAGACATTATTTAAGTCCTTATTTGTAACATGGCATTATTGAACATTGAGAGCTTACTGTATATTCTTGCCATTTACTTGCTCATTCAACCTTTCCCAATCCCAGAACCCATTTATGTCAATTAGGCTTGGATTTATTTCACTGTTTTAAGCCTGATTTGCTAAGTTATTGTTCTTTCCGCAATGATCCTTTCGCAATGCGGATTACAGAACCTCATTTATCTCTTTATAAATTAACCCTCTGCAATGCGGATTACAGAACGTACTCTAATTCGCTACAAATTAACCTTCCACAATTAGCTTTTCATAATGCGGATTACGGATTATGGAATGTACTTTAACCCTTAATAAAATAACCCTCCACAACTAGCTTTCCACAATGCAGATTGCAGAATGTACTTTATCCCTTTATAAATTAACACTCTGTTATTAGCTTTCCGCAATGCGGATTGCGAAACGCGTCTTAACTCTTTATAATTTAACCTTTCGCCCTTAGATTTCTGCAATGCAGATTGCAGAATGCATTTTAACCCTTTATAATTAACCTTCCGCAATTAGCTTTCCGCAACGCGGATTGCGGAACACATTTAAATTATTTATAAATTATCCTTCCGCAATTAGCTTTTCGTAATGCGGATTGCGGAATGCAATTTAACCCTTTATAAATTAACCCTCCGCAATTAGCTTTCCGCAATGCGGAACATATTTTTAACTTGTTATAATTTATCTTTCTGCATTTGACCTTCCGCAATGTGGATTGTGGATTACATAACATATTATAACTATTTATAAATTATTCCTCTGTAATTGACCTTCTGCAATGCGGATTGCGGGTTGCAGATTTCCATAAAAAACTGGTTGTTTAACTTATAAGGTAAAGATTGATAGGATAATTGTAGATCTGTAATTGGTTAGCTGAATAAGATATAAATATTTAAATTGATTCCCCAATATCCCGATCTGAAATAGTCTCAATTGTACAAATTAAATAGATTTATTCCATAATACCTTATGAGATTTATTTAACAGGGATAATTTACAAACATGTAAATAATTTAAAGAACGAGAATTGAATTCAGATCAACAACAACCAGATCTAAATAAGTATGCTCAGAACGAATTACTAATTACTACACTAATAACATTACTAGCAATCCTTAATGTGGTTATGGATGCCCAATCTTAGATGTGTTGAGAAATAATCTAGCATTGTACAGATCTAATTTACTACAGAGAACATGGACGCATAAACATTTCGCCTATACGTATAGCTGCAATTCAACATTAAAATACACATTCTACTGTAACTAAAATCAATCATAAGCAATAGAATAAGAACCTAGCACCAACACTGGAAAAACAAAAGTGGAGAAGTCGTTCCTCCCAACCTACTCCCGGAGCAACCAAGCTACTTGCTCTAGAACCCCTGAGCTTGTTTGCTGAATCACAAGAGAAAAATATTTCAATGCGCCATCTCTTGCATTTCACAGATGTTAATCCCCGTCCAATGCTAGCCTCTTGTTACTCATGGACATACTAATATATAGTATTTTGCCTAGGACTTCGTTATTTATGAGCCTCCTTCTCTTTAGCACTCAACTAGGAGTGTTGACTTGATTTTTGGGGATGATGCCTCCTGCATCTTGAGTTCTCACTCAGTGGTTTCTACCACTTGTCATTTTCCTCTTATGGGTCAGTGAACACTCTTCAACAACTATCTCCACTTTTGTCCCCCTCAACATATTTTATTAAATAAAAATGTTTTATTATTGACTTTCTGTCAAAAATAATAAAATAGCAGAATTAATAATAATTATTAATTCATGGGGTATTACACTATGAGTGTTGAGGATGAATGTCACTTTCTCTTAGAGTGCCCTATGTACACCCATATTTGATCGTAGTTTCATAATCTTTGCTACAATACAATCTCCCTAGTCTTTTAACATGTCAAAACTATGGAAGGTCGATGGAGGTGGCAGAGAGGTAAAGTCGTACTCGTAATGACGGACAAGTATTGGTATCAAACTCGAGCGAGGGTGTGGCTCATTACAAGGAAGATTAACTAGGTCCAAGCCTTCCTACCTTTAGAATATTTGATGTGAGGTCTTTTGGGAGGCGAAAGGATTGAAAGTGAAAGCAAAAGGCAGAGGGTTTAATAGAGGCATGGAGACATGAAAAGGGGGGGGATCTCAAGCATCCCCAGCTTTGTATTTGAAAGGGCTGCAGGTCGGGGGGGTCCCAATCTCTCTGGATGTGATGGGAGGAGAGGGTCATTCCAATCATGAGTCTAACCCAAGATATCAATCTAAGAGTGAAGATATGTTCAGTGTTTTCCCAAAGTTGCCCTAATCCCTACAATGGAGATCTAATCTATTAAACGTAGGGATCAAATCCAATATATGCAAGACTATGCGCTCATCGGGAAGTTTGTGGGAATGCAACCTTTGGAGAAATCCCTGGTTTGGTTGATAAACTCTTCATTGAATCCTAAGGGGCACTATGACCTCCAATTAAGATCCAAGGGTTTCTTCACCATTTCATTTCTTAATCTGGAGGATAGAAACAAAATTCTAGATGGTGGGCCATATTTCTTTTACTCGTCTGGTTTATTCCTAAGTCCCTGGAAGGAAAAATTTTGCCCAGATAAGGAAGACATGAAAGCGGAGTCGGTCTGCATTAGGCTTTATTCCTTGCCATGTGAATAACGGGATCCATAAATCCTGGAATATTTGGGGAATGCTCTAGAGAAATTTATCAAAAGATCATAACAAACCAAGACCCTGAGATATACGACCTATGGGAGAATATTTGTTTACATGGATCTAACCAAAGAACTACCATAAGCCATTAAAATGTCTTGGGAGGATGAAGATTGGGTGCAAACCCTAGACTATGACCATATCCCATTTCATTGTCAAAGATTCCATGAGTATGGCCATATGTTTAGGGATTTCCATAAGAATGCCCCAAAACCAACACCCAGAATGGAGTAGGATAAAAGAGACCAAGGGTTTACTTAGGTTTCCTCGTGCAAAAGAGGAGGAAGGAAGTAGGACAACCGGGAGGTAAACAAAAAGTCTCAGTATATAATAAATTTGAATCCCTAGAAGATCAACCAGAGGAAATACCATATCAACACCAGGACGAACAGTAGGGGAGCCACCGCTAACAAGGGGAAAGGGGGGATATAGCCAAAATGACAGATAACACCACAAAAGGAGGAAACAATGAAGAAGTTGACCGAGACACCGGGGATGAAGCAAAGGATATGGATATAGGAGATTTGGATCTGGATGGCATTGAACAAGCCTGTGAAGATGTCGTGAAAGGATACGTCCCACAAGAGCAAGTGGTATTACTGAAGGAAGCCATCATCAAGGCGAGGGAGATAAATCAACTAGGAGTTAGACTAGGATCTCACAAGGAAAATAAGAGAAAGCATGAGGATATAGGTAAGAAGATAGGAAGAAAATCAAATAAGCAAAGAGTGGTAGAAGCAGGATGACGACTGGTTGAATCAGGTCAGTACCTGACTATTAAGGCAGCCTTAGGGTTATAAACCCCTAAGTTATTTCTAGTTTTAATGAATATAGTAACTTGGAATGTGAGATGGTTAAATAACCCTCAAAAAGTAAAAATCCTTAGGAAGAAGATCAAGAGGACAGACCCGAATATTGTATTTATCTAGGAAACCAAATTCCCCACAACTCAGTTTCAAGAGATTGGTAAGAAGATAAGGAAATGAAGTGAAGGAATGGGTATCGACGCAAGAGGGTATGTAGGTGGCTTGGGGATACTATGGGATCCCAATAGAGTACATCTTTTAGGTTTTAACGGGAACAACTATTTTTTATCCGCAGAGTTTAAGGTCATAGGCTTCTAAGTTTATGGAGTGCTTACCAATGTTTATAGGCCTCATAACCCTTGAGAGAAACTGATATTCATTAACACTCTAAAAAACATCCATGAATGGACAGAAGGGAGGCACTAGATCCTAGGGGGTGTCATGTCCCCTCTCATCTACCAGCTATGGAATGCGACCATGCTGCTATCGATCCGATCAAACTACACCCATAAACATAATATGAAATGCATTGAAGTAAAAACATGCACAGACGCATAAATCATTAACATACAACGGAAGCAAAATACATTCATTCACAACATTTAGCATGTTCATATTAATCAATAAGCACATACAGTTGTAGAGATAAAATAGACAAGAGATACTTATCTTAAAAGAAGCTTGTCCCACAACCAGCTACATCGCTGCAACGTTCCACCCAACCATAGGCCAGTGTGCTCATCAATCTCTCAGCAGCACTGCCACCCCTGAGCTGGGCATGATTCCCACAAGGAATAAGGGAACACTAACAGACTCACACATAGCCAAGGATATAACAAGAACTCAGCTAAGCCAACACAGTTGGGTTTATCAGGCTGCAAAGGAGCTGGAAAGGCTGACTGCTAAGCTAGTGAGCTCAACTATAGAGATATGGACACCTGCACCAGATCTAGCCTGGCTTCTAAAACATCTACACACCCAACACAAGGAGCATCCCCTTCTCTGCTACACAGTCCCTTAGGTTATGCCTTCCCTTCCAATGTTATTCAGGGTGTGCAAAGAAGGAAACTAGTCCCCTAGATCTGTTTGTGAATTTCCTTCTCACACTAGTTTTCTCAAGCTAGTTCAGACCCCATTTCCACTCCCAAACCGGTTCTGAGACCAAACAAATATGTACACACAACAATTGCAGTCTTGGGATTGAAGGAAAACATTACATAGGCCAAAATCGAGAATGACAATAGAGTAAAACAACCCCCTGATAGAAATTCAATTTCCAGAGTCGTTTATGGCCCTAACGTGGCCAAAACGAACTCAACAACACCCAAAAACGTTTTTTCCAGAGTCTCTTATCCCACTCATTGTGCAACCCAAAAAAGTTTTTTCCCAGCCGGGTAATGAGGAAAAAAACCACAAAAACGCCCAACAGAGATCCCAACCACTGACTATTAGCAAAACAACTTCCCAGCCATGGGGAAAAAAACACAGGAAACTTCAAAAACGTGAATGAGAGTGCCTAGGAGCTCCAAAAACACGGGGAAGACAAAAATGTGGATGCATGAAGGAATGGGCAACATTTTTGGGCAATAACTTGCCCCATAAGTAAAAAATCGTTTTTCCAAAAATTGGTGTTTCCCCAAATTCGAATTTGGACTGCCATACCTTGCCCATCCCATGCAATAACTAACTCAACCAATTTCTGGCAGAATTAAATGATTGGGCACAAGAGACAAAATGGGTAGTTGATAGTTTGATGGGTTCTCCCTTTGACATTTGGATTTTCCCCATTGGCCCAAAGGTTTGAATATCCCCCCCCCCGACCTTATCCTTAGGAAATCATGCCCCCATCTCATTATTTGTTGCATTGACATAGCTGGTTGTGGGTTTTTAATTAAATTGCATATTTAGATGATGTCCAAAATTATAATGTGTCGGCTAGCATAAAATACCATCGACAACGATTTTTTTAATCATTGAAACATAAAACGCTAAATCGATGGTGGGGATTTTTCCTTTAGCTCCACACCATGATTAATTACAATATATATATCATATACATTTAAGGCAAACGAGGTCAAAATCGAGGTGTTACAGGGGGAGACTTCAATCTCATAACCTCGTTGGATGAAACGAAAGGAGAGAGGAGAAGGTTGGAAGAGGAGTGTGAGGTTTTCAGAGATACCATTGAAGATTTAAAACATGTGGATATTACCCCGGGACAGGGGAATTTCACCCATAACAACAAAAAGAAGGGAGACATGCATATAACACCCCATTCCTAGACTGTTTCTTAGTATCAGAGTCAATTATGGAATATGGTAGTGAAATCCACTCATCGATTCTCTCAGCTGTGGGGTCAGATCATTGTCCAGTTGAATTATGGTGGAGTAGTTTGGGCTCACAGTTTAAAAAAACCGTTAGATTTGAACAATTTTGTCTAGGACATCCGGATTCCACAGAAAATGTCAAACAATGGTGGGAAGAATTAAGTGAAGGAGAAGGCCAGAGCATGTACAAGTTTCAACAAAAACTCAAAAAGTTAAAAGAGAGAATCAAGAAATGGAGTTCGAGAACATATCAGTTGACAAGAGAGTCCTCAAAGCCAGGCTAGCTGAGATACAAACCACAGGGATGAATTCAGGATAATCCATTGAATTGCGAGAAGAAGAGGCCATACTATGCATAAGAATAACAGAGAGGGAGTGTTAGGAGGAAATCATTTGGTGCCAAAAATCGAGAATAAGATGGCTCAAAGAGGGGGGAAGAAACAAAAATTTCTTTCAGAGTTCAGTCATCCAAGATAGATCGCATAACAAAATACTCTTGATTAAAAATTCCAATAACAAAAGGGTTGAAATGAGGGAAGAAATTGAAGTTGCCTTGAACAACCACTTCCAAGAGATGATGACTGAGCTAATACAGGACATGAGCAGAGACATCAAATAAATAACCCAACACATCCCTTCTCTAGTTACATAGGAGTAGAATGAAATGTTTAATTTGATCAATCTCCTTGAAGTCGAAGAGGCTCTACTCCAAATGGCAGAAGGCAAGGCCCCAGGCCTGAATGATTTCATTGTAAATTTCTTGCACCATTTTTGGGATATCATTAAGAAGGATGTTTGGAGGATAGTGGAGGATTCTCGAGCATCGAGGACAATCCTCCTAGCCTTCAATGCTACTTTCCCTACTCTCATCCCAAAAAGTTAAGGGGAAGACTCCCTTGACAAATTTAGACCCATAAGCCCGTGCAATGTCATTTATAAGATCATAACGAAGGTCATAGCGAATAGACTCAAATCTATTTTACCCTCCCTAATCTCTCTAGAGAAATCAGGGTTTGTCGAATGTCGCTAGATCATGGATGGAACCATCCTGGTGCATGAAGTGTTTCATTCCTTTAGAACAAAGAAAATCCTTGGAATGTTGGTAAAACTCGATATAGCGAAAGCCTTTGAAAAACTCAACTAGCATATCGTATTTATCCAGGAAGCCAAATTCCCCACGACTTAATTCCACGAGATTGGTAAGAAGATATGGAAAGGGAGTGAAAGAATGGGTATCCACGCAAGAGGCTATGCAGGTGGCTTGGGGATACTATGGGATCCTAATAGAGTACATCTTTCAGGTTTTAATGGGGACAACTATTTTTTATCCGCATAGTTTAAGGTCATAGGCTTCTCAGTTTTTGGAGTACTTACCAATGTTTATGGGCCTCATAACCCCCAGGAGAAACTGATATTCATTAACATCCTCAAAAAACTCCATGAATGGACAGAAGGGAGGCACTGGATCCTAGGGGAGACTTCAATCTCATAACCTCTTTGGATGAAAAGAAAGGAGGCAGGCGAAGGTTGGAGAAGGAGTGTGAGGTTTTCAGAGATGCCATTGGAGATCTAAAACTTGTGTATATTACCCTGGTAAAAAGACTGGGGAATTTCACCTAGAACAACAAAAGGAAGGGAGACAGGCATATAGAATCCCATCTAGACTGTTTCTTAGTATCAGAGTCAATTATGGAATATGGTAGTGAAATCCACTCATCGATTTTCTCAATTGTGGGGTCGAATCATTGGCTAGTTGAATTATAGTGGAGTGGTTTGGGCTCACAACTTAAAAAAACCTTTAGATTTGAACAATTTTGGCTAGGACATACAGATTTTACATAAAAGGTCAAACAATGGTGGGAATAATTAAGTGAAGGAGAAGGCTAGAGCATATACAAGTTTCAGCAAAAACTTGAAAAGTTGAAAGAGAGAATCAAGAAATGGAATAGGGAGGAGTTCGACAACATATCAACGAACAAGAGAGTCCTCAAATCCAAGCTAGCTGAGATACAGACCATAGGGATGAATTCAGGATATTCCATTGAACTCCGGAAAGAAGAGGCCAGACTATGCATAAGAATAACGAAGGGGGATGTTAGGAGGAAATCATTTGGTGCCAGAAATTAAGAATAAGATGGCTCAAAGAGAGGGGAAGAAACAAAAAGTTCTTTCAAAGACCAGTCATCCAAGGTAGATCGCGTAACAAAATACTTTCGATTAAAAATTCCAACTGTGATAGGGTTGAAACGAGGGAAGAAATTGAAGTTGCCCTAAACAACCACTTCTAGGAGATAATGACTGAGCTAATATAGGACATGAGCAGAGAAATTGAACAAATAACCCAACACATCCCTTCTCTAGTTACACAGGAGTAGAATGAAATGTTAATGAAGCTGATCACTCTCCTTGAAGTCGAAGAGGCTCTACTCCAAATGGCGGAAGGAAAGGCCCCAGGCTTGAATGGTTTCACTGCAAGTTTCTTCCACCGTTTTTGGGATATCATTAAGCAGGATGTTTGGCGAATAATGGAGGATTCTCGGGCATCGAGGACAATCCTCCTAGCCTTCAATGCTACTTTCCTTACTCTCATCCCAAAAAGTGAAGGGGCAGAATCCCCTGACAAATTTAGATCCATAATCCTATGCAATGTCATTTATAATATCATAACAAAGGTCATATCGAATAGACTCAAATCCATTTTACCCTCCCTAATCTCTCTAGAGAAATTAGGGTTTGTAGAAGGTCGCCAGATCATGGATGACATCATCCTGGTGCATGAAGCGCTTCATTATGTTAGAACATAGAAATCCTTGGAAAGTTGGTAAAACTCGATATAGCGAAAGCCTATGATAAACTCCTCTGGCACTTTATGAGAGAAATATTGAAATCCTTTTGCTTTCAGGATAGATGGATTGATTGGGTCATGAGTCTAGTGTCCTCAACTTTCTTCTCCATTCTTGTTAATGGAGTCCTGTCGAATCTGATTAAACCGACAAGGGGCATAAGACAGGGATACCCCTTATCTCTATTCTTGTTTATCATTATGGTAGAAGGATTGGGATGAACCATCACGGCTTTGAGGAACAATCAGGACTTATGTGGGATCTTGGTTCATCCAAGGGTGGAGAGGCAAACTCACCAACCGTTCATTTATGACACTATGCTGATGGGCCACCCCTCGGTTTAAGAAGCCATAATGCTCAAAGAATGCCTAATAAAGTTTGGCAAAGCGTCGGGACTGGAGGTTAACAATAAAAAATATCAGGTCTTCTTATTTAATACCCCTAGGATTACTAGACGTAACATTTGTAGAATTTTGGGCTTTCATGAGAGCTCCCTTCCATCCAAATATCTAGGTTCCCCCCTAGTAGACTCAATGGCAAGGAAGGGATCTTGGACGGATCTATTCGATAGCATGAAAAAACACCTGACAAACTGGACCATGAGCATTGAGGCTGCTCAATTTCACTAGCAGGTTGGTTTTGGTAAAGTCTGTCCTCCAAGCAATGCCATTCCACCTATTCTCAATCCTCAAAGCCCTAAAGGCGATAGTGAGAGACATAAGGAATCTGCAATGAAAATTCTTATGGAGCGGAACAAATGAACAACAAAAATGGGCCTTGGTTAAATGGGAAACACTATGCCTTCCTACAAAGCAGGGAGGTCTAAATATCCAGGACCTAGAAAAGGTAAATCACATCAGTGGGGCAAAGCTCTGGTGGAGGTGGGATAACCACAATTAGGAACCCTGGGAAAAGGTGTGGCACCATAAATACATCGCAGATTGGGAAAAGGAGAATATTACACGTTTCTTAGAAGAAACCCCAGGGTCTCATATATGGAAAACAACTAGATAGGGCAAAAGACTTATCTAGGACAATAGTTTCTGGGAAGTCTGAAATGGGAAAAGGCTCAAATTTGGGAGGACTCGTGGCAATAAATGCCACCTTTAGGGTGAGATATGGCAATACAACAGGTCATTAGGGATGTACAAACCAAGGCATCATGGAGGTCAAGGATATATGGTTAAACTAGGATGATGGTTGAGACATTAGGGTGTGGTCTGACAAGGAGTGGTGGGAACAATGCGCTCCAAGGGAGGAAGTGGACCGAATTGAGGAAGATATAAACAACATAGGAATTCACACCCACACAAGGGAGGACAAGTTGAGATGGGGATATAACCATAAAGGACCATTCACTGTTAAGGAAGACTATGACCTATGGGCAGGTTCAGATCACCAGATTAAGGACCAGAAATGGCAGAAACCGTGGAAGAAAAAATTATGGCCTAAAGTCTCTATTTTTAGTTGGCTTGTAATGAGAAACCAAATTTTAACATGTGATAATCTCAAAAAGCGAGGGATGTAGGGACCTTACTAGTGTAGCCTATGTGAGAAGGAAGAAGAAACAATGGGCCATCTCCTATATGAATGCTCGTTCACCACCAGTATTTGGGACCTGAAATTATGTTCAGATAATCATAAACGTTAGACAATGTCCTGAACATACGCTCTCTGAATGCTTGATCAACCCCTTCCACAATCCAATCATTAACCATAGGTGGGAGATTTTCCTCCATTTCGTTCTCTGGGAGCTCTGGAAGGAACGTAACTCCATCATTTTTCAAGGTAAAGCCATGAACTCCGAAGGGGTTTGGATGTCCATAAAGAACAAGATGATAGTGACAGTGAGAATGCAAGCCTGGAACAACTCTGACTGGGAAACTATTGACTCAGAGTCTATCATCATGAGGGCTTAAGGAATCTTAGGACCCCTGCAATGTTTTGGCACATCAAATGAAATGACTAGGACCAGTGCAAGTGCAGATACTTGGATTCCCCCCCGCGAGGTTTTTCAAGCTCAATTTCGACAGAGCTTCCAAAGGTAACTTGGGTCCTGCAGAACATGGATGTATTGTCATAAACAAGGCGGGCATAATGCAGGGCTTTAAGTTTGGCTTCATTGGCAAAGGGGCCAAAAATACGATAGAAGTTGAATGCCTCTTCCAGGGTATCCAGATGGCTAAAGAGAATTAATGGACCCCACTAATAGTAGAAGGATACTCCCGAGTGGTTATACAGTAGGAAATAAAGATCCTTCATGGCACTCCTAGCTCAAAGGTGGTAGATTCGTGGAGGTTGGAAGGCAGGTTGGAGCGGTTGGAGGAAATATTCGACCCCGGGGTAGCGATCACCTTTAAGCATGTTAGGATGAATGGAAACAAGGTGGCAAACAGATTGGCGAACCTTGGGACCGAGACCCAAAAACAATTAAAGCTTAGGAATTGATGGAGGTGACAGATGTGATGGGTAAAGACAACTGTCACGATCTCACAAATTAAGATGTTGAGGACTCATGGAATAGAGAGGGAAGGACAATGGGAGGGCCTAGAAACATCCATGTAACAGAATTTTTAGAAGGCTGACCTTCGGTGAGATCATGCGAAGGGTAGATGGGCATAAATGTGCGTAGCCTTGCGTTCAATTCTCCATCTTTTCAATCAAAGGCCGAATCCGCAGAGATGAATGAAGGGGGTGGCATATCTGAGCAAATGCATGGGATATATCTGCACAATACCACAATGCACGAGTTAGCCATCATAGCTCGGATGAGTATAATCATGGACCAGAATGGAAATATGCTATTTAGAGTCAGGCATGGTGGCGAAAAGATATGTAACAACAAAACCCGTCGGTTCATGCACTTTACCGTCATTTTAAGCAAAGGAACGCTGGTGATCGGACCAATGGATATCGACCAGAAGAAGAGTGCAACAAACAATAGGGAAATGAGAAGAGATAAGAGAAAACGAGAGATGGGGTTGGATGATGAGAGCAGTTGAATTACTCGAGCTTAGAAGAAAGCCTCATGGGAAGCTCAAATGTTTGAACTTGGTTTGCCTGATAACATTCAACAAAGGATTAACGCGACTAAGAAGGATCTATGGGTGGAGCTGGACAGGGATACCCTGCATGAGGAGTGTCGCAAATATGAAGATTGGATCCTAGACCCGGGCCACAATGTGGGAAGACTCAGTCTCTACGAGCAAACTGTGGCACTTTTTTGGGTTATGAAAAACCTGATGGGACGAATGATGTGGGAGAAGCAAGAGATGGAAGATGATGAGGGGCAACAAGGGCATCGACATACGAAGATGAAGGAGGAATCTAAGGTGTTGAACCACAAGATGGATGTCATCCCGCAGGGGCTCAAAATGCATATTCCTAGGGCACAACCTCCTCAATCGACTCAACAGACTCCAATGGGTAGCAACCTCTAGGGTCGCATTCCTGACCTGCCCTATATTTTGTTGTAGGTAGTCCCTGGTGTGTTTTGGTTCCAATCGTCCTTGGTCTCTGTGTTATTGTTAAGAATAGTATTTGCATGTTTGAAGTGGGGAGGTAAATGATGGAAGGTAGTTGTTTGGTCTGCTTAGGTAGATGTTTTTACTATTTGGTAGGGTGGGTTAAGGTTTCCTCTGTAAGTTTTTGTTGAAGTGATGTTATGTCCAAAGTGTGCTATGAAAAAATCTGTCTTGCAGTATTTTGGCCAGTGAGCCAGGGTAATGGTGTTATTTCTAGGATTTAGCCTGAGGGTCATGATGTAATCTACTCTTTTTATATAAATAAAATATCTTACTTTAAAAAAAAATGTCAAAACTATGGTGACCTAGGAACGTTTTTTTCTAAGTTTTTTGAACATATGAATAAAATTTTACAACAATCCAATTAATCTCTTAAGGTTTGATAAACCAAGTGGGTCTCAGTGGACATTAAACATCATTGTCGTCATCATCATCAACATCCCATATTAAATTATGTTTTATTTAAGTTCACAAAACATTAAAAACTATAAAAAAATGAAAAAACATATTAAAACTAAAACTATAAATTTATTATATAAGAAACCACCTTTACCAATACGTTTAAATCCATTTTGTTGTTTTTGTAAATTCATTTATATTTAAATATATTAAATTTCCATTATAAAGATTTAAAATTAAATAATTATTTTTTACAAATTATTCATATATTTAGGCGCTCTAAAAACCAAAATGAGCCCAAACCTATCACCCAATGAGAGTCAAGAAATGATATGATAAACGATAATTACTTTTAGAAATTCTTGTGGTTGATTAGGTAAAGATTCCCTATAACACGGATCTCATTCCATCAACTTGAATAGACTTGAACATCAACACAATTTAGCTCCCACTATGCTTATTTTTATAATGCTACTACTGTAGATCATGGGAATGTTGTAAAGATATGTTGTAATCCTTAACAAGATTCCTTCAATGTGACTTCCTTGCCGTTGTGAGTGGATGTTGCATCAATAATGTCCTAGGCCCACTATTTCCCTTTGTTAAAAATAATAATTTTACTTTTTACTTTGTTTAAAAAATAATTGAATTTATTGAGTAGCTCAAAGTCTATCTTGAAACTTTTTGAGACATAAACATAATCAATCAGTATCAATATACCTTAGTATATTGATATAGACGATAGAGATCGCATATTTTATTTCTGTATTTTTAAACAGGGGGTGATAATTATGGATACTTTTTTTTCCCAAGAATACGTGATTTGAGATTTTTTTTTAATTAGTGATTACGATTGGTGATTTTTGGTTTTGGTAGTTGTATATAATTATTAAAAGATAAACCAATATTATAAAATAAGAAGAGAAGAAAGACAAGATTGAAGATTTTTTTAAATTTTAATCGTGAATAAAATATATATTTTTAAGAATTTATTTTAGCAACTATTTTTAAATAAATTAAAAGTATATCTATGAAGGGGATTCTTTATGTGCGGAGGAGTGAAAATTTAATATAAGTTTTTTTTCTTTAGTGCAACAATCTTGATATGAGGGTTTACAAAGCTCTTTTAGTTATTATCATTTGATGTATTTGGATTGTCATGAATCTCTTCATCTTTGAGGGTAGGGGGTTTTCAAAGCTCTTTCAGTTCTTATCATTTGATGTATTTGGATCGTCATGAATCTCTTCATCTTTAAGGGTAGGGTGACCACCCCCTTCCTATGTGTTAATAAGATGTTAGCATTATTCAATTTGTTTCCATAGGTTACTCCTCCTCAAAGACTATGTAGGAATCAAACTTTTCATATTAATCATTCTATTCCTTGGCTCTTTTTTTGACGGAGCAACCCTTCATAATCCTCCATCTGGTGGAGCTAGAGGCATTCTCTACCTCTCTGAGGACCATTATATATCTTTCGCTAGAGGTTTAGGTAATGTTACCAATAACTCTGCAGAGTTACATGCTCTGAAATTAGGCCTCACACTGGCAGTCCACTAACATGTTCAATAGGTACAGTTTTTGGGGGATTCAAAGCTGGTCATAGAATGGATCAGCAACAGAAGAAAGCCAAAATACATTTTCCTTGCCCCTTTATATGATGAAATTTTGAGGATGTTAGGAACTTTTTCACCACTCTTCCTTTCAACCCATTTATAGAGATAGGAATCAAGAAGTTCACAATCTCTTAAGAAGGGGTCTACTTCTTGGGGATGGTATTTGGCTTAGATGGGGTGACACAGTTCGATTTGGGTGGATTTAGAGTTTTTATGGATGGATAAGCATCCATTATGGTCATTTTTTCTATGTTTATATGTATCTATGATATACCAATTGCCTTACAAAGAGAATAATTTTGTGAACTTTGGGGTCATTTTTCTATAATGATGACATGTGGAATAGTTTCATAATGTTTTAGTGGAGGAAGATTCCTCAATTTTGTGATCTATACTTACTTGGCCATATGCAAGATCCTCTTTTGGACCTTTCTACATCCGTTTTTTAATTTTGATAAAAATCTAAGAATTTTATTTTATTTTTTTCTAGAAAAAATAATCAATCAATATATTCTATGCTTTGATTTTTTAAAATGAATTTACATAAATATATTGTTTATATTTGTACCAAAATATCTTACTATTAATTGTAAAGTTTTTCATTATTCTATACTTCAATAGTGAATTTACATAAATATGTTGTTCATGTTTGTCCAAAATGATATTACTATTAATGGTAAAGTTTTTCCTTGCATGGCAAGGTTACAAGCGTTCAATCTCTCGTCCTTTATGGTAAATTGTAAGTGAATGGTAAATGGTAAATGGTAAGTGGATGAGGATGCAGGTCGTGCATCTTCCCCAATTGATCCCATTTTGACGACCACTATGTCCGATATTTCTCCTCGGGGGAAGGGGTCAGTTCTGTCCCCTATCACTCATTCCATGATTAGGGAGTCTCCACCACCTTCTCCGACGTTCCCTTATGGTTTTGATTCTGCGCCTATCCTCGCCCCCATTAACAGGGTTGAGATTGCTCGCAATAAGGATCATGGCTGTGTATCCTCCCCTCCTGAAGTTTCTCTTTCATGTTCCTTGAGGCTGGATGATTAACAAACCCGCCCCATTTTCTTGCCATTGGACTTCCCCCCACTGGTTCCCTCAGGTCCTCTTTCCGCCTCACCACCCCATAGCCCGATTGATGCTCCGTCTTTTTCCAATCCTTCGCTCCACAATGCATTGAACATATTCTCAGATAAGACACCCTTGTCGCCATCGGTACTCCCCCTGGACTCCATACGGTTCGAAAATGTCACCGTTAGGAGAAAAAAGAAAAAACCTACTTCGGTCTTACCTGAGTCACTTGCTCCTGCTCCTCATACTCCCTTTTCCACCCGTCTGAAGAACACGGCACGTAAGACTGCTTCCTCAAACCAAAGGGTCCTTAGAGCATTGACCCCTCCACTTTCGGACTCCTAATGCGGATCCTGTCACTGAATGTTAGAGGGTTAGGAGGCTCAGCCAAACAGAAAAGCCTCCGCCGTTTGTTTTTATCACTTTCCCCGGATGTGGTGCTCTTACAGGAAACTATGACCAGCACTTACCCGACCCTCTATGCCTTCTCAAAGCTGTGTCCTGGGTGGGAATTTTGTGCACTCGACTCTTCAGGGCTCTCGGGTGGCATCCTCTCAGCTTGGAACCCAAAGGTGCTTAAATGTAAAGCTTTTCATACGTTAGCGGGTATTTTGCTTAATGTTTCGATGAGGGGGTCATCTTTACCTTTCTCCATTCTTAATGTCTACGGACCTTACCTTCATCGGGATACATTTTGGAATGCTGTAGCTTCGGGAGGTATCCTCTCTCTACCAAACCTTATTCTTGCTGGCGATCTGAACTTTACTTTGAGTGCCTCTGAAATATGGGGTTCAAAAGCTCTTCTTGACCCTTTGGGCCCATATCTCTCCTCTTTATTCTCTAATCATCATCTTGTGGATCTTGCTCCTTCATTTGCCGGCCCAACTTGGTGAAATGGTAGGGCTGGGGAGGAGGGCATTTCTAAAAGGCTGGACCATTTTTTGCATTCTGAACAACTCATTAGCTGTTTTCCTAGGCATCGTGTGTGGACTCACAGATGCGGGATTTCTGATCATTTCCCAGTTTTGCTTGAATGGGGTGATCCTCAGGGTCCTTGTCTTTACCCTTTTAAATTTAACCATTCTTGGCTTGGGAACGAGGCCTTTGTTAATATGATCCGTTATTCTTGGTCTTCCCCCCCGGCGGAGACTTCTTTGGACGCAATGCTTGCTATCTCTTCTCAGCTTCGCCTTTTGAAAGAGAAGGTGAGAGTTTTGACAAAGGCGGAGTCTCGGAGATTGAAGGACATTTCTATGCATCTGGAAGTTGAAATAAATTCCCTTCTACTCTTGTCCCAATCTGCTATATTGTCCCAGGATCAACAGTACAGGTTAAATGATATAAAAGCAAAATTTCAAAAGCACTTGGATCATGAATTGAACTCTGCTAGACTACAAAGCAGAGTCACTTGGGCTAATTTAGGGGATGCCAACACCAAATTTTTCCATGCTGTGGCTTCAGCCCGGAAAAATCAAAATGCCATTTGGAGTTTACAGGATGAAAAGGGAGACTATATATCGGATGATCGGGGCTTAAAGGCCCTTGGAGTGCACCATTTTAAAGAGATTTTTGCTGATGATGGATTGACCAATATTTCTGCTCAGCTGAAAGTTATTCGTCTATTTCCTTCCTATGTCTCTGGGGAAGATCAATCTGCCTTTACTAGCCCTGTTACCCTTTCTGAAGTTGAGGGGGCTTTAAAGACTTTTAAAAAAGATAAAGCCCCTGGGCCTGATGGTTGGCCGATGGAGTTTTATTTATACTTTTTTGATATGCTGGGTCCCTCTTTGGTTAATTTGGTGGAAGCCTCTCGTCTTCTGGGAAAAGTTGCCCCTGCTATAAACTCTACCTTTATAGCTCTCATACTAAACGTAGAACACCCTATCTGTTTTGGGGATTTTCGGCCGATTTCTTTATGCAATATGTGTTACAAATTGATCTCTAAAGTGGCGGCTTTGAGACTCAAGCCTTTCCTGGATTCCTCTATCTCTCCCCAACAGTTTGGTTTTCTCAAGAACCGCCTGATTCATGAGCCTGTTGCCATCACTCAGGAAGTACTACATTCTGTAGAATTGATGAAGAAATCGGCTCTCATACTCAAGTTGGACTTGACTAAGGCTTTCGAAAGGGTTAATTGGACTTTCATCAGGCTGATACTTATCCAGATTGGGGTTCCTCTTGTGGGTGTGAATTGGATAATGGGGTGTATCTCTTCTGCAAATTTTGTTGTTCTTGTCAATGGTTCTCCTTCCACTTTTTTCCCTGCTTCTCGGGGCATCAGACAGGGCTGTCCCTTATCCCCGTTACTCTTTATTTTGGTCATTGAGGGACTTAGCCTCCTGATCAAAGATGCCAAGCGAAATGGTGTTATCAAAGGTATAAAGATTTCGGCTGATCTATCACTCACACACTTGCTCTTTGTGGATGATGTGATACTATTCGGGATGGGCACCTTTGAGGATTGGATTGCTTTTAAGGTCTTACTTGAAACAGTCTGTGAAGCCTCTGGCATGAAGATCAATGTGGATAAGTCTTGCTTCCTTCATTATGGTTTGGATGATGCTTTACTGGGCAGAATTTCAGGCATCATGCCCTACAGATTTGCTCACCTCAATCATGGCTTCTCTTACCTTGGTTTTTACTTGAAGCCATCGGGCTATCTAGTCAAAGATTGGTTTTGGCTCATCTCTAAATTTGAGAGTCGTATTAACCATTGGTCAAACCGGCTCTTGTCATTGGGTGGTAGTTTAGTCCTGATTCGATCTGTTCTTACTAGCCTGCCGGTCTATTGGTGTGCACTCTTCCCAATCCTCTCTTCCATTCTGAATAAGCTCAGAACTCTAATCTTTTCTTTCCTCTGGGGGTCTTCGGCCAAGCAAAAAAAGTTCCACCTGATTGATTGGCACCTGTTGGCTCGACCCATTTCCCAGGGGGGATGGGGAATAAAACATCTCCCACTCTTCAGTTTATCACCGAGGATGAAGAATTTCTGGTTCACCTTGAACAATTATGACATCTGGCATCAGCTCCTAAAGGCAAAATATATGAAGAGTATGACAATGCAATCTTGGTGCAGACTTTCAGACATTGGAATGTTTCACTTATCTGGAAAGGTTTTCTAAATACTTTGCACTAGATTGGGAAAGGATTAATTTGGCTTGTTGGAAATGGTTCTGAGGTTCGAGTAGGTGCGGACCCTATTGTTGGATTAGGCTGTTCTTTTATACTGTCGGATGAGCTGAGATTATACCTTGAAGACTATGGGATTTGCACTCTTGATCAGGCAATAAATCACGATACTGGTCATTGGTTTTCTGCTGAGGAGCTTGATTTATGTGAAGCCTGGAGTAAACAATGGAGATTATATATCAGAGGCTTGGAATTCAATAGAATCAGGCTAAGAGAGGAGACTGATTCGCTCCTGTGGTCATTTGGCAATTATGTGGGTCCTATCAGTGCTGCTCGAGGTTATGATAGTCCGTTTCATAACAATTAATTGGAGGAACAGAACCGGGTTTTGTTCTTGCTATGGTCCATGAAGTTACCGCTGAAGATAATCTGCTTTACCTGGCTGTTGGTAAGGGACAGAATCCTCACCTGGGATCACCTGCAATCACGTGGTTACAATGGCCCTAGTAGATGCGTATTTTGTGAAAGAGACTTTGAGGACTGTGGCCATCTGTTTTTATTGTGTCCTTTCTCTGTGAAAATCTTCACACACTTCTCGTCTAGTTTGGGCTTCACTTTCACTCCACACAGCTCTGTGCAGTCTTTTTTAACTCATTGGTTCAACACCACTGCCCGATTTGTGTCATTTAGTTACACCCCTGCAGTAGTCTTCTAGTTCCTGTGGCTCCTTCGTAACAAATGTATTTTTGAAAATGAAAGACCTTATGCCTCCCTGCTCATTTCCAGGATTGAGAGTTTCCTTGCCCTACACCCTGTGCCACATTTGACAAAAACCTGTAGGCAGATTGGTCCTAAGCCGTTGCATACTTTTCCTGTGGGATACTTCGATGGAGCAGCTCAATTGAATGAGGGAGGAGCTGGGTTTGTGATCTATCTCAGTGAAACCCATTATTTCAGTTTTTCTGTAGGCTGTGGGAACAGCACCAATACCTGAGCTGAACTGCTGGCTCTTTGGTATGTTCTCAGAGTAAGCAATTTGATGGGTCTGCCTATTCAGATGATTCTCGGTGATTCAATGGTGATTATCTCATGGGTTAAAAGACTTTCAGCCCTTTAAATACCCACGTTGAAACATTGGTGTGAAGAGATATTTTCTATGCTGCAACTTGCTCCACCGGTGACCTTTAATCATATTTTCCGGGAGCACAATATGCTAGCTGATGGTCTATCTAATAGGGCTCTTAAGTTGGAAGTGGGTACTGGACATTTCTCGGAAACTTTGGATGGAAAGGTCATTGGAGATGGCCTCTTTACACTTTTTTGATGGCCACTATACTCTATTTTGATGGCTGTTTTATATTCTTATTACAGCATTCGATTATTATGATTATGTATCTTGATTTTTATTGTCTGATTTGGGAGACTTTCAGCTAGCAGTTTTGCTTCCTTGGAATGTATGTTTGCAGGACACATCAGATTTTCGGAAAATTTCTGACCTGAGTTTTCAGGGACGATGAGAAAAGTCTGCATTGTTCAGACTTTGTTTTGTTATTCCTTTAATGGCTGGCTGTCTTACTGTACATCTCTATCTCTTTGCTGGATGGGGAGGGGCTGATCTGTCAAGTCATATTCTTGTTTATTGTTTAAGATGTCTTTTCGATTCATATGAATATCAAAGGCTGGTATTTTTTCCTCTGAAAAAAAAAATTGTAAGTGAATTTACATAAATATGTTGTTCATGTTTGTCCAAAATGATCTTACTATTAATGGTAAAGTTTTTCCCCTGCATGGCAAGGTTACAAGCGTTCAATCTCTCGTCCTTTATGGTAAAGTGAATAAGGTTAAAATGTGTAAATCATTTATGATTTTATTATAATGTTTATAACATAAATATATTTATTACGCCGAAGGCGTTGTTTAAGGGCACAATTCCTCTTGACGCTTGGTCGTCTGTCACGAGCCAACGCAGTGCCGCCCCCTGTAATTCTAAATGTTACTGCAATTAGAGTATAAATTTAAATATGTTATGAGTTTGTAAATGTTGATTGCGGCATAACAAATAGAGCTATGACACTAGTTTATATAAAAAAGAATATACATCAATATCATAGTTTAAATGTTTTTTTATAGCAAATGATGATCAACGCTCTACATTTTCGAAACAATTGTCAATCAAAATCCATCTCAATATGTAGGTAATAATGTTAGTAAAAATACATATTAATATGTAAAGTTACTATTGATTGTAACTAAGCTCAATACGTTTAAACATTTTCTTAAAATCCAATCATGTGCTTTTATTCAGAGGTAGTTTGATCCGTTGTTTTTTTTAACTGAATTGTATACGATTTTTTTTTCGAGGATATTTGCTGCTTGGTTTCCCTGTGTTTAGTTTGTTTTGTTAATATATGATGAAATGATGGTCGATCAATTTATACAAGACCAATGTAGTAGGAGTTTGAGACCATCTGTATTTATGGGATAGAAAAGATATAGTTTTTATATTCATTATATGAATATAAAAAAGCTGCTAAAAATTGTTTAAAGAGAATGTCATTTGCCATTTTGTTTAAATATGCAAGGATAATTTAGAATTCTTGAACAGAATGTTGGAAATATACAACGGATCAGAGGGAAGGAAATTTAGCACAGGCGTCCTCTTTTGTCCTCGAGCCTATCAAAGTTGAAGATCAGGTCGACGGCGCTGAGTAGAGGGACGGGTCCTTCGAGGGCTGCGCTTGCCAGACCCCTGGCTGGGATTGATTGCACCCATTTCAAAGGGAATATTCGAGGTTGTCCTCACGCCCCATGTGCTAAGTGACTGGCTTGCTGGTGGGGCAGTCCGATGGGTTCACCCCTAGATCTGCGCTCTGAGGCCTTCGACCGGCTAATTGCCTCTCAGAACAAGAGATCGGGTAAAGGAAATCCTCTGAAGTTTTTCAAAAGAATTGAAGATGTACCGGAAGTAGCCCTCCCGATGGAAGAAACTATGGGGGTTGCTCTTTCCCTGGTAGATCGAGCCCTGATCGGGTAATTCACGGGGCTTTGGCCCTCGCCAAAACCTACTGATAGTTGGGTCCAAAGAAACTGGAGTCCACTAATATCCAAAAACGTTGCATCATACTCCGTTGGAAGGGGTTTCTTTCTGTTCGACTTCGAATCCAAGGAAGACAAAGATCTAATTTTCAGGAATGGGCCATATTTCATGGGGCCGCAAGGCCTCTATCTTAATGGGTGGACTCCAGACTTCGATCCCGAGGCTTACATCCCCAAAGTTGTGCCAGTCTGGGTCAGACTACCCAACCTCCCTATGCACTGCTGGAACCCTAAATCTCTCCAGGCTATAGGGACCACCTTGGGGAAATACATTGACATGGCTAGCCCAAATGACCAATACGCCTACGCCCGCATATGCGTTGAGGTGGATCTTGAAGCAGGATTGCTAGAGGCTATAAAATTAACAGTGGAGAATTGGTCCCACTTCCAAAAGCTCGACTATGAACAACTCCCTTTCAAGTGCAGAGGTTGCCATGAATATGGGCACTTCATCCGTAATTGCCCTAAAAATCCAGAAATCCAACAGGACAAAGCGGAAGGATGGCAAAGGGTGAATAGATCTAAATCTAAAAATCAAGCCGGTGTGGCCCCTAAGAAGGGTGAAGGTACCAAAGAAGCTAGAGTTATCCCTCTTGAAGGATCTCAAGAAACCTCCAAGACTAAAGTGTTCGGGTACACAAGGTACTCCCAAAAGACCGAACACCTTGAGCAACCGCTTCACACAAATAGATCACAGATCAACACACCGATGTTTGTCACGTGGTTAAAACCCTCGAGAGGGAAACAGTCCACGGCCCCAGCCAAATAGCTACTTGGAGCAATTTATTATGCAAAAGAAAGAAAGTTACATGAGCTTCTCATGATCGATCAACTAGACAAGGACCCTCTATGCTCTTTAAGTAGAGATCATAGACCAATTAGGTGTTAAGCCACGGATCAATGGTAGGTATGATATAAAAGAAGTTGAACCGTCGGATCACTCTATGTCTAGAACATATCATGACCGTCGGATGAGAATATTTACAAATGCATACTAAAGAAACACACTTTTACCTAACGAATATATTACACAAGTTGATTTTAACTAACTCCTAAGTGTCTAAATATCCTAACATTCCCCCTTAAGAACAACTTGGGATAGGATTGAAGGATTTACAAAAGTGACACTATTAGGAGAAGGAAGGAGGCATTAGAACCTATCCCCCCTTAAGGACACATTCCTGATCTCCTAACATAGACCGAAGTTTAGAAAACTTTTCTTCTGTAAGAGACTTGGTGAAGATGTCTGCAACTTGATCGTCTGTATGGCAATAGAGAACTTCAATAACACTATCATGAACAAGATTTCTGATGAAGTGCATGTGTAGCTCAATGTGTTTGCTACGCTGATATAGAACTGGATCTTTGGCAAGCTTGATGGCACTTTGATTGTCGCACCAAAGTGGAGTAGGCTGCTGCTGCTTGAATCCAAACTCTGAAAGGATCTGTTGAAGCCATAAAGCTTCATGACTGGCATTAACTGTGGCTTGATATTCTGCTTCTGCTGAATAAAGAGCAAGTGTTTGTTGTTTCTTACAAGCCCAAGTGACAAGTCTAGATCCCAGACTGAAAACATAACCTGCAGTAGACTTCCGATCATCAGGATCACCGGCCCAATCTGAATCAGTGAAACCAACCAACAAAGGTTTCCCCCCTGTACTGTAATGAATCCCAAACTGAATTGTACCTTGAATATATCGAAGTATTCTTTTTGCTGCTTTCTAGTGATTTTCATGAGGAGTTTGCATATAACAGGAAACACGACCAACGGCAAAGGAAAGGTCAAGACGAGAATGAGTCAAGTATAAAAGACTACCAACAAGCTGACAATACAAGGTGGCATCTACTTCAGGGGAAGTACAAGTGGCAGAAAGTTTGACTTCAGACTAGAAGGGAGAAGGGGTTGGTTTACAATCTTCCATGTGGAAGCGACGAAGAAGGTCACACACATACTTAGACTGGGAAAGAAAGATTCCTTCTTTGGTTTGCAAGATTTGGAGACCAAGAAAATAATGCAAATGTCCTAAGTCTGACATTTCAAAATTTTGCTTAAGACTAGATTTCACATTGGTTATAAGTTTAGGGTCATTACCAGTAAGGATAAGATCATCAACATAAAGAACAAATATGATGAGATGGTTTCCTACTTTCTTGGTATAGACATTGGGGTCAGAATGACATCTAGAAAAACCAGTGTCAAGGAGAAAGCTATCCATTTTGGCATATCAAGTTCTAGGAGCTTGCTTAAGGCCATATAAATATCTCTTAAGGAGACAAACAATGCTAGAGTTATCTCGAACATATCTAAGAGGTTGTTCCATGTAAATTTCCTCATGTAAATCACCATGTAAGAAGGCAGGATTGACATCCATTTGATGGACTTCCCGGTTATGTAAGGCTGCAAGGGAAAGAACAAGGCGGATAGAGTTCATTTTTGCTACAGGGGCAAAGGTTTCATTGTAGTCAATCCCTTCAACTTGGGAAAAACCTTTGGCAACTAACCTTGCCTTAAGTCTTTCAACACTTCCATCTGATGCATACTTAGTTCTGTAGACCCATTTACATTTGACAAGTTTTCTTCCTTTTGGAAGAGGAACAAGATCCCAAGTATCCTTCGCCATTAAGGAACGATATTCTTCATCCATAGTTGCATCCCAATTTGGATTTCCTGAAGCTTCTGCAAAAGTTTTTGGATCATGATTCTCGGAAACTTGAGCCAAAAGAGAAGAGGCTCGCTTAAACTGAGAACGTGTTTGTCATTGATCTCTAGGATCACCGACAAGATCACTGGTTGCTTCACATGTTGAATGGACCCATCGATGAAGTATTGGTGCTGGTGCAATTGGAGGAACATGAGCAGGCGGAGGTGGATTTTCATCCTCATTGTCATCATCAGAAACTGGAGTTGGAAACCTGTCAAGGAAGCTGGAAGAAGAAGAAGAAGAAGGCATAATCGGCGAATCAGGCTCGCAGGCCAAAGATGGCGCACCCGCCAAGTTAGGCTCGCAGGCCAAGAGATTTTCATCAAATTTAACATCTCTTCTAATGATTATATCATGTGAATGGGGATGAAGAAGTCTATAACCTTTTACATCTTCAGAATATCCAACAAATATGCACTTTTCACTTTTAGGCTGCAATGCTTTCCGTTTTTCATCCGGAATATGAGCCCATGCTTCACAACCAAACACATGAAAGTGACTTACATCTGGTTTAATTTTACTCCATGCTTATTCCGGTGTTATACCTTGTAAAACTTTAGTGGGTGTGCGATTAACTATGTAATTTGCACAATTTATGGCCTCAGCCCAATATTGAAGACTTAGTCCCTTAGATTGGATCATACAATTAACCATTTCTTTTAAAGTGCAGTTCTTCCGTTCAGCTACACGATTTTGTTGTGGTGCATATGGAACAGTGTGCTGTTGTTGCATTCCTTGTTCAGTGCAAAAAATAGTGAACTTGTTGTTAACATATTCTCCTCCATTGTGAGATCTTAACTTAATAATTTAATGGCCAGATTGTTTTTCAGCAAGGGCCTTGTAGGCAAAGAACATGTTAAATACTTCACTCTTAAGTTTTAGGAAGTAAACCCAAGTGCGTATGGAGTAGTCATCAATGAAAGTTAAGAAATATTTGAAACCAGAAAAGGAAGTAGATGGAAGAGGGCCACACAAGTCACTATGCACAAGCTCCAAGGGAATCGAGGCATGCCAAGATGCACGTTTGTCAAAACTGTCCCGATGATATTTTCCGAGTACATAACCAGAACAAACACCATCCTTGCAAGATACCAGCGGAAGACCAGTCACCATATTGTCTTTACATAGTTGTTACAATGAGCGATAATTTAAGTGCTCAAATCGCTCATGCCAAAGTTTGCTCAAGTTATCACTATGAGCAATAAAAACTGAAGAAAAAGGTGTTGACCCAAAGTTGTTAAATTTGTACAACATGGTAATATCATCAACAGTTCCAGTAGCAAGGACATTTTGAAGATTTTTCAAATCCTTGATTACAACTTGGTGAGGTGTAAACGTCACAGTTTCACCTTCACCTGAAGGAGTAATTTGATAGACCGATAACAAATTGCAGGAAATTTTTGGAACACATAGTACATCACTGAAATGACCATTTTCTACTGGAACTGTTCCATATCCTAAAACACTTAGAGATCTATCATCACCAACAAATATTTGTTTGGTGTTACATTCATGCATAGTAGAAAATATGGATTTATCCTTAGCCATATGATAATATGCTCTAGAATCAATGAGCCATTCAATTGAAGTAGAATAAGAAGATGCATTATAAGAGTAACCATAAGCACAAAGTGCATGTCCATGAGAGGTAGATTCTGAAGAGGAATCTAGGCTGATGTGGTGCTTCTCCATTGTTGCTTCCAAGGCTGTCATCTTCTTAAAACACTTAGATTCATCATGATTATCTTTCCCACAAAAATTGCAATGACGCTCAGTTTTCTTTCCTTTTTGCTTGGATCCTTTGTCATTTTTTAAAGAAGGAGTTGACTGAGAAGGTTTGAGACCCTTATTGTTTTGCTTATTATTGCAAAAATTCTGTTTCTTGGGAGGCTTGGACTTTTCTTTCTGTTGGGACAATAAGGTTTTCCCAGATGTATCTGCATTGTTACTTATTCCAACATGAATGAGCTTATCTTGCTCTTTAATTAAGGAATCACAAAAGGATTCAAGTCTAGGCTCTTGATAGCTAGCTGCAGTCAAGGATTCTTTCATGGAGTAGAATGTAGATACAAAAACAGAATATGCAGGTCCAAGTTTTGAAAGAATATGATAAATACATTGTTTATCTTCTTTCTTAATCTTGCATTTTGCACATAATAGTCTAAGAGTTTTATACTTAGATAAATAGTCTTGAATGCATGAAAAATCATTTGGATTCAAGGAAAGCAACTCATTTTCAAGTTGATGACCTCGAATTTCATTGTGTTTACCAAACACAGATTCTAATTTTTTTCAAGCGAGATTAGGTTCATCAATTCCAGATATGTGGGATCACAAATCAGTAGAGATTGACATCCCATTCAATCCACGAGCTTCATCACATCTATTTTCCCATTTAATTTTCTTATCATCATCAGCGGGTTCTGTTTCTTTCCTTAAGGTTATCCTGAAAAGTCTCCTACTTCGCAGAACATCCTCCATGCGAGATTTCCATGAGAAATAGTTAGAACTTGCAAGTATAATATCACAAGGGGCGGCCATACTATAAAATAATGGCTAAAATAATAGAAACTAACAGTATGGATACAAAGAGCTCGAAAAAATATGCGGTTTAAAAAAAAACGGCACTTAAAACTGATTTTGGATGATGAAGTTATGCTTGATCAAATAAAAAGTTGAAGATGTCCCCAATAGTGACATGGAAAATATTAACTTGACCAACTAAAAAAAGAAGCCCCTTCTTCTCAAGATCAACATTTGACAATCACTTTTACAATAAATTTGTTTTGAAGTGAATCACTTTTGTAGAATAAGTGATGTTCACTTTTACAATAATGTGAACATCACTTATTAAAAGTGCGGCAATAAATTAAAAGACTTAAGTGACTCATTTTTATTTTATTTTATTTATGTGAGATGCACTTTTACAATAAAGTAACTTGATGCATGCATTAAAAAATAGCTTAATAAGACTTGAACTCAAGACCTATTAAGTAATAAATCAACTTTGGACTAAGTGAGCTAAGTTTAAAAGGTACATAAAATAATGGAAAGAGGAAGGGTTTTTTTGTTTTTTTGTTTTGTTTTTTTTATAGCTTTCTTTTCCTACAAATCACAAAAAAAATGAAAAACAAAAACATTTTTTTTTCACACAATGGGGTTAGACCTTGGTTAGCTTACCCAGAAAGTCTACGTTTTCAAGTTCTCTCATTGTTTCTGATTTGCCATGATCTCACAAGGTGCACGGAAAAGAGCATACGTAGCCGGGAAGAAAAAAAAAAAGAAAAAAAAAAGAAAAAAAATCTACTAAAAACTTTTCCTTATTTTTTTTGATTCGCCGCAATCGCGCAAGGTGCACGACAAAGAGCATACACAGTCAGGGAAGGAACTTTCCCTTATTGTTTTGGATTCGCCGCGATCGCGTAAGGTGCACGACAAAGAGCATACGCAGTCAGGGAAGACAATAGTCCAAAACTAAAACAAAAAAGATCTAATAATAAACTGATAAAATATGAGAGATTTACAAAAAACAAATCCGTCACTGTAACATTATACCTTCAGATTTGCCGAAATGGGTGTTTCTAGAGCAAACGGAAACGGTTTTCGGTGAAACGAAAAATATTTCTCAATAGAAACGACGCTCTGGATGCAATGGAATAGCTCGCATAGGCCACAAATGTACAAAAAATTTAGAACTAGAAACCCTTTCAAAGTTTCGGCAACATCGGTTCTAGATCTTGATCAAAACCGAAAAGGTTCTTCATAAAAACTCTGATACCATGTTCGGGTATACATGGTACTCCCAAAATACCGAACACCTTGAGAAACCACTTCACACAAATAGATTATAGATCAACACACCGATGTTTGTCACGTGGTTAAAACCCTCGAGAGGAAAACAGTCCACGGCCCCAGCGAAATAGCTATTTGGAGCAATTTATTATGCAAAAGAAAGAAAGTTACATGAGCTTCTCATGATCGATCAACTAGCTAAGGACCCTCAGTGCTCTTTAAATAGAGATCATAGACCAATTGAGTGTTAAGCCACATATCAATGGCAGGTATGATCTAAGAGAAGTTGAACCGTCGGATCACTCTATGTCTAGAACATATTGTGACCATCAGATTAGAATATTTACAAATGCATACTAATGCATACTAAATAAACACACTTTTACCTAACGGATATATTACATAAGTTGATCTTAACTAACTCCTAAGTGTCTAAATATCATAGCATAAAGAAACCAATAAAGCAAGGGATGAATCCAATGATGTTGAAGAGAAATCTAGTAACGGAGATAGTAAGGAATCCGAAGTAGCCCTATTAGATCATCAAGTGAAAGACCACGATGTAGGTGCAACAATGATAAAAGAAGGAGAAAACATGGGGAAGTCGGAGGAAAAATCTGAATCAGAAGAAGAAGAAGAGGAAGAAGGGGAAATAGAACTGACTACCCCAAGACTGACTAAAACTAAAAGAAGGAAATCCAAGAAAGAAGAAAGGGAACATGCTACCTATAAGGATAAGCTGCAAGGCTCCCAGTTAAACCTGGAAAAACTGTTGAAGAACACGAGAAACACTCGCCAGCAAGGGCATGCCCAGAAAGGGATGCCTACGGCCACTAAAAGTAAGTAATGAAGGTCCTCTCCTGGAACTGTAGAGGTCTCGGTAGTAAAATCAAGGAAGAATCTATGATAGATTTAATTTCTCTTCACCAACCAGACATCCTTATGATCCAAGAGACCAAGATGGAGGAAGCCGCATTTCTCCATGTAAGTCAGAAATTTTGGAAAAAAAGAGGTAAAGCTGCAATTAGTTCAAGGGGCGCATCCGGAGGCATTGGAATTCTGTGGGATGACAAGAAATTCGAGGCTGTTGACATCAAGTACAGATCTTGTTGGATCCTCACCCTGCCGAGGCAAAAAGACACTAACACACTGGTAAGAATTTTCAATATTTTTGCACCCAATTCTTATGCTGAAAAAAGAATTTATTGGAGCCTCCTTCATGAGGAAAGAAGTAATCTGCAAGGAAATGTAATCCTTGTGGGGGATCTAAATGTCATTCTCAACCAAGATGAAAAAAGAGGGGGCTCCCTGATCAAAGACCCCATCAGAGAAGTTGTTGATGAGACCATTTTGGAATGGGATCTCATGGATGTTAAGCCCTCTACAGGAAAATATACTTGGAATAATAAAAGGATCGGGCCCGGGCACATTGCTGCCAGGCTAGACCGCTTCCTGGTCCAGGACACTTTCCTCCTCCTTGGCCTGAATCTGTCTTCCAAAATCTTACCGTTTGGAGGATCAGATCACAAGCCTATCCTCCTTGAGATGGTGAAGGATAAGAATTTGGGTCCTGTACCTTTCATATTCAATTCAATGTGGGCCACTCACCTTGAGTTTCTAAATATTGTTGTGGATTCTTGGTCTCCCTCAGTTACTGGGTCCCCCTTCTTCGTTTAGGAGGAGAAACTGAGGTGGCTCAAGAAAGCTCTAAAGACATGGGCTAAGTCGATCCCCTCTCCCAATTTCAAAAAAGTCCAAGCTGCCCTTGCGCTGGAGATTCACCAGGTCGGCATGGAAGATAAAATTGTGGTCAAGTCTGATATTCAAACTGAGATTAAGCTGCAATCGGACCTCCACGCTGCTTGCAGACAAGAATCTGAGTGGTGGAGGCAAAAATCACGATGCAAATGGTTGAATGATGGAGACAGGAACACCGAATTCTTCCACAAGGAGGTTGAGGCTCGAAAAATTTTCAATTGTGTGCATGAGATCTAGGCTCACGACAGATTAATCAACAACTTCAAGGACATTAAAGCTGAAGCATCTAGGAACTTTAGAGACTTATTCACGGCCCAACCTATCAATGAAGACGTCGGGCTACTAAATCGTGTTCCCAGTGCTATAAAAAAGAAAGACAACGTCATACTGAAGCAGATGATCATGCTAGATGAAATCAAGAAGGCCATCGATGGTATGGAGGACGATAGAGCTCTAGGCCCCGATGGATACAATGCCAATTTCATTAAAATTTGTTGGGACATTATTAAAAATGATTTATTCAAAATGGTCAGTAAATCCCAGAGATGTAGCAAAATTGGAGGCAACACGAATTTTGCTTTCCTGGCTCTTATTCCCAAAGAGAAGGAAGCTAAATCTTTTGACAGGTTCCGGCCTATATCCTTGTGCAACATAGGATATAAAATCATCACTAAGATTATGGCCAGCAGATTAAAATATATCTTGCCTTACCTTATTTCAGAGAACCAAGGTGGTTTCGTAAAAGGCAGGAAGATATGGGATAATATTATCTTAGTTCAAGAGGCTATTCATTCTAGTCTGAAGAATGGAGACAAAGGAATGGTGGTGAAACTTGACTTAGCAAATGCTTTCGATAGAGTCAGCCACCCATTTCTCTTTCAGGTAATGAGGAGATTCAGATTTGCTCCAGAATTTATCTCATGGGTCAAGGCTTGTATCAACAAGCCTTGGATAGCCTCGCTAGTCAATGGAAGAGCTGCCCCCTTCTTTCAAGCTTCAAGAGGTATGAGACAAGGATGCCCGCTATCCCCACTTCCTTACGCCATCCAAGCTTCAGTTCTAAGTTTTCAACTGGAATTTTCTAGGCAATATCAGGAGCTTTCAGGAATTAGGATGGCTAGAGGCACAAAAGATATCAATCATGCGCAATTCACGGATGATACTATCTTGCTTGGAGGAGCCAGTCAAATTATAGCTCATTGTTTCAACAATAAAATGAACTGCTATTGTCAAGCCTCCGTAAGCAAAATCAATTTCAGGAAGAGTCAGATCTATGGCTGGAACATAAATCCTAGGGAAATGTTAGATATTACCTGGGTTCTTAATATGGATGGTGCTGTCACCTGGGAGTCCTTCAATTATCTAGGGGTACCTATTTTCAAATCCAAACCCAAGAGCTCAGCCTAGAATCCTATTGTGGAAAAAATCAGAAGGAAAATCACGGGATGGGGGGCGGTCTGGCTCAACCTGGCTGGGAAGGTAGTGCTAACTAAAGCTATTTTGAACAGCTATCTGCTTTATCAATGCTCCCTACTTCTTGCTCCGGTCAAAATAATAAATCAGATTGAAGGTCTAGTGAGAACCTTTCTCTGGCAGGGTGGGAATAATGGGGGGGGGGCAAAAAATTTGCTTTGGTCAGCTGGAAAACCATCAAATTTCCTTGGTCAGAGGGTGGACTTCAAATCAGAGACTTAAGAATTCAAAATTTGGCTATGGGAGCCAAGCTGCTCTAGAATTTGCTCGAGCCCAAACCTTTCTGGATCAGTTGTGTTCTAAAATGCAAATATTTCCCTGGACCAAGGCTAAGATGTCTCAATGAGGAACATGAGACTAAGAATGGATGTTCAATTTTTAATATATGTAAAAAGGCGATGCCACAATTCAAATCCGAGTTGTATTGGATCCTGGGAAACCAGAAATCGATCAGCTTGTGGCAAGACGCGATCCTAGGACAACGTCCTCCTCAAATCCCACGATTGCAAAATTGGATGGTAGCATTGGGTCTTAATACGATATGGGATATATCCAATCGGGAGATTGATGAGCCAAATCGATGGCAGGCTGGGTATTGCCGGAGTGCCCTGTAGAATTAAAAACTGAAAAAAAACTTGCTGTTATCTCATTTGACCGGGCTGGCTCCGTTGGATAAGTCCAGGAAGCACAGCCATGGCTGGGGAAGGCACTTTGGCAGATATATAGTGGCTGAAGGTTATCATCGATTTTCTGCCAATTATAATGTGTCGGGTAATCCAGAAATCTGGAATTATTTGTGGAATTGTAGCACATTGCTGAAAATTGAGATGTTCACATGGTCGTTGATGCATGGGAGAGTGCTTACAGGTGAGAATTTGGAGAAAAGGGGGATCTCTGGGCCATTTCGCTATCCTCTTTGTGCTGCAGCTTTCGAAAATATCAGTCACCTTTTTTTAAAGTGCCCTTATGCTATCTCTATTTGGATGGAGGTTTTGAAGCGTTGGGGAGATGGAATGCAATTACCAGATCATATCCAGGCCTGTTTTCTCAAATGGGACAAACTTTATCAGGGATAACTGACTCAAAAAAAAGGAGTGAGCATATGTTGGATGAAACTCTCTAAAATAATATGCTGGTGCATTTGGAATGAAAGAAATCATAGAATATTTCAAGACAAGATTCAGCCAGCGTGGAAGATTGCTGCTAAAGTAAATGCTTTGCTCGAGGAGGTGGTCAGTATTTCAAAGATCCCAAATAATAAAGAAAGTCTGACTAATAATGAAAAAAACTGGATGCAAAGTCTCAACATCATGGCTGCAAATACTCTGGATGCCAAAAATTTGGATGATTGGGATATCAGGATGGACAAGTCCCAGTTTGAGAACTGGTTAAGAGAAAGGAAGATTTTCAAACTGTTTTTCGACGGAGCCTCCAAAGGGAACCCTGGAAGAGCGGGAGGAGGAGGAGTTGTTATTGGTCCGGGCGGGAAAGTCGAGACATAATACTACTGGAACATTGGCTACAACTCCAATAATATGGCCGAGGCTTATGGACTCTGGCAATGACTCAAGCAATTATAGAGGAAAGGAGTGGAAGAGGTAATGGTTTTGGGTGATTCCAGGTTAATTATTCAGGCATTGAATGGGGGAAGAAAGGGCAAGAATGAACGAACATCAAGGTTGATTAAGAGGATTAGATCCAAGGCCAAAATGTTCAGGAAGGTCAAATTCTTTCATATTCTTAGGGATCTAAATGTATTGGCAGATCTGGCAGCCAATAAATCTATAGCTGTAGGTCTCAATGAACTTATTGTTAATTCAGTTGTAAGCATTAAAATACCTCCTTATCTCCATTGTAGGTTAATCGCCCGGAGGAAGTAGAGAATAGGTATATTGTTGTTATGAATTTTCTTTTCAGCGATTTTCTTGCTGACTCTTTTAATATAACATAACCGTTCCTCTTAAAAAAAAATATGCAAGGATAATTTCGTTTAAATGAACCAAGATAATGACTATTGCATACGCATAAACATTATGCACT
>LPNX010835678.1:6644-37469 GCA_001517045.1 Pseudotsuga menziesii
GAGGCAATTTTGATGTACTTAATGTATGCTCCTAGAGGGCGGCCCATGTTTATTCAATATGAATAAAGTGATTTTTTTTCTTTTGGAAATGTATATGTGTGTGTGTGTGTAATCATTGTGGGTACATTAATTTTTTTATATTTCTCATAGATGTTATCTGATGTCAGTAATTGAATGAAATGTGCTAAACCCAAACAAAACCAGAATAACTAAATTCACAAGTGAAGCATATTGAAAAATTATCGATTTATGAATAAAATTTGAGAGAGATGTGTCCTGATGTCAGGAGTCAAGAGACATGTACTAAACTAATTGGTGGGGCCCCTCTTGCACATCCAATATTGGATGTTAGACTAACAAAGCACATGTCAATGACCTCAAAAATTAAAACCTTGAAAAAATTTGCAGTCAGTACATCTATTCATTCTTTCATGTCAGTAAATGAATGAGATGTGCTAAACCCAAACAAAACAGGATGTAGGCCTCTAAGTAAATAAATCGTTCTTCTTCCTTTTTAATTGATTTAATGTAAAAGAGGTTGAAGTTTTTATGCATGTCATAAACAAATTGGTGAGGCCTTTGATTTTTGAATTAACATTTGAATGTTAGACGCAGTGGTTACATATTATTGAATTCAACAATGTAAATATTCATTTATCAATTTAATCATTTTTTTCAAAATGACACGTATTTTGTTTTGGATTATTTTGTTTTATTTGCATTATATTGTATTATGTCATGATTTTTTGAGTTCTATATAGACATTTAAATTCAAATTCAATTGCATCTATAAAAAAGTCTTAAAAAATTCCATTCATAATAGATTTGTTGGGTTTTGCTAATAATCATTTGTTTTTCATTGTTTTTTTATATAGCTACAAATGGATCCTGCCATCTGGAGTTTATTGTTAATAGAGTTATTGGAAATGATTCTTTTGTGGGTTCCTTTTTTTGACGTTGATCCAGATAGGGTCAATTTCTAAACATTATTACGAGTTATTATGGCAATCAACATTTACAACTTCTTGGTTAAAAAACCACATAACTGAAGTTGGGTTTTTAGTTGAATTAATGATACCATACCATATGGAAATCCTATATAAATTTATCAATCGTAGAGGATGTACATATTTCTACATATTATTAGGGTAGAAAATAGATATTCAATTGAATGCACGACTCGTTCAATTATTCTGTTATCGACTCATTGTCTAGTACTAGGTCATAAGAAGTATTACATTATGAACGCAATCAAAAGACGTTTTGTATATATAGGTGTGATCGAAGTAGGAGTGCATGGTTTCTTCACACTCATATGCAACACTGGTGATCATAAACATGGATGGATAGTTTTTTATCATGAAGAGAGTGAACATGGTTCAAAATTCTTTGTGTACAGCAATATGAATAGAGATTGCAGAGAAATTGATGTAGTTGATTTCACGCAAAGACCTCCTAAAGATGCATTTTTTTATAACGACAAAATTTATTGGTTTCATTTTAGGGTCATTTCAGAAGAAGATTCTCTATATAACTATACATTTTGTTCACTTGACATTGGATTGAACAAATGGGCTTGTCACTCAATTCATATAGGATGCTTCAAACAATCTATGTGTTGACCATACATAAAAGAAATTAATATGTCTTGTAAACGATGGTAGGACAACTATATGGTCTATTAATGAAATGACATATTTGAGGCATGATTCCTTTCTAGTTAAATAGGTGCATGGATTTTATATATTTGGCAGGGATTTAAGATGGATTCTTTTAGAATATACGACAGTCGATATAAATACACATTGTCTATGGTACCTTCCATTTTGATCTATGGGGAGTTTTATTTTGATGTGTAAATATGGCCAAGTTCTATATATATATTGACCTCGACAGTTGTGAGGTTACTTGTGTAGGGAATCATGAAGGATCACGGCTCCCAAGTCATCATTTTCCCACTCAGTCCGAGTCTGGAAGGATTCGATGATTTGGTCCCTCTTCCTACAAATTGGCTTGAGTCGTTAGATCGTTATGGCATATAAATAACGATCAAAGCCTATACCTTGTTCTTTAAAAGTATATTTCCTATCGTTTCCCTCTAGCCATTATACTTTGGGGGGCATCTCTGTTATACCAAAATCTTGTCACCTTAATGTTATGAGATAGGTATTCCCATGTTTTCTCCAATCCCTCAAAGTTTTACCTAGATAAATGAAGGAATAAATTAACCCCTTGTAATTTTCCCTCTTTTTAGTTGGTAACGCTCTTTCCCCATTGACAAAAAGAATTACCCAAGTTAGCACTGCTCCTGATATATGAGGAAAGAGAGTTTCCACTGCTCTTTCCCTTACTGCAAAAAGTGGTGCCCCCTTATCACCGCCTGTTTTCTTATTTGGAGAAGCAGTGCTCGAGTTTTCAAGGAAAAAAGAAAAGATTCGAGAGGATTCTCAAAGTTGACTTTCGTGGAGCCTCATCCCTATGGTTTAGGACCAGCTGGAGCTCGAGATCCTCCCTTTTAGGATCTAATCTCTACCTCACCCATGATATCCTGAACCATACCTATCCTCCCATGCCTTTAAATACGAGCTCACCCCCCATGGGAAAAGGAGGAAGAATTGTGTTGCATACCCAAACTCTGCCAAAATCATTCTTGAGTCTTTGGAGGCAAGGTGAAGTTAGAGGCAAGGAGCCATTGGAAGGAACTCTCAACGCCAAGGCATGAAGGTTGTAGTCTCTCCAATCAATATCAATAAAGAATGTATTTTCTTTCCCATATATGTTGTATCATATGTATGTATTGCTTGATTCCTTGGTCGCAAGCATAGATCTAGTTGATTATATTGTATGCTATCATGTTTTCTTTGTTGTATTCCATCTTTTACAGGTTCTTCTGTAGTAAGATTCAAGGATAGCGAGGATAAATTTTGAGAGAAGCATCATGGCATTCCATTCAAGTGATTAACTAGATCTAGGAGAGTCTAGAATTCCATGTTTGTGTTTTGTTCTAGATTTGAACCATTCAGACTAGGGAACCATCTCTTGTCCGTAGGAGGTGTGTATTTCTGGCTAACAAAATTGGTGACTCCACTGGGGATATACTTTGAATTCTGAATGTTTGGTAAATTGAAACCTCCACCTTCATTTTCAATTTATAGATCTACTTTTTCATTCATAGATCTGCTTTGAATTTGATTGTTTTGCCTCTATCTGCCTTTGGATCTTCATATTTTTGGTTCACTGGGTTTTCTGGTGATTGTTTGGGTTCATTTTTCAGCCTGTAACTTCCTTTTCTGTTTCTTTTTTATTTTTCAAATCACCATCTCAGGCACCACTCTTGAGCTATGTTATAATTGTGGTGTTGGCACCAGAATTGAGCCCAAAGGTTGCGGAAGGATCTCTCCCAGGTAACAACAGAATCGCTTTATACCACGCCTCCGTCCCTGCGCAGTCAGAGAGGGATCTCTTGTTTGTCACCAGAGTCTTCTCTGCATAAGATGTTCAATCTCATGTGTCACCAGAGTCTACTCCACATAGGATTTTCAATCAGCATAATCGGGGGGCTAGGATCTTGAATGGGGTGAAGTATGTCGAGGAAAGGAGTATGGTGGGATTATCGGGGGAAAGGGACCATGGGAAAATGAAGTTAAAACCTATGTAAGAAATGATTACAAAGGGAAATAATCACATGGGGTTGCAAATAGAGGAAACATAGCCGCTGATCTCCCAATTAGGAGATATTTAGCGGGCGATTAGAGGAAAAGAAGGGACAGTCCATCGCATGGAGCAACAACAAGATGAATTCCCTGCAACTTTAGAAGAACCATTGATAAATTCCTGGAACAATAGTAGGAGCATAGCGAGTATGAATTCCTAACTATTATACACTAAGTTGCAGACATGAAAGCAATCAACAAACTGGAATGGAAATAGGAAACACATTTACTCGTAAAGGAAAATATATATTGGGAAAAGCAACGACCCATGAATCTCTACCATGAGAAACAGTTCTTTCACTGCATAACTGCATTTATTCATACACAGGTATCAATTTTTACAAATGGGGAGCCTCATCCCGGGAATGTTTCCCAATCCAATTCACTAACTCCTTTCTCCCTCTATCAAGAGCATTTTTATACAATCCTGTTGTTGAGACTACCAAATTAAAAGATGTTACAAGTTTCCATCATGTGTTAACAGTGCAAGGAGTGGAATATCGCCACATTTACAAATATAAATAAACATTATGGTGCTAGTGGCCGCATTCAGCCCAGCCCGGGTAACAATTCAACATGCTCGGCCGCCACGATAGATGATGAGTATGGTGCCTCCTCCTAGGCTTTAAGGTGTGTTCTTCCACCATGTTCAAATGTAGCTTTCTACATGGGCACACACTGGCAAGGTAGTTGACGTCCTTCCCTGGTCTAGTCATATCCGCCACCTCCTTCCTCGCCCAGTAACACTGTTATACGTGGGCTTTGGAAGAAGTGCCGCATTGCTTCTGGTTGAGATGAATCTATGGGGTGGATTTTCATTCATGTAATTCTCACCTCCAATGAGGTGAGCTCTCCTACAGGCACTAGGGTGCAGCGTATCTACACCATCCCCACCACCCTTGGAAAGTGGACTTCACAAACAGGGCTGTTAGGGCTTTAAACCCCTAACACTCCCATTTGAACGAATGTTTATACAGGGAAAAGTCAATGGCTGTCCCCTTCTATGGAGGCTTTGGTGGGTGTGATGGTATCAGGGGTTCCTAGAAAAATACTTACGTGGAGTAAGTGTCCAGGCCTCTCGTCGTTGGAAATGTAGGTATCATGTCTAGGCTCCGATGGCTGGTGTCACCATTGGCATGCAAATACCAAGGAGACAAGTGAGTGTGGAACCTTCTCACCAACCATTAACACCCCCAGATGGATAAGCTTCACAAACCAGATCTTCATTGTCAAACTCTATCAGGCCTTTGCAGCTTCGTGGAGAAGTAGGACTTGGGTTCTAGAGATATGTTAGTTCACTCTTGTTGAACTAAAAGTAGTATTTATAAGGCTTCAAAAATGATCTTTGCAAAGGTTGGTCAACATTCCTACACACTCTGTCATCAAGTGTATCTAGTATCATTATGTGTGAACGCGTGACTAGAGTGATCTTCTACTTGGTGGGGATCTAGTCACTTTGTTTCATTGATCGTGGCACTTCACCGTTGGCTGTAGGAAAGCTTTCATGTACACCATATGGTGCAAATGAAGTTGAAAATGGAATGGCCTCTCGCGTCGTGGTGGCTTTGCCCCTAATGAGTAGTAGAGTCACCAGCTACTTTTCTTACTTTTACAGGACAGCTCACACAAAATCTGCCTATCTCCAGGGAACATAATTCTACCACAGGGATGGCTCCCCTTGAAGTAAACCATGTGCCACACCTATGAATTGAGGAAATTAGTGCCACTAGACAAGACTTCCACCTCAGGCATATCTCGAATGGTGTCGAAGGAATTGACCAATCTACAATGGGGTAGATTACACGCGTGAACGCCTCCTCCACTGTCACCACAACACTGGATGGGAAACTTGTACCTTGGGAGTCTTCTTAGCCATCCGATCAAAGGAATCTTTTACATCCACCGTCCATGTTCCATTCATCCCACCGTCAACTTTTCTCCTTTGAACACCGTGGGCAGTTCTAGATTGTGACACATTCTTAACCACCGATCAAGACTGACCTTTCATGCAGCTGTCGATCCGAGTGGGCCCCACCATCTTTCGCAATGATAAACTTTGATATTCATCCATGCTAGTCTGCATTGTGAAATGAACCAGAGTCGTAGATCTATCTCCTTCTTCATTGCGGTCGTTGATCTTCGCGACCTCTATCGCCCTTTCACGATTTGAGATTGTAGTTTTACCCGTACAAGTATGGCTCACGAAATTAATTTAGATTGTAGATCTACCCGAGACCTCATCTCAGCCATCAAAAGCTTCCTATCTTTAACACGTTTCGCAATCTGGGAAGGAAGATTTGATTGTGCATGTTTGCTCGTGCGAAACGGTTTGGAGCCTGTGATCCACCTTTGATCAATCATAGCCTTTGTTTATGACCCCTACCCAATGCTAATAGCGTGCCTACTGCTTTCCTCATTAAAGGGCTCCCATACAAGATTCAATGGACTGGGACTCCTACTAAACCTTCGTCAAGCCCTAGATCAACTATTATAAATGGAGTGTTAACAACTGGCTCCACGAGGGATGCTATCCTCCTAGTGAGGTAGCAAAGAACCCTGATAGACCAAGTGTTGAAACCATTGGGATGCCTTCAGTATTTCTTTGGCATCTCCATTCTGCTCCATGTTACTGCTTCATTGAATTCATGCCACTCTTTGCAAATCATGCTGGTGACTGTAAACATGTGCTGGTAACTGAAAATAGTAATGAAGGAAATGTTCGATATAGCTGAGCTTCTTTTCTCCTACCTACTCTACCTAACTTTGTACACAAGTTTGATTAAGTGAAATCAGACTTCCAATGCATCCAATTAGCAAATGATCCCATAAACCAACGTTTTCTTCATGCTTGATAAAAAACAGAACTGAAGGACCTAATGGCACAAAGTTATAATAAAGAAATTGATCTTTATAGTAGAGATATAATCAGCCATTACCACTGTAAATATTTTCCATGTACTCTACCATTGGATCATAAAAAACATGACAGACTTCGAAAAATTCTGTCATTATCTTACCATGAGAGAGTTGTCCCAACTATAAATTCCCTTGCACGCTGTCAAACTGATCTTCAAAAGAACTATGCAAGAAAAACTCGTGACAATTTCCAGAAGAGACATTCACAACTTCATCTAAAATTTCTGATTTTACAACTTCATTCTTTTCATGCATTTCAAAAGAAACACCACTCCATTCCTCAACATGATCAAGCAAACAGACTTCTTTTCGACAAAAAATTTTTGAATTTGAAAAACAAAAAGAAGCATCCATTTGAGAACCCCTATCTTCTTCTTCATTATTCAATTCGTCATGGCATAATGTTGGTTTTGCTAAAGGCTAGGATGGATTGCATAACTTCCCTTCTTGCTCATCATCCATTCCAAGGAAATTTATACATTCATCTATAATATCAAATTTCTGTTTGTGATCAGAAACTTTAAGTCCCTTTTTTAACCACTCAAATGAAGGAAAACACAATGACAAAGAATCATCTTCAACATGTTCAGTTTCCACTATGTTTTCATCCTTTTGATCTTGGATTGCAATGAAATTTTCTTCACTAACAGAAATTGCGACAGACTAATTGCACTCTTCAGAAAACAAATCAGTACACTCATCTCCTTTCAAATCACTAGGCTGATCATCTTCTTCAAGCAAGGAGATCTTCACATAGTCATGTAAATCCTTAGGTGAAATATGAATTTAATCAACATGCAACAGTCTTCCTTCAACCATGATTTCAAAATATGATTTCTCTTTACTTGCATTTTCAGAAAATGAACATGTGGAGGGACTACAAGACTAATATTTTCCAGAATTATCATCTTCAGTGTAATCAATCACACAAGCATTGTAACTTTCAAGAAATTGCAGTTGCGAAAAGGAATTTTCTGATTGGGGAGGGGAGGCCTCTTCTTGTAACAAAAATTCAGAAGTTGAATAACATGAGGAAGGATTTGATTAACAGTCCCAACCTCTCTCCTGGTTACATAGAGAATGGAAAGAATGCTGCAAATCATCATCAGTTTCAGGAATAGAGATATAACTGGTTGAAACGGAGCTTTGTTCTATGTCAACTTCAGCCACGGAAGACAATACTGACTACTGGGAGTTTTCTTGAATATCATGGAAATTGGATTGTCTTTCTTTTTGAGCTAAATATTCATGTAATATCTCTAAAACCTCTTCATCTAAATACTGATAATCACCACACTCATCTTTCACATTTTCAATGAACTCTCTATCGTGTGTGCAACAATCTTGAAGTAACAACAAAGAAGGATAATGCCTTTCGAAATGTTCATGAAATATGGTATGAAAGTATTTAAGGGAGAATAAAATCCATGCTGGCAATCCCTCATACCAAGACCTTGCATATCATTCTAAACTGAACATGAACAGTTTCATTAAAGAATCTTCATGCCACCCCACTCCCAGCTTATGTATATGCTTATGAAATCTAAATAAATGGATGGCAGCATCATCACCCTTTTCATCATTGAATCTTGGAAGATATGTTTGCCAATTTACCAGAGGTATTTTATTGGGATAACCAGGAATGGCAGTAATATTCATAGGAGAATACCTTGCATCCTAAGAAGTCATCTTGATGGTGGAGAAACTAAATCAGCTCCTCAAAATTTGCAACCCCTTTTGATAGTGGAGCTGCCATAGAACATTATGAAGAATGGATCCTTCGTAGATGGGATCGCTAGGTGAAAAGAGACATGAAATTCTTGATGTCTGACCATTGTTCACCATCAATAGTCATATATAAACCATTCATTAAAATCCATGGAATATTTGAGACCTCTCCCCGTATTTGTCTTTCTGACCACCGGTATCCCCAATGGAGTCACCTTCCAGAACCTTTCAGTGGATTCGCCAGGGAAAATGATACAACCTTTTTCACATGTAAGAATCTCTGTTTTCCCATAGAAATCCTTTATCCTTTGAATCTTTGTCATTCTTCCCATGGATGATCTTCAACTCGTCCCTAGCAACGGTGCCAGTTTGTTAGCACCGGAATTGAGCATAAAGGTTGCGGAAGGCTCGCTCCCAGGTAACAGCAGAACCACTTTAGACCACGCCTCAGGACCTGTGCAGTCAAAGAGGGATCTCTCATTTGTCACCAGATTCTACTCCACATAAGATGTTCAATCTTGTGTGTCACCAGAGTCTACTCTGCATAGGACTTTCAATCAGCATAATCAGGGGGCTAGGATCCTGAATGGGGCAAAGTATGCTGAGGAAAGGAGTATGGTGGGATTATCGGGGGCAAGGGACTATGGGAAAATGGAGTTGAAACCTGTGTAAGAAATGATTACAAAGGGAAAGAATGACATGGGGTTGCAAACAGAGGCAATATAGCCACTGATCTCCCAATCAAGAGATATTTAGCAGGTAATTAGAGGACAAGAAGGGACAGTCCATCGCATGGAGCACCAGCAAGATGAATTCCGTGCAACTTTAGAAGAACCATTGATAAATTCCTGGAACAACAGCAGGAGCATAGTGAGTATGAATTCCTAACTGTTATACACTAAGTTGCAGACATGAAAGCAATCAACAAACTGGAATGGAAACATGAAACACATTTACACGTAAAGGAAAATACATATTGGGAAAAGCAACGACACATGAATCTCTACCATGAGAAATAGTTCTTTCACTGCAATTTATTCATACATAGGTATCAATTTTTACAAATTGGGAGCCTCATCCTAGAAATGTTTCCCAATACAATTCACTAACTCCTTTCTCCCTCTATCGGGAGCATTTTTATACAATCCTATTGCTGAGACTACCGAATTAAAAGCTATTACAAGTCACCATCAGGCATTAACAGTGCAAGGAGTGGACTATCGCCACGTTTACAAATATAAACAGACATTATGGCGCTAGTGGCCACATTCAGCCCAAGTAATAGTTCGACATGCTTGGCCGCCACGACAGATGATGAGTATGATGCCTCCTCCTAGGCTTTGAGGTGTGTGCTTCCACCGTGTTCAAATGCAGCTTTCTGCAAGGGCACACACTAGTGAGGTAGTCAGCGTCCTTCCCCAGTCTAGTCACATACACCACCTCCTTCCTCGCCTGGTAACACTGTTATACATGGGCTTTGGAAGAAGTGACGCATTGCTTCTGGTTGAGATGAACCTATGGGGTGGCTTGTCATTCTTGTAATTCTCACCTCTAATGAGGTGAGTTCTCCTGCAGGCACTAGGGTGCAGCATATCTACACCACCCCCACCACCCTTGGAAAGTGGACTTCACAAACAGGGTTGTTAGGGATTTAAACCCCTGATGCTCCCATCTGAATGAATTTTTATACAGGGAATAGTCAATTTCTGTCCCCTTCTACGGAGGCTTTGGTGGGCATGATGGTATCAGGGGTTCCTGGAAAAATACTTACATGGAGTAAGTGTCCAGGACTCACGTCATTGGAAACGTGGGTATCACATCTAGGCTTCGATGGCTGGTGTCACCATTGGCATGCAAATACCAAGGCGACGAGTGAGTGTGGAACCTTCTCACCAACCATCAACACCCCCAAATGGATAAGCTTCGCAAACCATATCTTCATCATCAAACTCTATCAGGCTTTTGCAGCTTCGTGGAGAACTAGAACTTGAGTTCTAGAGATATGTTAGTTCACTCTTGTTTAACTGAAAGCAGTATTTATAAGGATTCAAGACCGATCTTCACAAAGGTTGGTCAACATTCCTGCACACTCTTTCATTAAGTGTATCTGGTATCAATATGTGTGAAGGCACGAGCAGAGTGAACTTCTACTTGATGGGGATCTAGTCACTTTGTTTCATCAATCGTGGTGCTTCACCGTCGGCTGTGGGAAAGCTTTCATGTACACCATCTGGTGCAAATGAAGTTGAAAACAGAATGGCCTCCCACATCATGGTGGCTTTGCCCCTTGTGAGTAGCATATTTGTCGGCTACTTTTCTTACTTCTGCAGGCCAGCTCACACAAAAGCTGCCTATCTCCAGGGAACATAATTCTGCCACACGAATGGCTCCCCTTGAAGTAAGCCACATGCCACACCTACGAATCGAGGAAATTAGCACCGTTGGACAAGACTTCCACCTCAGGAATATCCTGAATGGCATTGAAGGAATCAGCCAATATGCAATGGGGCATATTACACATGTGAACGTCTCCTCCATTGTCACCTCCACACTGGATGGGAAACCTGTACCAAGGGAGTCTTCTTAGCCGTCTGATCAAAGGAATATTTTACATCCATCATTCACGTTCCATTCTTCCTACCACCAACATTTCTCCTCTAAACACCGTGGGCAGTTCTGGATCATGACATGTTCTTTACTGTTGATCAAGATCGACCTTTCATGCAGCCGTCGATCTGAGTGGGCCCCACCATCTTTCACAATGAGAAACTTTGATATTCATCCGTGCTAGTTCGCATTGCGAAATGAACAGGAGCCGTAGATTTATCTCCTTCTTCATCGTGACCGTTGATCGTCATGACCTCTACATCCCTTTTGTGATTTGAGATTGTAGTTTTACCCGTACAAGTATGGCTCGCGAAATTAATTTAGGCCGTAGATCTACCCCAGACCTCATCTCAGCCGTCGAAAGCTTCCTATATTTAACATGTTTCACAATCTGGGAAGGAAGCTTTGATCGTGCATGTTTGCTCGTGCGAAGCAGTTTGGAGCCATTGATCCACCTTCGATCAATATTAGCCTTTTCTTATGACCCCTGCCCAATGATAACAGTGCACCTGCCGCTTTCCTCATTGAAGGGTGCCCATACAATATTCGAGGGACTGGGACCCCTACCGAACCTCCATCAAGCCCTTAGATCAACTGTTGAAAATGGAGTGTTAAAATGTGGTTTTGGAGTAGTCACTGCTCTTCCTTTATGTTAAATAAGCGGTGCCACTACCCTTTCTCTATGTCCAAGAAGTGGTGTTGGACCTTCTAACGCCCTGGTGTGAATCTGCAAGAAGCGGTTCCAACTCTCTTTTGCTGTGTATAAGAAGCGGTGCCACCTCTCTTTTGTTGTGTACAAGAAATGGTGCCACCTCTCTTTTGTTGTGTACAAGAAGTAGTGCCACCTCTCTTTTTCTGTGTACAAGAAGCGGTGCCAGCTTTCTTTTGTTGTGTGTAAGAAGTGATGCTCAGGCTGGTAACTCCTTGTTCAACACCTGTAGAAGAGGTGCCAGGTATTCTTCTTAGCTCTGTTTGGTGTTTGATTCTTAAATGCTTGTTTTGGTATATGAGATGCATGATTCAGATAGTTACAGTTGTTGTTTAAACTCTGCAATTCATTTTTGAACCGAAAACTCAATGAAAAATCAAGAATCCATAGTTATTCTCAAGAATTTTGATTGATGTTTGTCTTTTAAAGCTTCATAGTTGGCTTTGAATAGAACTTGGTTTTATTAGATCTCTGATTTCTATCTTCTTTGATATAACAAGAAAAGATTCATTTCAGTTTTTGTTCATTTGTTATACATAATTTTTGTATGTTTTTTCATTTTTTCATAAAGTTCTGGAAAAGTCCATATGAAATTTATTGTATAATTTTATGATTAGTTCACTCTATCTTTAGTTGAAAATATGAACAATTTTGTATAAAAGTTGTAATTATATTTTCTTGATTTTTATTAGGGATATCTGTTACGGAGATAAATTCCTATGGCTTGGGGTACCACAACAGATAGCTTGACTCCACAAATCAATCATTTCCAATATGCAAGAGAAATCAAATATCTAACACTAAAGGATCTCGATTCATACCTTATTCCGGACGGTTGATGTAGATCCTTGTTGAGCTTTCCAACTCCAGCTTGAATTGATAAATTGCTTCCTCAACATTTAATAAACAAGACAAGCATACTATATATAATTGTGTTAACTCTACTCTAGCATATATAATCAATAACATATAAGAATTTGAAATCATCCATGGATCAAATATTCATTCAAATACACATTATTGGATAGGAAAAGACATCTCTATTAATATAAAATAAAGATTACAATAGAGACAACCTCTTTCGGCACGTCTACGAATCAGAGAAACTGAGTCCTCCACTTGGGCCTCCACCACTTCAATCCTCCATCTCTCAATAGCAAGCTTAGAAGCAAAAGGAAAGCTTCGGAAGAACACAAAAGTGCTCCAAGGGACAAAGGGATGCATACTCAAGTATAAGATCTAGCACAATGGACTATAGTTCTCTTGCTCTCAATTCCTCATGCCTTCAATGTATCCAAAGGGTTCCTTATATATCTCTTCAATGGGGTAATGAAAGGTTGAATCCGAGTGATCTTAAGGCATATGGAAGGCTAAAAGACAAGTGAGTCAGATCCACATCAAGGAAAACTCCAAAATAATTTGGCCTTTTGTACACATCCCGATGTACACAGTTTTAGGGGTCAAATTTGCATATATACACGAGAAAAGGTTTAAAAGTTGCGTATGGAAATTTTTACATGTTTTTAGGGATGATCTTGGAAACATCAAAGGTACAAAAATGGTCCATGGGGTCTAAGGAGTTTGCAGAGGGATAGGGAAGGCCATAAAAGTGTGATTCACTATGTGTGGTAAAATCTACTGTAACAAATGCCCCCTAATGTGTTAGGTCAGAGGGGTCATACGATGGCCGAAATACATTATAATTCCATCCCAGAAGTGAAGTGATGAAGAACCCAGTGGAAGAACCAGCCATCCAATCAACACTATACAATGATACAATTCTGCACATAACTGCAAATAGATACAGCAGTCCCGAATACATAAGAGGACAATGGCCATGAATAGGCATGATACAATATGACATGTGTGGTCATCGCCACGTACAACATAAATAGATCAGAATCTCCATGATGAAGATATACAAAGGATCATGATCTCCATGATGGCTGGAAATGTCTAACATATACTGGAATCAAGTCACGAGAGCTGAAATCTCATGAACACTGGCACGATCAAGGAGGTAGCATATAAGAGATACCACCAATCTGGAAGGTCTTATACACAAACTGCTACGAGTACATGTCCTACTATGTGAATAGAGGTGTCGAGGTCGAACATAGTAGTCCATCATCTGATTACCGATCATTGATGTATACCGTTAATAGACATGAGATCACCCATCGATAATGAAAATGGGAATCAAGGTACTAGAGTGCAAACTAACAAGTGTGAATAAATGTGTTGAGGTCGAACACTTGAGAGAATCCGATGATAAGGGAAGATTGATGTATTCCCAAAAAATTGTCGATGGTGAGAGAACCTGCCACCGATGACTGCAAGTCTCAAGGCACTAAAAAATGACTCTAGATTTCTATCCCAGAATAAATGATCTGAAGTCGATGGGATCAAATCCATTGTAAGGAGGGCATTAAGGAAACCCCCATCATCCAACATGAGGTACTCAACAAAGCTATATAATGTGGAAGGACTCGATCATAAGATGCACGAACCAGTAACTATACTGTGAATGGCTGACATGCAAAGTCAAGATAACTGAGGAATGACCGACTCAGGTTTCAACTTCCTTCAAATAAGATCATAAAGGAAAATGGTGACTGAATGTAGGCAGCATAGATTCGATATGCGAAACTGGGACATCTCTGCAACAGAGGAGGTATCGACAGAGGCTCCATAGGGACTAGAATCTTAACCAGTTGATGGAGATAAAATTAGATAAATGACTACACCTCCTAAATTCAATCTATTAACCCAACCAATGGATGTGATATACAGTGCTTTGTTCAAAGGAGACACAACTCGACTACTGCCAAAGATAACATCTTTTCTTGTCCGGCCAAATATTTGAAAAGCTTGAAAAAGAATAAAATTTCTTTAAAGTTACAGACTAGGAGGAGGTGAGTGTCAAATGGGAAAACAAACTAGTTCTAAGCGGTGGAACATACCTATGCTCAATGCAAGTACACATGTGTAGGATAGTGACACTCGGGGGAAAGTCCCCTCCCGGTAAAAATAGGGAATCAAGCTACAAATGATATATAAAATGGCTCCTCATAGCTAAACATGAGACAAGATCAGGCTATATGGCTGATACTCAGAGTTAGGGAAGCCGGCATAAGGCTTAATGAGGCAGGCAAAGCTCATTATAATGCAATTACAACTTGACATAAGGGAGTCCTCGGGACACATGCCAGCAAAATATCAAGAGGATTATGAGGCTCTTGCAAAATGTCATGGCAATGCTATACAATAGACTCCCACACCCTAAAGGACAAATTGTCGGCATGGGCACCAAATGCAAATAAGGATCTAACTAGGGTACCCATGTAAGGTCAATCTCTACCATTCAAACCATGCCACTTCTAAAACAACAAGAAAGTTTCGTGACAAGATAGAATGGGTTTGTACCTACGGTTATAATGAAATGGTCATAAGGTCATGCAAAATGTAAATGGAAGTGAAACCTAACATATATGCCAGTTTAGCCATGATACCTAAAATCGGCATGAACGGGTCAAAACAACGGTCGAAATGGCGCTCAAAATGGTCTCCTACATCATATATTAGTAAAAAATGGTCCAAAACTATAGAAAAGGGGGTAAAAATTTTCAAAAATTTGAAAAATTTCTATAAATAGTAAAAAATTCAAAACATTATATAACATTTGAAATTTTTACCCAATTGAACTCAGAACTTCAAAAGCGAATTCAAGGAGATCCAGCCGGTGGAATCCAACACCGTTTTTTCCAGGTAATTTCCCATGCCCTGCACTTTCATTTACATGCAAATTTTTCAATTTTCCATGGTCTAAATTGATTTATAGGCCATCCTAAAGTATGCACCATGGCCCACACAAAAATCAAGGATTTTTCCGCGTATAGGGCTGGATATACGTGGAAAAATGCCTCAAAGTCTCGTACATACGTGGTTGTTTAGCAAATAGTCACGTATGCGGTCGCATTCAAGTTTTTCTAAGACATATAATGACCCAAACTTGAATTAAATGTGCATGATGGTTCTAGAATGGAGGGAACGAGAGAACGAGGATGTAGAAGAAGCAGTACGAGGTGATCTAATGGCACAACAGGCTCTTCATGCATTTGGGCTCTATAAGTTTTGGTGTCTTGGCAGATTAAGGGCCAAACCAAGACTATTGCAGATGCTAGTAGACTACTGGGATCCTAACTCAAATTTGTTCCAGATCAATGGGATGTCCCTCACCATAGAAGTGGGGGACATATACTTCATTACTGGATGTCCCAATGGGGGGAAGTGGTGAACCTACATTCTCGCAGGCCTGGAGGTGGCCTTACCATAGATGAGTACATAGTAGTGTACTATTATCTGGACATGGAGAAGGTTGAGAGTCAGATCCCAACTAAATCCATACAGGTGCTAGGCCTAAAGGCCATACTGCTGACACTCGACAGGATAGCAAGGATAGCCTCACTCCACCAGGCCTCGTAGCCTCTGATGTTCTATGCAGTGGAGTGCATGAGACCCATGGTTTATGATTGGACCACTGCACTATTGAGCAACATGAAGCACTATCTTAGTGAGTGCAAGATGGGAAGGGTACGAAACTTCGATTTCAACAGCATACTGAGCACTTTGAGCATGTTCCAGGATTGAGCCCTAGAGTCGACATTCCTCTTCACGGGGTTCAAGATCCATCCCAATGTCGTTGGGTAGATGTGGTGCACAGACTGGGTGGAGGTAGGGTATCCAACCTCTATCCAATTGATTTCTTTCCATGGTGGCAGTGGTAGATAGTTTCCATCAATGATTACCCCTATGCTGAGATAGATTTTCAGGGAGACCCTCACATGCCACTACCACCAGGATCGGCATATGGTGACATTGGTAATGAATCCCAACCCTCTTTTTAAGATTTTGAGTTATTAAATTTTTTTGTGTTTTTTGATGTATGGAATCAAAAAGACATGCTTTTGTGTGACAACAGATAGTGATAATATATCATATGCATGCAGATGTAGGACCACAGTGACCTAAAGGCTTCTCTCATCATAGACGGAGGGGAAGAGGAGATGCCATCATGGGTGTGGATGTAGAGAAAATGCTCCAAATCATTCATACCAACTTTGTGCGGCTGACACATAGGGTACCCATGGCGCAGGTCGAGGACCTACCTGGGTCCATGCAGCATCAGGTGGTGGGTGTGCCACGAGCATGGGTGCGGTTGTTTCGATGGCTAGCTAGAGTCGTGGTGACATTCCATGATCAGAACCCCCCTCCTCCTCACCAGGATTAGATACCTGGGAGTGATTCATTTTGTACTACCGTGTATTTATATTTTGGTGGCTCGAAAGCCCCATTTTTATATTATGACACTATGTATTATCCCATTTTGGATGTTTAATGAAAAACTTTTATGATGATCACTTTATTTATTTACATGTGTAAAAATGTATGTTTGTGATGAGCTTATTGTCTATGAAACAAATGCCAATCTAACACATAGTTAGCATATGAGTCAGCAACTTAATTATAAATTCTTGGAACATGTATGTATGTTATGTTTTCAAATTGCCATTCTAACAATCTCACACGTAAGAAGCTTCGTAATAACATTGGATCCCTAACATGATACAAGCCATTAAGTTGTGACACTACTAACTTTGAATCAAGACGTACCTCAAGAGATAGAACACCATGTGAAATGGCATCCCGTAGAAGCTCGACAACGACACTATATTCAGCAACATTGTTTGAAGAGGGCCGTAAACATATTCCTCCTAAAGAAAATACCTGACCTGTAGGAGTATAAATCACCAAAGTAGCAAAGGATCAGTGTTGAGTGTGAAGTCTTGCACCATCCGTGAATCCTATATAGATGGAAGACTCCATTAACATCTGCCATAAGAAATGGAAGCTAATCAACAAACCCGATCACCATAAGAAAAACCTAACTATGCAAAATGTTGTACAATAATATACAATAGTCAGCCCTAGCTGAAAATCATGCATATTAATTTTTAAGATAGAGCCCATTTCTAGGCTCTACCAAGGCCATCCCCTCGTAATATACTAGCTCATAAGTGCCATTCTCTAACACATGTTTAACCACATAAGGACCATGCCACACGGGGTTGAACTTTCCTGCCCCCAAGGGTTCTTTAGCTTGATCCCACAAAAGGACCAAATCTCCTTCACTAAACCTCCTTGGATGGACAAATTTATCATACTGGACCTTAACGCGACGCTTATTCACTTCTAGAGCCACCAAGGCATATCAGTGCTGCTCATCAAGCTACTCTAAGTGGACCAAAAGCTCCTCCAATGGGGAAGTGTCTAGTAAGATCTCTATGGTTAGATTCAAAGAAGGGAGTTTGCACTCAACCGGCAATACAAACTCCACTCCATATACAAGCTGATATGGAGAAAAACTGGTGGCAGTCTTAACCGCGGTCCGATAAGCCCACAAAGCAAGATATAACATGATATGCCAATTGGTATTGCTTTGTGCGATGGTTCATTGGAGAATAGACTTGAGTGATTTGTTCACTGCTTCGACCTATCCATTCGCTTGAGGGTAATAAGAAGAATAATGCTCGTGCTTATACCCTAACTTTGAGGCCAACTCTTCCATCATCTGATTCTGAAAGTGCCTACCATGTTCAGTGATAAAATATTTCGAAATACCAAAACGAGTAATAATCTAGTTGAATATGAAGTGTGCAGCTGTCTCACCATCATATTTAAATGTAGGCATAGCCTCAGCCCATTTCGTGAAGTAGTCAACAGCCACGATAATATGATGATGCCCCCTAGCTGAAGCTAGGTTGCAATCCATGAAATCAAACCCCCACTTAGTGGGATGATGGTGATAATTGGATGTAACAGGGAAGGACATGAGCACATATTATGTGCAAACACCTGGAAAGGGTGGCATTTATTGACTGCATTGACACAATATTTAAAGATCGACGGCCATAAATAACCCGCTCTCAAGATTTTTTGGGCTGTATAAATCCCAGATAAATGACCACCACATGCCCCTCCATGGCAATAATTAAGCACAAGCTTAGCCTCCTCATGAGTTAAACAATGACGTAAAATGGAATCTACCCCACGACGGTATAATGTGTTATCCACTATGAGGTAATTTTGGGATACGTGATGTAATCGTCGTCGTTCATCCTGTGAAAGGTGAGTAGGGACCTTCAATGTTTGGAAACATATGATAATATCTCCATACCATGGATCAAAAGTTGATATTAAGAAGATGTTCTCATCAACAAACGTATCTTCACAAGCCTCCTCCTCCTCCTCCCTCAGGAAGTCAGATATAAGTTCCGCAAAAATCAATGATTTCTTCAATTTTTCTGAAACAAAATCGAGATCGAATTCTTGCAAGATGACAATCCACTTATTATATTTCCCCCTGGTCATCTTTCTAGTGAGGATGAACTGAAATGGATTGACATGGGCTACCACCAAGGTCTGGCGAAGGAGAATATAGTGTCTCAATCTTTGAACCGCATGAACGGTAGCTAAGGCAAGCTTCACCACATGGGAATAATGGATCTCCACACTTATAAGATTTCGAATCAGATAATATATGACATGCTCTTTGATCTCCTCATCTTCTTGAACCAAAACCATACCAATCGTCTCCATGGACGTGGCCACATAAAGTAGAAAGTCATGGCTATAGTCAGATGGACTGATCACCGGGGTCGATTCTAAGGCTCACTTAAGTGCATCGAAGGAATCCTAGGCTTGCTCATCCTAGCAAAAAGTAATGTCCTTCTTCAAAAGACACATAAAGCCTCTAGTAAAATTAGCAAAGTTCACAACGAATCTCCACAAGAAGTTTGCCATGCCTTGCAAACATTGAAGATGTCTAATATTTCTCAGGGGAGACAATTGAAGTATTGTCTCAACCTTCAAAGGGTCGACTCTTATACCCTCCTTGGAGACAATGAACCCTAATAATCGACCAGACTTCACGTAAAAGATACACTTGTGAGGATTTAACCTAGCCAAGTAATGGCGGCACCTTTCAAAAACTAATCTCAAATGGTAGGAATGACGCATTCTCATACAAGAATGAGCAACAAGGTCATCCAAAAAGACTTCAATAATCAATTTGAGATCATGGAAGATCAAGGTCATATCCTGCTGAAAAGTGGCTCCGACATTTTTAAGGTTGAAAGGAATCTTCCGATATGCAAAGGTACCCCAAGGACAAATAAAGGAAGTCTTATGTTGGTCCTTGGGTTTGATTTGTATCTGATTATATCCAGAAAAGCTGCCCATAAAGGAAAATACCTCACTTTCCACACACTCATCCAAAATTTGATCGATAAATGGTGTGGGAAAATTATCTTTAGGATAGGCACGATTCAAGTCACGGAAATTAGTGCATATGCATATTGTTCCCTACTTCTTATCAACCAGAACCAGGTTTGAAACCCACTCCATCAAGGGAACGGGATAGATAAAACAGACATTCAACAACTTTTCTATCTCAGCCTTAATCATGGGTGCTTTCCTAGGATTCACTACATGCAAGCATTGTTGAATAGACTTAGCATTGGGATAAGTTTTAATCTCATGTTCAACAATGCGAGGGTCGATACCTGCCATTTCCTCATATGACCAAGCAAATACATCACAAAATTATTTGACCAAATTGGTATACTCTTGAATCTCAGCATGGGAACATTCTGCCCCAATATAGACATTCTCAATCTTGCCAGGATCACGAGAGATATTGATAGGAATGGTAGGAGATATATTTTCCATGTTTCCATCAGCCATCAAACCAGGAGAGCTTAATGGAACCATGGGACTACCAATTCTCTCACTAAGAACCTCCCTAAAGTCCTCATGCTCCAAATGGTCAAGCTCGGGAAGAAAATAATATCTATGATGCAACTCTTCTCAAGGTGGCTCAACCCCAGACATGGCCTCAATAATAGTTTCATGTGAAGGAAAAACACTATCAAGGAAGTCATGTGCGTGAGAAGACTGAGCTGCCCATGTAGGCAGCACATATGGGTCCTCCTCCTCCGTCCATGAAGAGGAAGGACTAGGCTCTGCAACACATTCAATATTAGCTTGATATGCTATCATAGTTGTAGGCAATGGGACATTTGTTTTGATCGGATCACATGAAGGAATTGGTGTAGGAAGAATCCAAGGATCTTCCATATGGGTTGTGTAAAAAGACACCGATCTCACTGACGATGAAGCCTCACTAGAACTAGAACTAAACATAAGAACAGGTGTAGGACAACTAAAGCTTCCCATAAGGGATGGATACATGCCAACACCCACACTCCCAGTTGCCAGCTGAGAGTGCTTGACAATCAGGATAGAAGCTCCTGAATATGTGGTAACAGGTGGATTGTTGAATGACATTTGATCAATCATAACTATATTCCCATTAAACAGAAATAATACAACTCAAAATAGAGAAGAAGCTATGGCTTGCATAATGTACATCCAATTCCTACCCAACAACAAATTGTAGTCAAGGGGCGCATCAACCACCTGGAACTCTATCACAACGATCTTCCCTCCCAAATAGACCTTAAGAGAAGGAAGAATGTTGTGCGGACAAAATGATCTACCATCAAAAGCAGTCAACATGGTAGTGAATTTAGACAACTCAAGGGAATCCAAACCTTTCCAACATGCCAAAGACATCACGAAAGCAGTAGCACCTTCGTCAATCACAATGCATTTGACGGTCATGTTAAGACATTCTACATGAATCAAGAGAGACACATAGTAAGGCAAGAAAGGCTATAGTATTGCAGTTTCAAATTTGATGACAAACGAAGAATTATCATCATTAACACCAAGAGCAGAAATCAAAGCCTTCCTTTGTGAAGGACAACTCTGAAGTACTTCCAGTGCAGACATCGCACAAGGAGTGTGGCCCAAATCCTCGACAACACAATAGTTCTGGGCAGCTCAGGCATTAAGATTGTGTCTCGAACACTTGAGGACTCCCTTAGGAATGCGAGGAGCAACTTCAAGTTTATCCATAGGGTTTTCAATACACAAAGGACTCCCAGGTGGAGTAGGTTCCTTTCCAAGGTCTAGTTGTGACGAACTATAGTCCTTCGCACAAGTCACAATCTTAGTAGCACGCACCATATTGATGAAACTATGACCACTACTAGCTTCCGATAGATCTTGATCCCCACTAGACTGATCATGGGTCCTTGAGTTCATGTTTTGATTATGAGGTAAAGGGTTGCTCGGCACAGCTGGGCCCTGAGCTATAAATCTCGAGGCTTCTTCTATCCGAGGGCACAAGTGAGTGAGGTGGTCATCCTTACACAACTTGCAAGGAAACTTAACCTTACGTTTAGGTTGCTTGTCCCTCCCAGCATTTTGGGCATTCTTGTCATTAGAATTGGCATTTTCATTCCTATTCCCACCCTTATGATTGTGTTTACCCTTCTTCTTATTCCTTCCAGGTTGTTGGTTACCCTTCTGCTCCAATGATTGCACTGACAGCACACTCGCTGTTTGGGTGGGTTGAGATGAAGTCGTGGCTTGTCCCGAGGAAAATTGGTTGATAGATAATTGATTGACCTATTTCACAACCGAATCTGCAGTTTTGGCACTCGTACAACCAACAATTCCATCGGCATGTGGTCTAGGTTTGATCTTAGGGTCAAAACTAGAATGCAGAGCATTAGGAATGATCTCATATAACAAACCGAATTGAGCATAAATAAAGTCTAATTCCTGTGCCCTAAAAATGGCTTGTTCCTCGTTCTGAACTCCAGATGTAGAGACATTCTTCACTATATAAGGAAGTAACGATTTAAGGAACCATTCAAGGAGAAACTCTAATGATATGAAGGCTTTAATCAATCTCTTCCATCTACGCCACTCTTGGATATGGTCCGAGATATGCGTGGCTTTATCTTGCTGAAACATCGACAAGAGTTCAGTACCAATGTTGTAATGCACTGGTAGCCAAAAGTGGTTGAGAAAAGTCAAGCTAGGTCATCAAACAAAGCGAATGACCCCCTAGGTAGCTCTAAGTACCATTTCATGGTAGGCCCGGTGAGGGTGCGTTGAAATAGCCTTAAACAGATCGAATCTTCGTGTAAGGAATTAGAAGAGCACCATAGGTGAAATGTAGTAACATGTTCACTCAAATATTCTCCTAGTTTTCCCTCGAATTTGGGAATGTCTGAGGGATGCTTTGTAGGGACAGCCGGCCAAGTCGGGTCATAAGATACCGGATCGTTTGTTAGTCTCGATAGGTCAGGCAGGTTTAACGTTGTGAGGAAAGGGAGCCTGGGTTGAGCAGGTCGATGAGATGCTCCCTGATAATTTTGGTTCACATAGGACTGATTACCGTAACCACCATGGCCATGGCCATAGTATCCTCCTCCCATTTGACCCATGTAGAGTGGCATGGAAGCACCATGATGTGGTGTACCTTGACTATGTGTGGGTACAAAGCCATAATTCAGAGAGTAAGTGGGTTGTTGATACTCGTACCCATAAGGTGAATAACTCTATGCATATTGCGGTCCATAATATGGTCTATAAGAAGTCCCATGAGATGTCCCATGAGAAACTCCATAGGTATGGATAGACTTTCTGGAAATAGGAATATGACCTCAAGAAGTAGGAATATGACCTCCGATACAATAGGAGGTACTTGAATCTAAGACATAACTACGTGAGTAGCAATAGTATGCACATGAATCATAGCAACATTCCGGCCTGATGGACCACGTGAATGTGGGGGAGGAATAGCATTCGAAGAACTAGGAATAGAGGATGACGGGACATGTGAAATTATGTAAGTGGTATTCCCTACCATCACTCATCTTGGCTCTAGTATTTGAATAGGACTACTAGCACTAGGTCCAGGATGAACATGTGATGTGACCTCCACCGCTGGGATGGAGGGTGCAATGTGACTCATGTTCCCAAATCTCTCCACATGGAAGTGACTAGGAATGCCCCCAGTCATAGTGTTAGGTTCAAACTCCGATTCGGTATGTGGTACCAAATAATGTGCAGGAATACCAGACATATCATAACTAACATAACTAGTGCTTGCAGGTTCATGATGAGTCTCATCACTTGGCATCCAATACCGATGACCTGTGGGTGAGGGATCATACCTAGAGTGTGTAGGTATATCATGTCAAGGATCATACCCAGAGTATGTAGGTATATCAGGTGAAGGATCATATGTAGGGGTAGGATATTCTTCTTCAACCTCATGAAGTGAAGAAGGTAGCTGAGGAATTTCATCTTCATGATCTCCCATCGTGTGTGAATCAATGTGAGAAGTAGTCTGCCTGGACCATCTGTTTCTCTTTCCCAAAGGAGGAGGAGAGGTAGAAGGTGAAAGTCTTGCTAAATGATGAGAATGGAGAGGTTCTGCACCTGAATCCATAATGACTCAATAAAAATGAAAAAGACTCTCTAATTACACAAACCCTAAGCAAGCTAACATGCACAGAGCATACACCAATATAATCTAAAGCTAATCATAAGCAAACAAGGGAAGGATATGTGAGCTCCTGAATGAAGCAGGTATGTCTCGCCTAGGAGAGGATTGAGACTCCCATACACAACAAGAAAAGGTTCATAACCAATTATTGTGGCTCTTAGCTTCAACGCATATAGCGACTGTGCTATCCGACCCCAACCTGGCTGGGACACCTACAGAATAACCCCTACAAAGTACCCCCTTAATAACCTAGGTAAGGAAACTAAGGTCACCTCAATATAATCAATGCTCAGGCAGATAGTCACAGGCAGGATTGACCGTATGGGTAGGGTAGAAAATCCCAAAACTCTCGAAAGAGCCCCCAGATACGAATACAATCCTGGAAATATCTCTGGTGCTACTCAGTTATGATTGGGGGTCATCCCAATCAATAACTTCTCACACTGCCTTGTGCTTAACTCCCTTGTAAGAGGAGGATCCTGAGAAACACTAATTATATCAATGAATTTCACACTCTCACCTGGACAGACACATACATGTTGTTGTTTAGTGGTCTTGGAGAATTTACTCACAATGAACTATTCCAAGACCCTAAAGCCTAATCTTGTTGGTGTACCCTATCAAAGAAAATTGTGTAATCCATTTTAATTAAGCATTTATTTTTTTGGATTTATTACTCCAAAAAGGTAGATGACCGTGCAACCAATGGTGTTATGACGCAACATGAAGTAAAATGCACACCTAACAATCAATGCAAATGCATTGTGTCGAATGAAAAATAGGGCATGCTACTACATGAAATGCAAAATTTTCTTCAAATGACAAATGTAGTCATTCCTGTATGAAATCTTGACTACTACTTCTCTAAGAAAACCTAGTGCAAGTACCATGCAAGATGCAAAGTGCAATGCATAATGATGCAAAGAAGAAAATATTTTTGCATTTTTTGAAAAAATGAGATAGCAAAGAAAAAGAATAATTCTACCACCCCTAGAATCTGCAAGCACAATCAAATTGCACTCACGCAAAATACTAAGGTAAAATAAATCTAATGTACTAATCCCAAAACAAAAAATAAAAAATGAAATGACAAGAACATTCTTTAAAAAAAAAAATTACCCTAAAAAAGGTGTCTCTGGTCAGAAATAGAGGTGTATACAGACTCTAGCAGTATCAAAAGAGACTCACCAATCATCAAAATTCACCCAACAACAATCAATATTCCTCTAAAAGGAAAGACTTAGGGCATATGCGACTGTATGTATAAAACCCACGTATGTATGCGGATATAGCAGTCAAAACCATGTGTATACGCGACTGTGAGTTAGAAACTCACATGCAAGAATAAAAATGTATAAAAATGAAGGCAAACAGATAAGCTAAGACAAAATTCACACCAATCAGATACTACTAGGAAAACATGCCCCCAGACCTGACTCAGAAATAGATAAATCAAAGCAATTCAAAAACATTGAATGTCGATAAAAAAACCCCCAAAGGACAACTACTAGGAACTCCCCTGTGGAGTCACCAATTATGTTACAGAGAGAAATTCCTATGGCTTGGGGTACCACAACAGACATCTTGACTCTAAAAATCAATCCTTTCCTATATGCAAGAGAAACTAAATATCTAACACTAAAGTGTCTCGATTTGTACCTTATTCCAGACGGTTGATGTAGATCCCCGTTGAGCTTTCCAACTCTAGCTTGAATTGATAAATTGCTTCGTCAACATTCAATAAATAAGACAAGCATACTATATATAATTGTGTTAGCTCTAATCTAGCATATATAATCAATAACATTAAAGCATTTGAAATCATCCATGGATCAAATATTAATTCAAATACACATTATTGGACAGGAAAAGACATTTCTATTAATATAAAATAGAGATTACAATAGAGACATCCTCTGTCAGCACGTGTGCAAATAGGAGAAACTGAGTCCCCCACTTGGGCCTCCACCACTTCAATCCTTCATCTCTCGATAGCAAGCTCACAAGAAAAAGGAAAGCTTGGGAAGAACAAAAAAGTGCTCTAAGGGACAAAGGGATGCAAACTCAAGTATGAGCTCCGACAATAATGGACTATAGTTCTCTTGCTCTCAATTCCTCATGCCTTCAATGTATCCAAAGGGTTCCTTATATATCTCTTCAATGGGGTAATGAAAGGTCTAATCCGAGTGATATCAAGGCATATGGAAGGCCAGGAGACAAGTGAGTCAGATCCACATCAAGGAAAACTCCAAAAGAATTTGGCCTTTTGCACACATCCCGATGTACGCGGTTTTAGGGGTCAAATCCACATATATATGCGAAAAATGGTTTAAAAGTCATGTATGGCAATTTTTGCATGTTTTTAGGGATGATATTGGAAGCATCAAAGGTACAAAAATGGTCCATGGGGTCTAAGGAGTCTTTAGAGGGATAGGGAAGGCCATACAAGTGTGATTCACCGTGTGTTGTAAAATCAGCTATAACAATCTCACTTCTTTTTCAGTTCAAAAGAGAAGTTGTTGCTTGTTTCAGTTAGGAACAGATCATATAAGCAATGTGTTGTATTGTTGTATGAAATTTATTCTATTTTTAAAAGGAATTGAACCTCTCTGTCCCTTCCTTAAGTAGGGCATACCTTTAAAGTGAAAGTGAAAATTTTTCACTATCATACTGCATGGTTTTACTTTTCTATCCTCACCTCATGCATCCACCTAACCAGTCAAGATAAAATTAAGCGCTTGCTTAGGTTTAAAATTTGTAGAAATTTGTGTGATATGTTAGTGACATGTTGGGGCATCATAAAATGTAGGAGTTGTCATTAATTTGTCTGCACTACAACCCGGGACTCACACGGTTCTTCTACATACCGTCGGTATATCGAACGGCCTTTCACCTACCCTTGAGGTATATTGAAAGGTACTTCACATACTCGATTGCATATTGAAAGGTCCCTTGTGAAAAGTTGTGCATTAGATAGCACTACTACTGAGTTTAGGTCCCACGTACCTTGTGTATATCAGGAGACCCTTTTTGGAATCCTCAAACCATTTGATTTATCCTTTTGGCCTGTCCCATGAGGTTCCAGACCTTTAATCCACCTCTCACATATTTTTCTTGCTTCTTTAGTTTGAGTAGCAATTTTTGTCTTTATAGTTAGGGGTTTTTAGAAGAGAGAGATAGTTTTTTACATATTTATGGCTTCACCTTCCATGACTACCAACCAAGAGACTCCTTTACTAAGAACATCTTTTGTGTTCCCTCCTTATGGGGATGATGGTCCTCCTCTCATGGCTATGCTAAGCCTTCCTGGATTGACTATTGGAATACCTATTTGGTTATTCTCTAGTCTAGTTATCCCATGTACACCAATTTCTTCTGCTCCTAATCCTTCATCACAAGAGCATCAACCTCATATTGATCCCTCTCCTTCTTCACCAGATGTGTCTTCTACCATTTCTCCCTCTTCACCTGTTGAAAGTTGTAGTACTAGTAGTCAGGTGTATAAGAAGAAGAAGAAAAGGAAGATTAAAAAGAAGAAAAACAAACAAAAAAACAAGTCTCAACCAATCACTCCTCCCAGTGTGAAGAGTGTTGATCTGCACACCCAAAGACCGCGTAAGCCCAAATTTCGTTATAGGATTTGCAAGGGTGATCACCTTCTGAAAGATTGTCATGGTCTGGTCCTAGTTTTAGAAGAGTGGTATAAGGTTCCTTAGAAAGATATGTCATCAACCTCTGGTCATCATGTTGATGATCCCTCCTCAACCAATGACTCTGTGATTAAGAGTCAGAAGGGTAAAGTAAAAAATCCATGCTTTCTATGTAAGGACATGCACCTTACTTACCTTTTTCCTTGCATGGATAAAGCTTATAAGTTGTTGGAAGATATTATTGTTTCTTGGCAACGGCTTCCAACAGGTTATCGTAAGTTGTCACTTGACATCACATTGGTTGATAAAGTGGTTGATCCAAATATATCCTTAGTCGCTCCCACTCTTCTATTGAAGAGTGAAGTCGAAGTGGTTGATCTAGTTCTAACCTCGGTCGATCCCACTCTTCCGTTTAAGAGTGAAGTCAAAGTGGTCGATCCAATTCTAACCTCATCGATCCCACTCTTTCATTGAAGAGTGAAGTTTAAGTGGTCAATCCAAGTCCATCCTTGGTTGATCCCACTCTTCCTTTGGAGAGTTAAGTTAAAGTGGTCAAGTCGACGTCATCTCCACTTGATCCCACTCTTTCATCAGAGAGTGTTAAGACTAAAGTAGTTGCTTTGACCAAATCTTCGTCTTGTTCTTCTCTTCCAGTAGAAGGTGAACTAAATCCTGCTGAAGATTTTATGCTTTGTTCTGATTGTCTTCGACAAGAGGAAATTTTGTTTGTTTTGATAGAACCCTCTCCAAGTAGTGAGGTTATTTCCTTTGACTAGAGTAACCTAATAGAATCTTGTCGTCATTCGAGTTCTCCTTTCCAGATAGTTGTGAATGTTATTTCTAGGTGGATACTTCATACTATTGTTGACGAAGGGGTTTCTATTAGTATTATATCCTCAACTACTTGTCAAGATTTAGGTTCTCCTCAGCTTGTTCCATCCACTTATCAAATACAGGCTTTTAATCAAATACCTACTGCACCTTTAGGGACCCTTCCTGATTTTCCTATTACATTATGAGGGAAAACTGTATGTATTGATGTTATGGTGGTCTAAGGCCGTTTAGATTTCAATGTGCTCCTTAGACGTGATTATGTGTACGCCATGAAGGATGTTGTGTCCAAACTCTTTAGAGTTATTCATTTTCCCCATTATGGAAAGATTGTGACCATTAATCAACTTTTTTTTGTTACATCTGACCATCACATCACTCCTAGTAATCAGACTACCCTGAATTTGTCCCATGTTCTTGTGATTCCTTCCCCTTCTTCTAGTTAGATTCTTCCCATCATTGGTAAAATGAGGGGCATGGCTCTAGTCTATGGACATCATAATGGAGCTAATCCAATAGCTTTTATGTAAATGGGGCAACCTACCAACCTCTAGATATCATGTTCGGTAGGAGAAGGTTCATGAGCATAGTTCCCATTTTGTGTCAAGCTCATTAAAAAATGAAATAAATACCTGTAAGCATAGTTCCCATTCTATTTCAAGCTTGTTATAAAATGAAATAGATACCTATGAGAAAAGTTCTTGTTCTGTGTCAAGCTCATTAAAAAATGAAACAGATGCCTTTGGGCAAAGTTCCCATTCTGTGTTAAGCTCGTTAAAAATGAAACATATGCCTTTGAGCAAAGTTCCCATTCTGTGTTAAGCTAGTTAAAAAATGAAACATATGCCTATGAGCAAAGTTCCCATTCTATGTCAAGCTCATTAAGAAATGAAATGGATCTCTTCAAGCATAGTTTACCTTTTGGTTCCAGGCTTGCATAAAAATGAAACCATTCTTGAGCATAGTTCATTTTCTATTTCAAGCTCATTAAAAAATGAAGTAGGTTTTCTTAAGCATATTTTACCTTTTGGTTTCAATCTTGCATAAAAATGAAACCATGTTCCAAGCATAGTTACCTTATGTTTCAATCTTGTCTAAAAATGAAACAAATCCCCTTTCCTTGAGTCGAGTCTTCCCTTTAGTGTTAGAACTTGAACCTTCTTTTCACCTGCCTGATTCTAGTTCTTCCTACCCCCTTGGTGAACATTTTCACATTCGTAACCAGGTTTTTAGGTTGGTTATGGAAGAAGAATCATCATACGAAATAAAGATTGGGGGGCATGTTGAGCCCCTAGCAACCATGCTAAGGGCAAGCTTTCAACATCTGCATATCATGTTAATGGGATTTTTCAAGCATAGTTTACCCATTGGTTTCGAGCTTGTGTAAAAAGGAAACTAATCTTCAAGCATTCTTTCAACTGATCTTCGATCTCGTTAAAAACAGTAAGATCATGTTGAGCTTACTTTTCATTTTTCGTGCTCTGGTTAAAACATGAAAAGTGGTTTGAGCTTATTTTATTAATTTTTTGTGCTCTGGATTCAAACAAGAAAAAGTCTAATAGATTCCTCTTTAAGCTCTTTTTAGACTCTTAAAATGTGAAAATATAGTCAAGTACTTGTCTTCTTCATACTTGTAAAAGTATTTGAAGATTCATATCTTTGACAGTAGGTTATCTCTTTTTTGGTTCAGATAGACTATTTACAAAAAAGGAACACTCCATCCAATCATGACTCGAAGATTTCTCTTCAGTATTATTTTACACTTTTTCGGGCCCTAGAGACTAAATCATACGACAAAGGACCTGTTGTCCTGATTTTTTGACCTAGGCCAACTAAGGAGATTAATCCCACACAAGAAGCTTAAAGTAGCTCTCGGTGTGTTTGGGATGACAAAACCTCACAGGTTATGGTCCTGCTACCAACTGAATTTTTCTCTTAAGGAGAAACTAAAATTCAGTAAAAATTTATCCTAATGTTATTTCTATCTAAATAAACCCTAAAATTAGTTTTCTACTACCTAAGTTATCCTAGAATTGCTTTCTTAATGAAATTCTTCGATTTTGAGGATTTTGTATCTAATATTCTAAATTTTAGAAGACTATTATGATTATTCTAAAATTACCCAAATTCTATTTAACAACTGTTAAATGTAAACTATACTAAAGTAACACTAACTAAACT
>LPNX010835678.1:37496-57205 GCA_001517045.1 Pseudotsuga menziesii
TAAAACATCAGTAAGGAATAAAACTAGTACTGAAATAATATTTCAATGATGTTTTTCTTCAGTCACTCCATCCCCCTTACATAAAAATTACTAGTTTATATATAACCCTACGAGTATTTCAATTCAGTTTCTTCATAAATGCTATATTCAATACCATAGGAGGTCTATTCCTATTAAAGTGAATCGAATCTCTTCAAAAGACACCTGTCACAAATACTACTAAAAAAACAAAAACAACTAGCTTGTATCATCTCCTGATTTAAGGGAACTGACAGATTCATGGCTATTTTGAAATTCCAATCTTCAACTAGCATCAACCTTTGCCAACTGTGATCCGAAACGTCCTGTATCTGCTGAGTGTAGTAATACCATGTACACCTGTTCAACAAATATAAGAATCTTATTAAAACCAGTTTCAATAGAAATAACAAGAAAACCAACAAATTATATGCATGCCTGTAAAATCTATGATTTTGCAGGTATGCTCTTAAAAAGATTTTATTACCTGTCGACAGAGAGATAAATCATATAACTAAAAATAGAAACAACATCAGGTTCTACTTTGTAAATTGATCACTCTTCTGGCCTCAGAAAGTTTGGCTTTGAGCCGGATGATTACTATCTTCTGTCGATCTACTTGCTCAAGCAAGTGCTGGTTTGTGTCTATCATTGATTTTTTTGCTTTCTTGTATTGATTCTTCTTGATGTTCATGTCTTTCCATCTATTAATCTAGTTTAGTAACTCTGCCCTGAATGTCTTATTTTCCACATCTTTCAAGGATGTGTTTGCTTGACATTATTTTAGTTCATTTTTCAATTCTGTGATTTTAGTTTCATATACCATGTCAAGGACTTGTTCGAGAGTTTCTTCCTCCTTATCATGACATGAATCATCTGCTTGAGAAGAATCAAGATTATCTATATCTTGATCTGGTGATGGAAAGCTCATAAATGATGGCTCAAGGCCCGAACCACAAGCATCCATGCATGATGGAGCAGTTTCAAACTTACCTGACTCTGTAATGTCATTAGCCAACAATTTTTCATGATTATTCTCTATGAGAATAGGTTCATCCATATGCATGGTTTCGGGAACCAATGATGGAACATCATCCTCAAGATGGACAATCACTGGCTGAGTACTTTGTTGAGTGGCCACAGGAACAGAGGCTGTAGGTGTAGTATTCATACTTCTAGTGATTCTTCTTGTATGAACAAACACAAGACCTTTTGGTTCAAAACCCCATTTTTCACAACACACCTGCACTAATTGTTCAATTTTTCGCATGGATTCATCACCATGTTTTCGAGGAGTACATAACTCAGAGGGGTTTTCATTATTAATAGCATAAACATATTCATTTTTGGTCAATCTTCCCTTTACCTTTGTAGGTGTACTAAAGCACTTGTCAGATAGAGATTGGTCCATGGTTGTCTCAGCGTAATAGGGAGTTACATTCACAATTCCATCATTGCTAATACAAGTCCCTATAGGCGGATTTGCTTCCTGAAGCTCTTTATCCCTTAACTCAGCCTTATGAACATTATCAACTTCAGATTTTACTGGAGCTTTACGCTTCCTACGAGTTTTAGGGGGAGGGTTTGGCCAATCCTGTGTTGGCCCTAATTTACATCCAACCAAAAACTCATCCCAAGATTTATAGCTAAGAGACAGCTGATGCTGGATTAAAATTTTAATTAGACCATGATGGAACAAACTCCTATCAGGATTACCTATGGTAGTTTGTACCGAATGTGGCATTTTCTTCAGACTTTGCAATAGGTAAAATGGAAAATTAAGTTTAAATCCTTTCAATGCTAACAGTAGTCACAGATGATAATAATGCAGATGAGAGAATCAGCCATCACAAGATACATACATGACTAGGATTTCATAAAATGCTCGCCATTCTGGCTTTAAAAATTTAACCGAAACCCTAATCTTCAACTTTGCATTGGACGGTAAGGGAAATAATAAGGACTGGAATTTCTTCTTATCCACTTTCCATCCTTTAAACCATCACTCTCCAATTTGAGGAAGCTTCGTAGCTTCTGCAATCTTATCTTCATCAATTATAAACTTGAAATCTCCAATCTGAGCTACATTTTCCTTAAAAATCATAGCAAATTGTTTAGTAACCTCCGCATTATGGCTACTAAAACATATGAAAAACTAACCCCATCCAATCTTTTCGAATAATAGAGCAGCTTTCTCATCGGCTTCAACAAGCTCAGGTCCTGAAAATTCAAATTGGATGAGAGGAGCCATTGTTTCCTCACTACAACTCTGGTTATGGATTGAAATGAATGAAGTCGTGAAAATGGAAGGAATAGGCACCCAAGTATAAGACATTACACGAAATTTCAAATCCTCATTTGATTCATACGTGACAAAGATGAGAACCCCAATTTTAGCCATTTTAACCAAATTTGGAGATGATGAGCACAACAACTAGTGCTTTCGCTATGATAAATGAAAAGACTAGCCACGACTAACTAAAATTCTTCAGAAATTAGTATGTACAAGGAAATTTCAAACTCTAAGTAATCCTTCATATCAGAAATAATTCGATTCATGGATTATAAATCAAGACATTAATGATACTCAGTCTGGAATGATGAGCTCATGCATCATCATGAATGGGAATGGTTATCAGTCATATATGAAATTAAATTCTATTGATATGATTTCATTATTACACCCACAGCTGTCAATTAAATTGATAGGTGTTAACCAAATCCTCATACCAATACGAATTCAATCTTCATGCAACGATCCTTGTAATAGATGTTTGTCTATTAGCCATATGAATCACGTATCTTCATTAAAACTGTCAATTGATAATTACTCTAGATTACACATGGAAGGCAGTTGTGTTCATTAACATGATGATGTAGAGTTATAATAATAATCCTTAATGTTCTTAAGATTTCTAAAATGCAATTAACTAATGATCCCTATTCACACTCAAACCAGATATATACATGTAGTTTTATTTTCAAATATAGTTTTAAATACTTTATGAAATCTTAACCACTTATGTCCCAAAACTAGATTTAATAGGATATAAAGCTCATAAAACTATTATGGTTATATTTATATAACACATGAAAATTTCAAAATAATATACATTTACTTTCACTTTCACTATTCTGTGTTATATACATACAATTTTTACAAAGCAATGATATGATATTAAAGATTTAAGTTATATGTGAAATCTGAACCTTAGGTTTAATGAAAATATTTTTAATTAATAAATCACCTTTAGTTATAAGGATTTCAAGAACCTATAATATCTTATCAAAAACCAAGCTTCAAACCAATTCAAAATGTATCTTCAATAGAAACTAATTAGCATACTATACTTTAAAATCTCTTAAATCAATATATATAATCAGATGAATTAATTAATGATAAAATTGATCATATATAAAATTTATGAGACTGACAGCTGCTAATTTATCAAATTTATGAAAGTGTTTTCATAAATTTCTAATATGACTCTTAACTCTTCTATAATTGAGAGTACCTTCAGAATCGAGGATTCCGAAGGCACTCTTTTATAATCTTTAAAAAGTAAATCATAGAAGAGAGCTGATCATTTTCTTCTCAACGAAAAAAAAAATGAAGGGGTTGTTGCTGACTGCCAACAGGACCCTTTGGAGTTTTCTTTAGTTTGTTCACACTCTCTAAACATGAACTAAAATGAGTTTTATTTCATTGGACTCGTTAAATTAAACATTAAAAGACACTTTTTGGGAACGAACCCCTCTCTCAAGTTCGTAAAACATATGAGTTTGGACTCATCGCTTGATGAGCTACAATGAGTGTTTGTTACCCTCTTTGAACTCATAAAAACGAAAAGAGACACTCATCAATCATGATGGGGAAATTAAGGGAAAGGGAAAGCATTTTACAATAATGGAATTTGTTAGTCACCTTTGAACATGGCACTTGTCTGCATTTCATTTAGTCAATTGGGTATTCAGCTTGTTTTCGAGTCTATTCACTTTCATGAGTCATGCCACTACTTTGAGTCTCTCAAAGATTACATTGTCTATTTTCGCATTGTGTTATGCCTTGTCAAGTCAATGCTGCCAATTCTTCAATCATATTGCCCTATGTTCAAAGAGAATTCATGTTGATATTTTACACCTGCAGTCAAAACAACGTTTTTAAGTCAGTTACTTTTCAGTCAGTCCTATGGTTACATCATACTCAAAATTTCAAAACTTTGTTCCATGTTTCATGTCATCGATGTGGGATTCATCATGGCCCTCCTTCGACGAGACTATTCCTGTCGACATCATATCATCATCCAGGAATTAGTCTTAAAAACAAGTTTAGTACCTTGAGGTATGTATGCCTTAATGATAGATTTTCTCGCTCTCAACAAAGGTTCACATCATTGACCTTTGATCAAAAGATTCCACTGAGTGTTTGACATCAAAAAATTTATTCAAACTTAGGATATTGTACTAGGGTACCTTGGGAATCATTGACATTAATGGTGATCTCCCTTGCACTTATTAATGGTTCACATCATTGACTGGTAATCAAGTGGTTTCTACCATGTTCGACTTCAGATCATTGTAATCACATGGATAGAATCGTACTTTGTGGAAGATGAGACAAAGACCATAGGTATTTGTTAAGAATGATCATTGATTTCCCCAGGTTGCGATGAAGTATATTGTATGAGTCATAGCATGGATCCACATTTGTATGTTCGTGGTTGTTCTCATATTTGCGTCTGTATGACATAGATCTACATTGTATGTCTGGTAGCTATGTCCAAATTTGAGTATTCTTCGCATTGATCTACTTTGTATTTTAGTAGCCATGAATTTTTTGTATCGGAAATGGATCTACGTTGTATTGTTTGGCACCCATGTTGTGATTCATTTGGGACATGTATTGAAATGTGCTGCAGAAAGTTGGTGATGTTTGAGAAGTTTTGACCTTTGGACCTTTTCCTCGACACTATACTTTGTTCTTTCAAAGTATATTGCCTATTGTTTCCCTCTAGCCATTATACTTTGGGGGGAATCTCTGTTATACCAAAATATTGTCACCCTCATGTTATGAGATAGGTATTCCCGTGTTTTATCCAATCCCTCAAAGTTTTCGCTAGAGAAATGAAGGAATAAATTAACCTCTTGCAATTTTCCCTCTTTTGAGCTGGTAATGCTCTTTCCCCATTGAAAAAAAGCATTACCCAATTCAGCATCACTCCTGATACATGAGGAAGTAGAGCTTCCATTTCTCTTTCCCTTACTGCAAAAAATGGTACCCCCTTATCACTGCATATTTCCTTCTTTGGAGAAGCGGTGCTAGAGTTTTCAAGGCAAAAAGAGAAGATTCGAGAGGATTCTCAAAGCTGACCTCTATGGAGCCTCATCCCTATGGTTTAGGACAAGCTGGAGCTCAATATATTGCCTTTTAGGATATAATCTCCACCTCACCCATGATATCCTCAACCATACCTATCCTCCAATGCCTTTAAATATGAGGTCACCCCCCATGGGAAAAGGAGGAAGAATTGTGTTGCATACCCAAACTTTGCCAAAATCATTCTTGAGTCTTTGGAGGCAAGGTGAATTTAGAGGCAAGGAGCCATTGGAAGGAACTCTCAACACCAAGGCATAAAGGTTGTAGTCTCTCCAATCATTATCAATAAAGAATGTCTTTTATTTCCCATATATGCTGTATCATATGTATGTATTGCTTGATTCCTTGGTCACAAGCATAGATCTAGTTGATTATATTGTATGTTATCATGTTTTCTTTGTTGTCCTCCATCTTTTACAGGTTCTTCTGTAGCAAGCTTCAAGGATAGCAAGGACAGCCTTTGAGAGAAGCATCATGGCATTCCATTCAAGTGATTAACTAGATCTAGGGAGAATCTAGAATCCTGTGTTTATGTTTTGTTCTAGATCTGAACCATTCAGACTATCAAACCAGCTCTTGTCCATAGGAGGTGTGTATTTCCATCTAACACCCCCTCTCCTATTGTTTCTATTGAATTAAATGCGGTTCAAACCGCTGAATCTTCTGGTGGAAATAAGAAAGGGAAAAATAGATTAAAAAAAAACTGATAGCCAACATGAGGGTAATAAACCACAAAATTCAGATGATGATTCAAAGAATAAAAGAAAGGTAAAATATCCTTGTTTAATCTATGGGGTGGATCATTTCAATAAGGAATGTCCCTGTCATGTGGAGTTAGTAAATTTTTGAAAACTCCACCCACCCATGCAGTTCTTAAAGATCCTTTCCCCACCCAACAATAATTAATTGATCATCTATCCTTGCATGGGTCATCTTCATCTACTGATGAAGTTAGAATGATGTCTAGCGAAACGGTTAACTTAAACACAAGATCACATAGTTATGACCCTCCTCCATAAAAGAAACATGATGAAGTTCAACCTGAAAAATCTTTAGCTTCCACACCTCCTCCAAGTAACGGTCTTCACATTGAAAAACCCATTCGAGAAGCAATTTTCCACCCACCAAAGGGTACTCTTCGTAATTCCATTATCAACCCTAACACACGTGCTTCCCAACATTATAACATAGTAGAAGATATGGCTCAAGCACCCTATGATATTTCGTCATTAGAAGTACTCCAAACATGTTCCACCCAACGGAAAAACTTGCTTACTACACTTGTATCTATGGGTACTGAAAATAGTAATTTCATCACTTTCAAACTGGATCATTTTAAAACCCGTCTTTCACACCAATTGGATTTTTAGATATCCACTAAAATTGTTGGAAAAAACATTCACCGTACTGTTTTAGATGAGGAAGCCTCTACATCAGTCATGTATTTATCTTCTTGGAGAGCCATCAGTTCTCCTGAAATAAACCGTTCACCTACCACCCTTAAGGATTTTGATGGTTGCGGCTTTCAACCTTATGGATTACTACCTTCCATCCATGTTGAACTAGTGGGAAAATTAGTCTCTATTTGCATTGAAGTTGTTGATGCTCCTTTGGACTATAACCTACTCCTAGGATGCAACTGGTTTTATGCTATGCAAGCTGTAGCATCAACCATTTTTTGGATCGTCCAGTTCCCATTCCAAGGAAGGATTGTCACTATAGACCAGTTAGATTTCATCACACCAGCTTGCATCACCAATGATGCAAATATCATTCTACTCCTTAATACCCCACACTATCAGGACATAGGGGTCAAACTTATCAAAGACTCATCACTTATGGGAGTCTTTCCACTATCTAATCCTCCTCCTGCTTCACAAACTACATCTATCAATATGATTTCTAGAACTTTATAGACAAAGGAAAATCAATTGCTGATGAATCAACATCTCTGACTCCTTTTGAAGAATTTTATAACACTATCTAGTCCACCAGTGATTCTATCATCAACGACCATTTTTTAGTGGCCTCAGATTGTTATCACCTACCATATTGGCTTGAAACCCCCCATCTCTAGATTATATTTCACATACACTTCCCATAGATGAATCCATTATGGAAGTCATGTCAATGGATGAGATGCCCTAGAAAGATCATCGTCATCTATCTTATTTCCTTCCTCCTTGCCATATGGTAGAAGAGCACTTTGCCTTAGCTGTTTCATCTGATATAACCACGGATCCTCAGTCTCCCATCCTCACTTAGGGTGTCGAGTCTGAAGGAAATATATGTAATATTAAAAAAAACCATTCCCATGGACATATCAGTCAAACTAGGCATTTTAGAGAACATTAACATAGGCCAAAACTCTTCACCTTTCAAGATTCAATCATATACAACCTTGTTCAAATAATTTCTAGATGTTTTCACTTGGACATATGAGGAAATGCCAGGTATTGATATTTCCATTGTCGTTCATGAGATTAAAACCTATCCTGATGCTAAGCCCATCTGCCAGAAACTACGAGAAGTTCATCAACGAAAAACAATCGCCATCAAGGAAGAAGTTTAAAAACTTTTGCGGGTTGGTTTTATTTACCATGTACCTTTAACTAAATGGGTGTCCAAAATAGTCCCTGTGAACAAAAATCAGGGCACTATTAGTATCGACTTTAGAGATTTGAATAGGGCTTGTCCAAAAGGCAATTTCCCTAATCCCTATATCGATCAGATAATAGACAACTGTTTCAGAAGCATTATTTTTTCCTTCATGGATGGCTTCTCTGGCTACAATTAGATTGAGATTCTCTAATTCAACCAACATAAGATGACACTCATTTGCCCATGGGGGACCTTTGCCTACTGTAAATTGCCTTTTGATTTTAAAAATGATGGCGTGACATTCCAACATGCCATGTAATATGCATTTCATGAAATCAAACATGTTGTGGAACCATATCTTGATGACCTGCCTGCCTATTCCAAGCAGCGGGATATCCATGTCGATAATTTGAGAGTTTTTTTCTCAGATGTCGTCATTTCAATATTCGTCTAAATCCCCATAAATGTGTTTTTTGTGTAGAAATTGGCCAACTCCTTGGATTCATTGTTTATAAAGATGGAATCTATATTGATCCCATATTGAAGCTATTATTTCCCTACCTACCCCAACGAACATCACTGAACTCCAGATTTTGCAAGGGAAGGAAAACTTTTTACGTCATTTTTTCTGTAATTACGCAGAAAGGACAAACGGTTTCATGAGGTTGCTTAAAAAGGACAGACCTTTTTTCTGGGATGATTTTGTGCAACACATGTTTGACAATCTCAAGAATGCACTTACCCACGCACCAGTGTTGCAACCACCCAATTATACTAAGGATTATTTCATGTATGTGGTTGCTTCCTTGTCTACTATAGGCATGGTCCTTATCCAAACAAATGAACATGATCAGGAACATGTGATCTACTATTCCAGTAAGAGTCTCCTAGACTCTGAAACCCAATATTCATATGTGGAGAAACTTGCTCCGAGCCACCAATGTCTACATCGACTCTAACCCCATGTACTATGTACTGACACGTCAACTACTTAAGGGAAAATACTCATGATGGATTGTCATTCTCTAATATTTTGAGTTGGAGTTTGTGAAAAGTAATTCCAAGAAGTCTCTCATTTTTACAGAGCTCATATGTGACCTTCCCCATACTACGGAGAATACAGAGCCCATTGATTCATTACCTGATGAATCCTTGTTTCTCATTAGTACGACTGACCCTTGGTATGGAGACATCATTTTGTATCTCTAGACTTTACGATATCATCCCACTACTCCTCACAATGAACATCGTCACATTTGCCACCAACCCAAAAGCTATCTTATAATGAATGATACCCTATACCGATGTGGTGTTGATTCCATATTATGACATTGTCTTACATATGAAGAAGTTGAAATTGTTTTAAATGATTGCCATGATGGAGCTTGTGGCGGTCACCTATCTGGGTTGGCTACTACCCATAAAATATTGCGTGCAGGGTATTTTTGGCCCTCTATTTTAAAATATTGCATTGAAATAGTCAAGAAATTCCCACCATGTCAGATGTTCATCACAAAGAAACGCACCCATCCAGCTCCGCTCCATCCCGTTGTAGCTGTTGACCCCTTTGCAAAATGGGGCATAGAATTCGTGCACTGTAGACCTACCTCATCTAAGAGGCATGGCTACATAATTGTGGCTATGGACTATTTTACAAAATGGGCTGAGGCTATGCCCAAATATGGTGAAGATGGGAAAATAGCTGCACGATTCTTATTCAACCATATCATTGCTAGATTCAGGATCCCTAGGGCCATCGTGACCGATCATGGATCACACTTTCAAAACAAAATGATGGCAGAGCATGGCACTAAATTAGGGTTTTGTCATGATAAATCTACACCTTATTATCCTTAGTCCAATAGCCAAGTTGAAGCTATAAACAAAGTACTAAAAGCAATGCTTCAATGGATGGTAGGGCAAGCCAAGTCAAACTAGCACTGATTTGCAGCTATTATCTGCACTCTGTGCATATAGGACTACTGTCAAAACTTCCACTGGTTTTACACCATTCCAACTAGTATATGGACTGGAAGCAACCCTCCCGATAGAATGCAATATCCCCTCTTTGAAACTTGTTGTAGAACTGTTACTCAACACCACCATAGACGAAGAAAGATTCCTGTATCTAAACAAACTTGACGAAACTCGATGCGATTTTTCCTTAGCCAATGAGGCACATAAAAAATGAATGAAATTTTAATATGATTGGACTATCCAACCCCGTTCCTTCAATGAAGGAGACCTGGTCTTTTCTTATGACCAAAAGCATGACAAACTGGGGGCAGGCAAATTTGAGTCTATGTGGCATGGGCCTTATATTGTCAGTTGCGTTTTAGAAAAAGGAAGATATGAGTTGGTTGATTATGATAGGATAACTTTGGGAGAGGCTCGAAATGGGCTCTACCTTGAAAGATACTATGCCTAGGTCATCTAGAATAGGGTCTTTGTAAATATTGTTTATAGTTTGTTGTGTGTATTAGGTTTGAAAATTGTGTCTTTTGTGTGATTTTAAATGTGTTTTCCTAAAACCCTACTTATTTATGTCTTTTGTCTGATGGACATATGACTACTTTAATTGATTTTGTTGACGATGCTAATCGATATAGACCTAACCTTGCATCAACAACCTGGGTATTGTACTCTCCTACAAATGATCTGGTGAGTTTAGGGGGTATTCTTTTAGGTCGCTCCACCAACAATCTGGCAGAATACCAAGCCCTGATTGGATTGTTTACGAAAGCCCTAGCTAGTGATGTAAGGAATATTAGGGTTTACCTAGACGAATAGCTTAATTGGGTCTATACCATCTGGAATCCCCTACTTCTTTGTACATTCCGAATAGTAAGGTTGTTAGAAAGGTATTTTGAGAAAGTTACATATCATCACATTCCAAGACATTTAAACGTTGTGGCAGATTCCCTGGCTAATTATGTCTTAGACTGGTACATTGCTCATATTTAAAAGGTCCATTTGAAACATAAATAACATATATGTAAATTCATAAGTAGATAATCATTTCACACATCACATTTTTCACACACATAATTGTAAATATAAAAGTGTTTCATATATATATATAAAACTGTGGTATTGAGATACAAAAAGTGGGCTGAAGCATCTAGCTTTCAGTGCCCTCAGAGTTATGGAATGTAAAAAGTTCGGAATACACATATACATAGGGAAAAATCTAAAGCTTCGAAGCTTTCAGTAGTACATATACAAAAAGTGAAGATCTAAGTAGACTAATCCTCATGTTGCTCATGATAGCACACAATGGCTTGAGCCACTCTGCGGAGTATCCTAGAAAAATGTCACGAGACACCTGCACTATGGCGCTGATAATGCCTAGGTACCTCATTGGTAGTCATATTAGGGATACCCATAGTCAAAACCTCTAGGTTCTCCTTGAGATATCCGAGCTCTTCATCAGCTTTGGAGTGATATAGCATCATGTCTCTAGTACCGGCTCACCTAGCAATAGGTGACATCCCTACAAGACATACAGATCCAATGTCTGGATGAAAACATTTTCACTTATCTCAGTACTACAAAATAAAAATGAAATAAAATACAAAAACTAAAAACACAAGTTGATAATGTCTTTTCTTACCTCGGTCATCCCATACTTCTCCCTCAGGTGAGACAAGCTCCGTGTCACAAGGAAATATGCCCCCTCATAGTCATAATCCTCAACCATGAGTAACTAGTTTCTCAACCAGTAAAAGAAGCCAGATATGTAACTGACCTTGGGTCCTCCACCACCAAGGTGAGGCATGGCAGTAACCCATGTAATCATCCTGGGATCCTCAGGCTCAAGCCTGGTAATAGTCACTTGTGGCCTCATATGAGGCACTCGCTGTAAGATGAAAGACACTATCACAGATCCATAGGAAAACTGCTTTAGTGTTCCTCACTTGCATTTGTTTAACTAATTTTTTAGACATACCAGCATGCCTTCACACCAGTTGAAAACAATGGGATCCTTACACTACAAAGCGTACAGCATGTGCGATCTAGTGGTAAGGTGGGAAAACCTAGTTCCTGCCACCTTGCCAATAGTGTATACTACTATCCTCAAGGGAAGATCTACTATGGAATGGATGCATAGTTTCCTAGACTGGGGCTCCATACCTAGTGCATAGTACTGGTCAATTATGTCATCTAAAGAGGCCTCCCCTTCTCGTGCCCCAGATAGAGCTACTGGGCTTCCCCTCATGGACAATCTGATTAGAAAATAGATGTCCTCAAACTCTATGATGTGGATATGGATCCCCACCACAAAATGTTGCTGATTGGGATCCCACATCCCTATGATATACTCTAACAATTAGATATGTGCTTTCATACTGGGTACCCAAAAGTATTTTAGAATCCTGTAGTTCCGTAGAGCCTCAACATTGGATAAATCATTGATAGCCTGATGGTATGTAACTTCATGTTCCCTTTCCTTCCAAATCACCATGATGCACCTGCAACAGGTAAAATTCATCATTAGAAATCACATCATGGCTAAAAAGAGGAAAGCATTTGAATAAAAAAATTTAAAGAAAGATAAGAAGCATAAAATTGATTTCTTGATGGATTAGGGTTTTTTATTCTCTTCATAAGGGAGCAGTGGCGCTGCTGGCCTTTGCCCATAGAGCACCGACGACACTGTCATATTTGTCTCGCAAGGCGCCGATGGCCTGTCGGTTGTGGATAGAGCATCTACGACGCGTATGTCTCAGCTTGACAGAGCGCCGTCACATGCTCTGCCCGACAGCTAAAAACCCCTACGGCCAAAATTTTTATCATCTTAATTGGTAAAAGGCCCCTTCTAGGATAATTGAATTCCTCCTATACATTTCAAAATTGCAATCTATTCTACCCTTGGCTTTAAAACAACTAAAAATCAATTTTTGGAACATGAGTTAAATAATGGAAGAAAACATAAAATGGTATTTGTTGAACATGAAAGAGAATAGATCAAGACACTTACCTCTCCCATGAAGAATGAAGGAACAATGAGTGAGAAACCCTTGCAAAAAATTAGGGTGGAAACTCTTGCCATCACTCCAACTACCAAAAACTCTCAATGGCAAAAAGCAAATGGTAAATAATTCTTACCCACTCTTTCTATTTATAGAATATTTGTAATTTTCAAAAGTTTATTACAATTTATTTATTTTGAAATCCAAATTATTTCATTGAAAGTGGGTTTTTACTTTTTACTTTATATAGTTTTGGTAAATTGGATTTTAATGAGTTTTTTGAGTTTTTTCAGGCCAATATTGGGTAATGGCTATGATGTAAGCTATTTTAGTCTTTTTCAAGATTGGAGAAAAATGAAAAAGTACCAATTGTCGTTATGCACCTTTTACATGCTCGTTAAAATTCTAGTAGAAAGGTGTCGAGTCTACTTTTTCAATTTTTTCGACTCGTTAAAAGTGGATTATGAAAAAGGAACTTAGTCATGGAGTTATATTTAAGCTCTTTTCAGTCTCCTTAAAACACAAAAATATTGCCAAGTGAACTTGTTACGTTCACGCTTGTAAAAGAATTAGAATGATCGACTAATCGGGGGTAGGTTATCTCCTTTTTCAGACCGACTAGCCTTATTTACGAAAAAAGACCTTTTGGATTTTTCTTAGTCATTTCAGGCTCTCTAAACATGAAATGACAAATGATTTTTATTTTTTCGAACTCGTAAAATAAAACGATGAAATACCCTATTTGGGAATGAACCCCTCCTTTCTCAAGTTTGTAAAAAGTATGAGAATGGCCTCATTATTTGATGAGCTTTAATGAGTGTTTGTTACCCTCTTTGGACTCGTAAAAACAAAAAGAGGCATTCACCTTTGGAGGTGGGGAAATTAAAGGAAAGGGGAATGGTTTTCATTTGTTTTTATGGCAGTAATCTACAGTCCACCTTTGAACATGATGCCTGTCTACATTTGCATATCTGAGTAGTTGGGTCTTCAGCTTGTCTCCGAGTCGATCCACCTTTATGAGTCACCCTACTCTTTTGAGTCAATTCAAAGAATTCTTTGCCATATTCCTTTCATTACACCTAGTTATATTCTCATTTGTATTACACCTGGTTCTATTCCCATTCAAGTAAATTCTTCCAAGTCATGTTTCGTGCCTCAAATTGTTCAAAGGATGTCTCTCCTAGAAAAATAACTCATCAATAAATTTACTTATCCTTAAAATAAATCATGTCTGAGTCAGCTTCAACACTTCAAATCAATTTTTGTTCCTTGTTTCGTGTCACTGATGTGGGAATCATTATGGCCCTCCTGTGACAAGTCTATTCCTATCAACTTCAAATCATTATCCAAGAATTAGACCTAGAAACCTAGTCAAGTACCTTGAAGCCTGCATGCTTTAGTGGCAGTTTTCCTCGCTTTCAACAATATGTTTTCATAAATGACCTTTGATTGAGAGATTCTATCAAGTGTTCAACTTCGAAACATCTATTCACACTTGGAGAATGTACTTAGATACCTTGGGAATCATTAACATTAATGGTGATATCCCTCGCATTTGTTAACAGTTTTCATTAATGACTGGTAATCAAGTGGTTTCTACCATGTTCGACATCAAGACATTTATTCACATGGTTAGAATCATATCCATTAGAGACTGGAATGAAGACCTTGGGTTGATAGGCCTCATCATTATATCTACCTATACTCAGGTTGCATTTGGAGATCAGTGAAAGTCTTGACACAGATCCACATTGTATGTTTTGGTGGTTGTGTTCATTATTTTGAGATTTTATGACATGGATCTACCTTGTATGTCTTGTATCCATGTTTCGTCATTTACATCATTTGTCCATGGATCTATGGTGTATTTTTTGGTAGCCATCACATAGTCGTCATCATAGATATGCAGTGTATTGGTACGCAACTATGATTGGTTTGGATAGAGTTAGTTACTGTTCCTATGAGTCTATCTCTCTTTTCTTCTGTATCAGATGGAGAACTTGCAAACTATTTCACCTATCACTTCCTTCTAGCTTCATACTTTGGGGAGCATTCTGTTGCACCTAGAAATCCCACATTGCCTATTAACCTTCATAGGAATTTCACATTGCCTTTCAAACTCCTAGAAATCTTGACTTGAGTCACTGTGGTCATATTTTTCCATACCTTGAAGGGTCGGTGCCTTTATGATTTTTACACAGAGCGTCAAAGGTGCTCCTCACAGTGGACCCACAAGCGTTGTTTCCCTATTTATTTGACAAAAACCCTAGGTTGGCGATCATTTCTACCAGGAGTGTCGATGGTTAAAAATGGGAAAAAGAAGGCTCTGGAAGCTCCTATGTGGAAAATTCCATGGAGTCAGTTCCTACATGCTTGGGAGAGGTGTAATTTGCTTCCCTCACATGTAGGGATCATATCTTATCCATTTTCCAAGTCATATCATGAGTTCTAGGTCTATAAATGAAGCCTTCATGATGAGAGTGGCAGAGGCCAAAAAAAGAACCCTTATGCTATTAGTTTGAATTCCGAATCAGAGGCAAAGTAGAATTGGATTATGCTTGGAGAGATATTCATAGTTATAGAGGATTGTAGATGATTCTTTTAGAGATTGAAGCCATTTACATCAAGGATTTTTTTTTGTACTTCTTTCTCTTTCATAATTAATACAAAGACATTCCCCTTTCCTATATTTGATGTATTGACATTAATTAAATATTATCATATTCCTTGATCACTGATATGGATAATCAATTTATCATGATGCTCTTATCTTGTTTGTTTGTATTTTAATCTATTTTACAGGTGCAGAACCATTGCAAGGACTTTTGGAGAAAAGACAAAGAGACCCAAGGTTGAGGTATATTGTATTTCATGTTAGTTAATTTGATTATTTAAGGAAAGGATATGTTGTTGTGTCTTTTTGTTCTATATTTGTGATTTACATTGCATAGGAACAAATATTGTCTGCACTGATTGAGAATTCCTGATAAAAAGGTTTCTAGCAGTCAGTCATCGCATAGAGGAGGATTTAGAGGAGGCAGAGGAAGAGGCAGGCATAGAGAAGTAAAGTGTTATGCTTGTGGAGAGATTGAACATATGTCTTGGAATTCTCCAAGAAATCAATTTGCAATTCAGAGAAATGTGAATGTTGCAAAGGCTCAAGAAGAGTCAAAATAAGAAACAAAGAAGAATAACCCTCCAAAGAAAGGAGAATCTCTTCTGTTAAAGAGAGTCCTAGTAAAGACAAAGAAACAAGTACATGAACCATCTCAAAGGAAAAGTTTGTTCAAAACAAGGTGTAAGTCACAAGGTAAGTGTTGTAAAATGGTTATTGACAGTGGTAGTACAGATAATTTGGTTTCCACTAAGATGGTCGAGAAGCTGGGATTGAATAGGATGAAGCAAACCACCCCCTTATTAAATTGAGCACATAGATTTGTGGACAAACACACAACTCACAAGATAGATCACATAATTTACTCAGCAATTGAAGAATGAAACAATGAAAAAATGGCTTGCAGCTGTTAATGGTTTCATTAATAAAAAAAGTAATTAGATAATAATTACAATGTAATATAATGGCTAAATAGCCACAAGCAATTTGAATCCATGTGAGGAAATTTGAATTGATTAGACTCTACTTGACTGTAGGTAATTAAGACCTTGTATAAGTCATTATCGGAGTTCATCAGAGTTCTAAAACAGAACTCAAGTGTCTAATTCAGTGTTAACTAAGGATAACTGACTGTGGTAGGTGAGGAATGCACCTCTCATGCATGCATCCATGCAAAAATACTGCTAACTAAATGTAGAGGACTAGAACTGAATGTAACTGACTCCTAACTTAGCTTGAGTAGTCACTAACTGAACTCAACTGATGAAGGTTGGTATCGGCACTCCCAGTGGCTCCTAAATTGTAGGAATTGCTCTAAGAGGCTCCTAAACTGATGCATGCAAGTGAAATCAGTGGCATTAGGCCTTAATTAGTGTTCCCCACACTTTAGTGATTAGAACATGTTCCCCAATTAGTCCAAGTGGACCCAATGGTGCTAGTGACTAAAAATAGACTAGATGGACTCTCGATTTAGACAAGACTCCTGATTTATACATATGAAAAAACTGGACAAGGGAGGATTAATAATCCTAACACCCCCCCTAGATGCTAAATTGAAAAATATATGGGCTCTAGTAACTAATACCATAGGTCACCCATTACATCAAGTAAAGTAAAGTAACTACTCAATACAAGGAGCTGGGGAAAAAACCACATGGGAAAAAATCCCCCCCTCTAATTAAGTAGGTAGAATCAGGTTCAATCAGGTTCTTCTGTGCATAGGTTTCTCAGGGCCTGGAATGTGAACCTATTCATCATTATGTCTATATAAATCTTCCTCTTTGAAAGAAGAATGATATTCTCAACTAAATAAAAAATATAGACAATTGCTAGATGAAGACTGGACCCATGTAGTGAAACTAAAATCAACTGATAAGTGAGAAAAGGTTCTTGAGCATTCAAACTATGTGAGGAAAAATAAATAAAATTATATGTTTCAGCCATGAACATAAAACCATGAGTGGTCAAAACATCCCCAAGTGTTAGGAGCAAGTGTCCAGGCAGATGCAGAAAATCTTCCTCTTTACCAGTTCTGTGGGGAGATGAGCATGTGATCAATGGTAGAGAAGCACTGGGAATGTGGAGAGTGAATTATTGAGCTACATAGTTTGATATAGCTTCAAAAATATATAATGGTTCACAAAATAAAATATCAGCAACCTCATAAGAGGAAACTAACACCAAATCCTTAGTAGTATTTTTGAAGAGAAATTGCGGTACTTGATTTTTCACACCGGAATTGGTGAGAACAACTACAAGCATAACTGAAAGCTCTTGAATTTTAAAATTTTAACCAAATAATATCAGATCATAAATTAAATCAGTTCTAAATAGGTTCACAACAGATCCAAAACTATGAAATGAAATCAAATCCCCAGCAACAGTTTCGAAGGAGACTTGCGGTACTTGTTTCTTCACATCGTTGATGAACATCTACAAGCAGTACTGAAGGTTTATGAACATGAAATTTTGAAACAATAAATATCAGATCAGATCCAAATAATATCATATCATATCCAATAATGTTCATATCAGATCCAAAATTATGGTCAACCGAGACGGTGGATGCACAATTTTCTTCTTCTTCAAAATTCTGAATTTTGGTGCATGCAATCCTACAAGAATTCGCTGGAAGATCTAGATCAAAGGGAGTGAATGGATCACTATGATAATTTGATATTTGTTTCAAAATATCCAAGGTATTACATATTTTCACACCAGCAGCAACATTAGAGAGAGAAAATCAAATTCTTCTTCACTTTTGGAAGCAATTACTGGAAAATTTTGCATAGAATTCAAAGGAAAACCACTGGTGAATGTTTGCATGGAAGTGCAGTAGTATTTTTCTTCAGTATCAGAGATTCGAATGTATTATTCTATTTCATGCATATGAGGATATGAGATATCATAGATCTCATAAACTTTTGGAGCATTAGGAGAAGGAGTCACTATAAGGAGACTGTCTTCAATTCGAATTGATTGTGTAGAAGCTTCTGCTTCTTCTTCATCTTGAACAAATTCATCAAAGAGAGTGGAGGCTGATATTTTTGGATCAATGATGCTTATGGTGCTGGATGTGGTCTCTAAATTTATATTATGATCCTCATCAAACCTTCCAAATATTCTGTCCAAATTTGTCCAGAGATCCTTTGGGTATTTAACAGTTCTACTGAGGTAGCGCATGCTACAAGAAAGAGACAGTTGTAAGTTTCCAAAAGCTGCATCAAATTCATTCTGCCAATAATTCTCACTCTCAAAGGACTCTTCACCAAGTCCAATAGACACCTCATATATATCTTGTCTATTCAGAGATGAAATCATCTTCATCTTCCATTCTGGATAGTTTGTGGATAGGGTGAGAAGAGGAACTGATGAATCCATCCGAAGTTGTACCTGCAAAAAAAAAAAAAGGGCACCATAAGGTTGACGGCCTGCACATTTTATGTTTTCATCACACCTATCATAGTTGATCAAGAAATATTGATGAACAATTCCTTAACTTGGGGTATTAAGTGGTAAACCTTTTGCTTCTAGTGCAAAGTTGGAAGGAGCAATTTTGCTCAAAAATGATCCAGTAGGAAATCTGAGGAGGAGAAGTGCCTTGTTTGTTGAGGTTCTAATACCATATTAAATTGAGCACATAGATATGTGGAAAAACAAACAACTCACAAGATAGACCACACAATTTACTCAGCAATTGAAGAATTAAATAGTGCAAAAATGGTTTGCAGCTGTGAATGCTTTCATTAATAAAAAAGTAATTAGATAATAAATACAATGTAATACAATGGATAAATAGCCACAAAAAATTCAAATCAACATGAGGAAATTTGAATTGATTAGACTCTACTTGACTGTAGGTAATTAAGGCCTTGTCCAAATCATTATCAGAGGAATCAATAGTTAACTGACCTTGTCTAAATCATTATCGGAGTTCATCAGAGTTCTAAAACGCAACTCAAGTGTCTATTTCAATGTTATTTAAGTCTAACTGACTGTGGTAGGTGAGGAGTGTGCATCTCCTGCATGCAACCATGCAAACCTAGCGCTAACTGAATGTAGAGGACTAGAACTGAATGTAACTAAGTCCTAACTTAGCTTGACTAGTCACTAACTGAACTCAACT
>LPNX010835690.1:0-27943 GCA_001517045.1 Pseudotsuga menziesii
TACCATCAATAACGCATATGCGTTCTTGATTTGCACTTCGGAAGTGCGTTTCTGATTTCCTAAGTGGCATCAAAAAGTGGAACCAACTTCGTGCGAGCGCCCTAAATTCATTTAGATATTTTGCAGCATGGCTAGAAGATCCACAATTACTTACTAAGAAGTATATTTGATATCTACATACTTTCAATTTCAAATTTCCACAAATAAAGTTAATAAGGAATGACAATTTTCATTGAAACATTTTTTTTCTTGTCAACCTTCTTTCATTTTATATCCACAATAAAGGTGTGATCCAATAAATTTGCCTTTATTTTTTATTTTTGAAGTTACCAACAAGTACTATCATTTTTTTCTCACTTAGGGACGGATGCGAATGATAACTATATAAAAAAAATAAAATAAGATAATAATGCTTGAACAAGAGTCTTTTGTTCTATACCTAAATATTTGACTCATGCTTGCAAAATATTTTCAAAAAAAATGCGAATTACTTTTAGGAAGAAGAAAAAAAAGCATTATGACAAAGTTAATCATGGTTTAGAAAAGCACTTTAAGCTAAATGTATAAATGTCATACTTGTAAAATTAATTTTATTAAGATCATATAATGTTATCACAATCTTATGCAGATCCAATATGTGTAGCGTTTACAATTTTCAATTCTTGAAATTATACATATAAAAATTCAGTGAGTTCTCGAGATTCCAAAAAAGAAAATCGCCCAATAGAAAGATCTGGAACAAAATTGTTTGATATTAGCGTGGAAAATATAGAAATACGCTCAATTTGGAATATCAAGCTTACTCCATCTTTTCAACAGGCAGTGGATGTATTTATGCAGATCTGGAAGTTTCGTTGACAGGTAAGAAAGATTAATAATGACATTTTGTTTGTCAATTCATGAAATAGTAAAAGTTAGAGGTGTAAGCACTATAAGAGGAGGTGGATACGTTCACTATGTTGAGAAGTATTATTCTAATGTTTTGTTATAATCCCATTGAAATTCCACCAAGTATGAAGGATACTAAAATGGAGTATGTTTTGTTTTGGTAGTGGAATGGTATGTGTGAGAATGAGTGGGTGAAAGTAATAAACGTAAGGTGTGAATCAGATGAATGCTGGAGTGGAGTTGGCATGTAGGATAAATTATATGTCATATAAAATTCTTCACCATATGATTTAGGGAAATAGGAAAAGGAGAGTTCAAGGGAAGAAAGGGAAAAGTATGAGTCATAGTGAACATGTCAAGTTGATGTATGAAGATATGAGTAAGAATGTTGGTTTTAATTAGTATTTTAGAATTATTGGTTAAATGTAATATAATTGGTGATGCTAATTTTGATAAATGGTATTTTTTTCTTTATCTTTGAAGAAGTCAATGAAACTTGAGCTTATGATTTATGTCCCTTACATTTTAGCAAAGTGCCTTTAAAATGTAAAATGTTGTCATAAGTTTATTTGGTAGTCAATATATTGGCATCAAAATAGTTGGGTGTTAGGCATTGCTATAATGGTTTTGAATAAGAGTTGTGTACAGAACTCACGCTCTTAGCCCATCATTGTCTAACATTTCTAAAACATCTACAATTTTCATGTAAATATAGTTTTCACTCATAGCAAATAAAAGCTATCATAACCCTCATGTAATGAGCTTTTAACCCTAAACGAGGATATTACACTTACATAAATCCATGTAGTAGTCAATATGTCATCCACTTAAAAGTTGAATGAGTTTAAAATCATCTTAAAAAGGGATTGATTATCTTTTTCTTATCCCATCCTACACAACTAATCCTTTAAACTATGTTTAAAATAGATTAGTTTATAAAATTCATATAAAAACTTTGTTACTATATCATTTTTTAATTCTTATATTACAATTCAATGTTGAATAAAAGAAATTTCATTCCATATTAATATTTCATTTTTCATGTGGTTCATGGCACCATCCATCCGGTGCTGCCTACCGGATATCAATGCTCACTACATCCACATAAAACCTCCACAAAATCCACAAGAAAACATGGGGTGGCTGAGCATTTTCAGTATAGTGAGGACTCAACAACAAGAGCATCACATAGACCCATTTAAGGATTCAACATGTCAGTTACAAGGAATTTAACTTGGGTGGAAAGGGTGGAAATGGTAACATTCATTCCTCCCAACCACCCAAGCTACATCCAATGGACTTATTCCATATTAATATATTCATTCAAGCTCTTTATCTATTCTTTTCCATGGATGTCCTTAAATCTAACAATATGATAATGATTATAGTATCGTATTGTGATTAGAGTATAGTAGGTTTGATAGTAATTCTCACTATTATAGGGTTTTCAACCTCCTCCTCTCCCAATATGATAATGCTTACCACTTAAGCTAATGACAACTAAAATTTCACAAAGAGAGATAGACATGGCAAGACGACATGGTCAACATAGTATGCCTCAACATAAGCAGATATGGTCAACATAGTGTTGTTTCTCAACTTAAGGCTTTTAAATCTTCAACACCAACAAGTTTTTAAGATTAACAAAATATTATGTTTAAAAATATATTTATATTTTAAAATCAATAAAATGATTGAGGTTGCTTCACATGTAAATATGGTGCTTAATATATTGCCACCTACAATAAATATGTTTCTTAATATATTTCTACCTATAGTGAACTATGAACAAAGACTGTGTGGGTTCTACTTCTTTTTGCACAGACTATAAAGGATTTGAATATAAATGACAATTGTCATGAGGATAATTACTATTGCTATCTACTTCAACTCAAGAAGGATCAACTTTGCCCAAATCAAACTAACCATGTTTAAGCTACTTAGTGAGGCTATATAATATATAAATATGAACTATATCTAAATATAGATATATAGAAGGTGGTCACTTTTTGAGTTTGACTCTAAGTGTGGTGAAGATAATTCATTATATGGTCTCTACAAAACTTTGAATCTCATACTACAATATTGTCTTTGCTACAGAACACATTACCTTTATTAAATGCAAAGATCTAGAAGAGTGTGTACCTTTATTAAATGAAAAGATCCAATAATAAAAATTGAGATGCTAAAGACATTTCTCTTCATAAAGTAAAATAAGTAAGATTCTTGTATGTGAGAAAGAAAAGCAACATCTAGATTTACAAATGATCTGCCTATGCATATGGGAAAAAAGAATGGATTAGTGTTCAAGTGTTAACCCTAAAAGGATGGCTGAAATTAAATTTTGCAATGATTAAGGATATAACACCAAGTTTAGCCAATGTGGATAACCTTCATGACCAAGATTCATCCAGGGTTTTACAAGCACGTTTTGCACACAATAAAGCGAGACCACAAAGATTTTGTATTTCCTTCACATGAGGGATTTTAGGAACATGTAACCAAAATATTTTACTTGCCTATATTTATTTTTCATTCAATCCACATGGTAGGTATTTAGGATCAAACCAGAACCACCAATTTTTTTACTATCTACTAAGTTTATTGAGTACTCTTGTGAAAAGGAGTTTTTGTGGATATTTATTGTTCAAAATAAGGAAATACAGTTTATGAAACAAGTCTCATTTGTCAGTTGAAACTTCAATATACATGCTTGCTTCTCTTTTTCTTGAAATTATGCTGTTATATAGAAGTGCAGAGTGAACCAAACTTATAGCATTGGGAAAATATTGTTTCCATCAGAGTCCAATGATCCACAACACAACCTAGCCTGCTAATTTGTGAACAAGGGTTGGAATGGCTAGGAAAGTGGAAAATCCTATAATGTTTGGGAACATAAATTCTTAAAGGAAGCAAGTAAAAACATGTTTTATGCATAAATAAATAAAAAAGTGTCGTAGATGAGGGTTAGAATTAAAAATGTGTAAAGCCAAATATAAGAGAATATTTACCAACTTAGGTCCATCTTATTTTTGGATATATTAAGTGTCAAAATAGATAAAACAATTTTAGGTGTAATGTTTTAGTAATTTAAGATGGATCTAAGCTGTTTATAATCACACTAAACTATATAGAACTCAAAATTTGTAGTTATATACCTATGAAAATGAAAATTTGGTTATTGTCAATATTTATATTTACATTATAATAATATTTATATTAATATAAGCTTTAGAGGGAGGACTTTATACTCTGAAATTGTAACACTTAATGTAAAATTTATTTTGTAAAGAATTGAGGAGAGGAATCTTATTCTAAAGCTCAATATGGACTCATGATGAAGTGCAAGCACTCCCCTTATGAAGAACACAGACAAATAATTTGAACCCACAAAATGGAGGGACATTTCCTTCTACGCATGGGATCCAACAGTGGAAAATAATGTGATATGAAAAATCCACATCAAAATTGTGGATTACATAGGGGAGATGACTCCATTCCAAAATTAAAATAACTAGCATACCCCCAAAGAGGGGGAAATGAAACACCGAAGAGAAATTTGATATGTTTTAAAAAATGAGAGAAAGTTGTGTGTTGATAATACAAGTTTATGTGATGAAAGAAGGTATAGGAAAATAAGTGAAAATAAGTTATATCAAACTTCTAAATCGTTACATAAGTGAAAATAATTTTCCTACGAAGGAGTTTTCGAATTTTTAGGCAGCTTTAGAGAACCTCGAAACCCCTGGATGTGGAGGAACTATACCTTTGAAATTGAGACCTGGCATGTACGTGGAGAGAATATACCTTTGAAATTGAAACTTAAACTATGTGAGACATCAAAATTTATGCACATCATAATTTGCACAAGTGACACCATTTTTCCTGTCGACCATTCGCGTGGGTCCTCTTATAATCTCATGTATTGAAGATCATTGAATGACCAAATAACGTTAACAGGTGAAGAAAATATTTTGTTTCAAGTTTTAAATATCCCAAGTCAATCTTCATATTGAATATCAATAGTATATAGTCAGGATGTCCATTAGTAGCTTGTTACTTCATTTTCATGACGTAATGGATGCAGAAGCCAACCCCCCTTCCGTGCGCACATATTGTATCTCAGGGGGAAAATTTTTTGATATACGTAACAATTCCATTGAATTTATTTTTAACTTTTCTCTACACACACAATTACATGACCAAAACATACATGTAGATCCCAATAACACTTTACTAAGTGCATGAAAGGTGGTTTTCCTATTCTACTTGAAAATAAGAAGGTTGATTGGTAGCCCTAGTATCCCCATCATAACTTTGTTCGGTTCAGTCTTTTTCACTTATAAAAATGCTTTTATAAAATAAAGGAGATCCAAATACCATAAATTATACTTTAAGCTTTTAACTCTCATTTATTGTTATCCTTCACAAAATTAAAATATAAATCCCTTGTCTTTCTCTTGAAACAAATTTTCAATTAGGTTCTGAAAAAGTTAAAATATAAATCCCGTGTCTTCACATTTATTATTATCCTTGAAAAAATTAAAATATAGATCCCTTGTCTTTTTATTGAAACAAAATTTCAATTAGGTTATGAAAAAAATAAAATATAAATCCCCTGTCTTCTTCTTGAAACAAAATTTCAATTAGGTAAGAACTTACAGATTTAATAAAATAATAAAAGCAATCTATGTTTTCTCAAATAATTTTGATTTGGAATTATAAAAAACAAGTTCTATATGTAGAAGAAATCTTAACTTAGCATGGATTTATCATCTATATTATCACCCCATCCAACAATGTGTGTGAGAACATGAATATCAACTATTTTATCACAAACAAATGTGTATATTGAGTTTGCAGGAATGACACATGTAGGATGTTTAGGCTATACATGATTATGAATGGAACAGATAATTATATTCTTCATGGTCATCTCACATCAAAAAGAGGACATGATGTTTGAAATTTTTTTATTATTTGGATGGTCTAAACCAGTGCATGCATCCAACGAAACCAAAAATACCTTGGATACACCACTATAGTAGACCAAATGTCATGTACTATTTGACACATATTATGCATGCAACAAAGGTCCAAGCGTCTCAAGTACATGATGGCTAAACAAAACATAACAACATTAAAGAAATACATGGCATAAGAGTTATTTAACACTGAGATGGAAGATATTCATTAATTAATATAGATGGCAGCACACACAAAGGAAAATTCAATGCTAGTTGTGTACTTTCCAACGCTTAATCTTCCAATTGTTGTTTTCTTATATTTTTACAGCCAAAGTATTCAAGCAACCACAAAATAACTTCTGGAAAATCTCTGTTGTCGCTACAATTTGGAAATTATAGGGTCAGCCCCAAGTTTCTTTACAATCTAGGGTTTTTATAATAAAAAACTTGAAAGAAGAAATCCATAACATTTGGAAGTCCCGGGGCTAGGTGTTTGTGATTCAATATCAGTTTGATTTCAAAGTTTAGAATGTGTTGCTTTTACGTTAACCATCTCAAAAAATCATGAAAATGGTATCCATGGAGTCTATTTTCCTAATGGGTAGGCTATTCCATCATATTTCAGAGCTTAGAACACCATGAATACGCTTTCTCTAAGGTGTTTTGCATTTGTGTCATCAATTTTGTGTAGTTACATCAATTCACTCTAAATTTGTAGTGTCATTATTTATGATTTTGCAGTGGTTTTATTATCCTTCATTCTCCATGAGCACAGTAACTAATTAGATCTATGTATTTTCAACAAATTTATAGGTTTGAAGTAGATCTGTTAAAGAAATTCGCCATGAGTTTTCCTTCGAAGAAATCCTGTCCAAGGGAAAATTCAGCAGATAGATATGATTTTGGATGGGAAGCCTCACCAGATGCATCCATAAGTAAAGGACCCACCAAGAACAACTACGCCACTACCACCATCATTCCTTCCCTGATAGTCGTTGTTGTATTTCTCATTCAGAACCGTGCCTAGTTTCTCCACAAGGTAGGGATATTGCCTTCCCCTGCTTCCAATTTTATTAGTTGACTTAGATTTCCTTCCCCTCTTCCAAATTTTATTAGTTGATTGAATCTCAGGGAACGAAAATTCAAGTTTTGTAAACATTAAGCTCCCAATTCATGGAAATCACAATGCCTTTTCAGAACTGACAGACCAATGATAGATTAACAACAATAAACCTTAAGAAAACCCAATTCATTGTTGGACAATGGACTTTGTCCAATTTCCCTTGCAACCAAAGCCACGCTTACAAAAAATTCCCAGAGACCCAATGTTTTTCTGTTGGAATATTCATCTTGTTTAAATTTGAGCTAGTCAATTCAAATTTTTTGAACTCATTCAATCATTAAAAAACAAGACTTCGACAAAATCTATATCGAGGTTACAGTCAATTCAAATTAATTGAACTAACTCGATTCTTAAAAAACAAGACTTTCACATAAATCTATAAGGAATTCTATTGTATTGAATGTTTCAAAGAGTGAGGGAATTATATAGTATCTAGAGGGTCTATTTTGTTAAAGTGTAACTGAATTCTATTCTATCTCAAAGAGGATCAATAGAACATCCTTTTGCAAGAGGCAAAACTATAAGGGATGCTCTGCAAATTCAATTTCAGATGGAAGAACAAACACTCAGGATGGATCCTAGTTGTACACGAAACGACTGGGTTTGCAGTGGATGCATGGGTATGTTTCCACTCCTATGGCTCCTATCGTCTCTCATATTTTTTGGATGTACTGAATATTCGAGGGACACCTGCATGTATGTACAGCTTGATCCGAGTTGCGTAATCTAGAAGGGTGGGAGGTATAGAAGATGGATGGAGAAAAGAAAAAAATAAATACAAAAAATAAATTTTATTTTTTAAATTTAATAAATACAAAGGGCTACCCCTTCACCATCGATAGATGATCAAAGATTGATTAGAACCATCTCCTTAATAACACCTTCAGTGTAATTAATAACACCTTCGGTATAATAATTCTTAATAGATAAATAATAAAAACATATAAAAACAGTGGGTCCTTTAAGATATAAGAAAATCCAAAAGTCATAAATGTGCAATCATTATCAAAACAAATAATATGATAAAACCAAAAGATAGAGTGAAATCTGAATCAAATTAACAGAAAGCATATCATCCTTTATAATTATTATAAAGAAAATTGGTGGTCATGGATTCCAACAAACATTTATGGGCTGCCAACACAAAGTTATTGGTCATTAACAACCAACAAACATTTCTGGCTGCCAATATTTTTTCATAACTACATAGGTACCACTTTGTCAATGCAAGTGATTATGATAACTAAACAAAACAAAAATTATTTCATCTTCTTAGAATGAGTAAATTATTGTTAACAACATTATTGTATAAGGAGAAACAAGTTATTTAGTTTTCTCTTGTTATGTTATTTATATGCTATCTTTAAATTATATGTGTGTGTGTGTGTGTGTGTGTGTGTGTGTTACAGAGAGAAATTCCTATGGCTCGGGGTACCACAATAGATAGCTTGACTCCAGAAATCAATCCTTTCCAATATGCAAGAGAAACCAAATATCTAGCACTAAAGGATCTCGATTCGTACCTTATTCCAGGAGGTTGATGTAGATCCCCGTTGAGCTTTCCAAATCCAGCTTGTATTGATAAATTGCTTCCCCAACAATCAGCAAACAAGACAAGCATGCTATATATATTTGTGTTAGATCTACTCTAGCATATATAATCAATAACATGTAAGCATTTAAAAGAATCCATGGATAAAATACTCGTTTAAACACACATTATTGGATAGGAAAAGATATTTCTATTGATATAAAAACAGAGATTACAAGAGTGACAACCTTTGTTGGCACGTCTGCGAATCAGAGAAACTGAGTCCCCCACTTGGGCCTCCACCACTTCAATCCTCCATCTCTCAATAGCAAGCTCACAAGAAAAAGGAAAGCTTCGGAAGAACACAAAATGATACAAGGGACAAAGGGATGTAGACTCAAGTATAAGTTTCGGCAACTATGGAATATATCTTCTTTGCTCTCAATTCCTCATGCCTTCAATGTATCCAAAGGGTTCCTTATATAGATCTTCAATGGGGTAATGAAGGGTTGAATCTGAGCGATCTCAAGGCATATGGAAGGAAAGGAGACAAGTGAGTCGGATCCACATCAAGAAAAACTCCAAAATAATTTGGCCTTTTGCACACATCTCGATGTACCCGGTTTTAGGGGTCAAATCCGTGTATGTACGCGAGAAAGGGAATAAAAGCTGCGTATGGAAATTTTAGCATGTTTTTAGGGATGATCTTGGAAACATCAAAGGTACAAAAATGGTCCATGGGGTCCAAAGAGTCTGTAGAGGGATAGGGAAGGCCATAAAAGTGTGATTCACCATGTGTGGTAAAATCAGCTGTAACATATGCCCCCTAATGTGTGAGGTCAGAGGGGTCATATGATGGCCGAAATACATTTTAAGTCCATCCCAAAAGTGGAGTGATGAAGAATCCCAGTGGAAGAACCCACCACCCAATCAGCATAATACAATGATACACCTATGCACATAACTGCAAGTAGATATAGTAGTCCCGGATACATAAGAGTACAATGGCCATGAATAGGCATGATACAAAATATGACATGAGTGGTCATCACCACGTACAATATACATAGATCAAAATCTCCATGATGAATATATACAAAGGATCATGATCTCCATAATGGTTGAAGATATACAATGGATCAAAATCTCCATAATGGCTAGAAATATCTGACATATACTGGAATCAAGTCATGAGAGCTGAAATCTCATGAACATTGGCACGATCAAGGAGGTAGCATATAAGAGATGCCACCAATATGGAAGGTCTTCTACACAAACTGCTACGAGTACATGTCCTACTATGTGAATAGAGGTGTCGAGGTCGAACATAGTAGTCCATCGTCTGATTACTGGTCATTGATGTATACTGTTAACAGACGCGAGATTACCCACCGATAATGATAATGGGAATCAAGGTACTAGAGTGAAAACTAAAAAGTGTGAATAAATGTGTTGAGGTCAAACACTTAAGAGAATCCATCGATCAGGGGACATTGATGTATTCCCAAAAATTGTCAATGGCGAGAGAACCTGCCACTGATGACTGCAAGTATCAAGGCACTCAAAAATGACTCTAGATTCCAATCCCAGAATAAATGATCTGAAGTCGATGGGATGAAATCCGTTGAAAGGAGGGCATTAAGGCATCCCCCATCATCCAACACGAGGTACTCAACAAGGCTATATAATATGGAAGAACTTGATCATAAGGTGCATGAACCAGTAACTGTACCAGGAATGGCTGACATGCAAAGTCAAGATAACTGAGGAATGGTCGACTCAGGTTTCAACTTCCTTCGAATAAGAGCATAACGGTGAATGGTGACTGAATGTAGGCAGCATAGACTTGATATACAAAACTGGGACATATCTGCGACATAGGAGGCATCGACAGAGGCTCCATAGGGACTGGAAGCTTAACCAGTCGGTGGAGATAAAATCAGATAAACGAGTACAGCTTCTAAATTCAAACTATAAACCCAACCAACGGATGTGATATACAATGCTCTGTTTGAAGGAAACATGACTTGACAGCTTCCAAAGATAACATCTTTCGTTGTCCGGCTTTTTGGTCTTTTAATTTTTTTGGACTTTTTCAAATATTTAAAAATCTTGAAAAAGAATAAAATTGCTTTAAAGTTACAGAATAGGAGGAGACGAGTGTCAAAGGGGAAAACAAACTAGTTCCAAGCAGTGGAACATACCTATGCTCAATGCAAGGATACATGTGTAGGATAGTGACACTCGGGGGAAAGTCCTCTCCCAGTAAAAATAGGGAATCAAGTTGCAAAGGATATACAAAATGGCTCTACATGGCTAGACATGAGACAAGCTCGGGCTATATGGTTGATGCTCAAAGTCAGGGAAGCCGACACAAGGATCAATGAGGCAGGAAAAGCTCATGATAATGCAATTACAACTTGATATAAGGGAGTCCTGAGGGAACAGGCCAGCAAAAATATCAAAAGGAGTATGAAGCTCTTGCGAAATGTCACGGCGGTACTATACAATGGACTCCCACACCCTAAAGGACAAACTATCGGCATGGGCACCAAATGCAAAGAAGGAGCTAACTAGGGTACCCATGTAAGGTCAAGCTCTACCATTCACATCATGCCACTTCTAAAATAGAAAGAAGGTTCTGTGACATGATAGAATGGGTTCGTACCTAAGGTTAAGATGGAATGGTCATAAGGCAATGCATAAGTGCAAGTGGATGTGATATCCTAACCTATATGCCAGTTCAGACATAATACCTGTGATAGGAATGAATGGGTCAAAACCTTGGAGGTAGTGTACAAAATTTGGACTCTACATGACAATCATATTAGTTAAAAAAAAACCCAAAATAGTCAACAAAGGATCCAAACTGTAGGATATATGGAGGAATGATCATGACAAATGCACCCAAAGGAAACAATGCGGTGAACAATAGGACATAAAAAGGAAAGTAAGGTGTAGACCCAATGTTCATGTATCCACTACCACCCCTGTGAGGGTGACCACTGGTGTAAATACCGAGTGAAAGGAATAAAAATCCTCCACAAATGGAGTAGAGGATGGAATATAATCATTCCCAAATCTATGAGCACGGTAAGGGGTTGGGATGCCCCGAGTTTGACACAAGGGTCCGCACTAGGACCAAGGATGGGTGATAGGATACCAGGCATGCCAAAAATAAAAGGACCTGAACTCAAGAGAGCATAAATATACTCAAGTAACCGCGATCCCAAATGCCAACTAGTGCACAAAGAGCACACTCCTAAGAAAATCTACAGCCAAAATAAAAGCAAACCAAGGGGAGGATATGTGAGCTCCCAAATGCAGCAGGTATGTCTCGCCTAGGAGAGGCTCAAAACTCCCATACACTACAAGCGGAGGTATGTAACCAATTATAGTGTCCCTCAACTTCAACGCATAAATCGACTGTGCTGTCCGACCTCTACCTGACCAGGACACCTATAGAATAACCTCTGCGAAGTACCCCTCGATAACCTAGGTAAGGAAACTAAGGTCACCTCAATATGATCAATGCTCAGGCGGACAGTCGTAGGCGGGATTGACCATATGGGCAGGGTAGCAAAGCCCGAAACTATCGAAAGAGCCCCCAGATATGAATACAATCCTAGAAATATCTCCAATGCTACTCAATTACAACCATGGGTCATCCCAATCATAACTGCCCACATTGCCTCATGCTTAACTCCCTTGTAAGAGGAGGAGCCTGAGAAACACTAATTATACCAAGGAATTTCACACTCTCACCTGGACAACACATAAATGTTTTGTTTAGTGGTCTTGGAGAATTTACTCACAATGAACTATTCCAAGACCCTAAAACCTAATCTTGTTGATGTACCCTATAAAAGAAAATAGTGTAATCCATTTTAATTAAGCGTTGATTTCAATTGGCTATAATTACTCAAAGGGAAATGGTCGTGCAACTAATGAAGTTATGACTCAGCAGTGAAGTAAATATGCACACCATAACAAACAATGCTAAGTGCAATCTTTGTCAAATGAAAAATAGGGTATGCCACTACATGAGATGCATAAATATATATTCCTTTCCGAATGCCAATGCAATCCTTCCTATATGAAATCCTAAACACAACTCTCATCCAAGCAATCCAATGCAAGTACCTCCTTAAATCCATATGCAAAAAATGCAACTACCATGTATTTTTCAATATAAAAGAATGAAAAATGGAATAAAAGTAATCTAAAACTCTTAGTCTCTGCAGCAAGTATAAAACACAAGCCTAGGAAGACACCGAGACAAAATGAGTAATGCACTAATGGCAAAACAGAAAGGATAAATGACTAAAACTACTTTCAAAGAAAATTCAATGAAAAAGTGGTCTTTGGTCACAAAAGAAGCATCCAACAGACAACATCAGACCCAAGGAAGACCCAACCACACTCATAACCCACCTAGCAGCTTCCCACAACATCAAACTCACCAAAAGGGAGGATGTACGTGACTGTTTAAAGAACAGCTGCATATGTACGCGGCTTTTGGCCAAAAATCCGCATATGTATGCGACTTTTGGCCAAAAACCTCCATATACAGAGAAGGCAGTGGTAAAAAGCAGGCCAAGGGTTAAACCAATAAAGGGGAATGTCAATGGATAAACATACCATAAAATGCGACACAAAAATAGAGAGAAACAAAGAGCAAGTCAGTAATATCAAGCACATTTTTCCCCCAACCCCAAAGAAAAACTAGGAACATCCCCAGCGGAGTCGCTAATTCTGTTACGGAGAGAAATTCCTATGGCTCGGGGTACCACAACAGACATCTTGACTCCAGAAATCAATCCTTTCCAATATGCAAGAGAAACCAAATATCTAACACTAAAGGATCTCGATTCGTACCTTATTCCGGACAGTTGATGTAGATCCCCGTTGAGCTTTCCAACTCCAACTTGTATTGATAAAATGCTTCCTCAACAATCAGCAAACAAGACAAGCATGATATATATATATTTGTGTTAGATCTACTCTAGCATATATAATCAATAACATGTAAGCATTTAAAAGCATCCATGGATAAAATACTCATTTAAACACACATTACTGGACAGGAAAAGATATTTCTATTGATATAAAAACAAATACTACAAGAGTGACAACCTCTGTCGGCACGTCTGTGAATCGGAGAAACTGAGTCCCCCACTTGGGCCTCCACCACTTCAATCCTCCATCTCTCGATAGCAAGCTCACAAGCAAAAGGCAAGCTTGGGAAGAACACAAAAGTGATCCAAGGGACAAAGGGATGCAGACTCAAGTATAAGCTCCAGCAACAATGGACTATAGTTTCTTTGCTCTCAATTCCTCATGCCTTCAATGTATCCAAAGGGTTCCTTATATAGCTCTTCAATGGGGTAATGAAGGGTCAAATCCGAGTGATCTCAAGGTATATGGAAGGCCAGGAGACAAGTGAGTTGGATCCACATCAAGGAAAACTCTAAAAGAATTTGGCCTTTTGCACACATCCCGATGTACGCAGTTTTAGGGGTCAAATCCGTGTATGTACGCGAGAAAGGGATTAAAAGTTGCATATGGAAATTTTAGCATGTTTTTAGGGATGATCTTGGAAACATCAAACGTAAAATAATGGTCCATGGGGTCCAAAGAGTCTGCAGAGGGACAAGGAAGGCCATAAAGGTGTGATTCACCATGTGTGGTAAAATCAGCTGTAACAATATGTGTGTGTGTGTGTGTGTGTGTGTGTGTGTGTGTGTGTGTGTTGTTTATGGGTTGTAATACATGAATACTGGATTGATATTATATTGTAAAGTTTCATATTCAATCATATTTAAATTTATGTTATTAATGAAATCTAAAATCAAGTTGTTATTACTTAGTTTTCTTATGTATGATTAATTATTGGATTTTCTCACACTAATCTATGATTAATTATTGAATGTATAATTTTTTTTTAAATTGGCTTTATAATTTGTCACATTATATATAGCTTGTTAAGGAAAATTTATGTAAAATTAAACTTTTTACAATGGTTGTGGTTTTCCAAATTATGATAACATATGTTTGGTTTTCTTTTTATTACATAAGCTTATTTCCCGAAATTATTCTTATTACATAATATTACTTCTCCAAATTTTGTCATTAAAATCATTTCCATGGCCTCTTTCAAGGGAAATGTCTTAAAGAAATATTCATCTTCTTCTCCCATATTAGACTCATGGAGTCATGCTTGAAAATAGATCCTTTATCCCTCCAAATCTCACCTATTTTCAATGATGTGTGGTCTTGGTCATCTTGGTTTAAGGTTCCTCACTAGAGAGGTCATTTTGAAGGCGTTAATCACCTAGTCTTGTCTTTCAATGCCTTATTCCTTTTTCTATTAATAGCAGTGATTTACCTTGCATGTGTTCTAATAAATGACACGGGTCAACAATTTCTTCCTCCCACTAGAAAATACTTCACCATCTTCACCTCTAATCCTAGTTACAATATTGTTGAGTTTTCTAATACAATTCGAGCAACCTTCATTTTTAAGATGAGAGATGTGCATGATATATTATTAGTTTAGATTTGAAATATTGGATGCACCTTAAGATATAACCTAGAAAAGGATCGCTTCATAATATGCTAATGGTTTCTTCTACTAACACTTAAATAGGTCACAACCCCAAAACAAAAAATCAAAGAAGAAAGTATTTTAATAAATGATCATACACCGTGCATGTATCTAAAATCCTTTTCATCCCTTATACAAAAATGAAATAAAGTGAAATAGGGCTCTAAAGAATCATTGAACATGAAATTTTTAGGATCATATCACCCTAATTGGGATTTGAGAGAGGTTTAAGATTCTTTTTATCAAGAAGGGAAACTTATGAGAAGCAACCCCTGTTTTTTATTATGCTTCAGTCATGTTAAAGTTACCACAATTAAGCCAATGAGGTTTAGGGAGCTTCTCATTTACCCAATAGAAAAAGACCATATATCATTGGCATATTTGATGCATAGATGTGGATCAAGTGAAAAAAATGTTGATGTAAATTAAGCAAGATCCTAACAAAATCATTATATATGAATAAATGGTCTCACATAATATAGAATGCAACAAGCCAAGGGTAAATCAAAGGTTGGCCCAATCATGATTTGATACTAAAGAGTAAGGGTAAATCAAAGGTTTCCCTAATAATGATTTGATACTAAAGAGCAAGGGTAAATCAAAGGTTGGCTTAATCATGATTTGATACTAAAGAGCAAGGAAAATTTTAAGGATCCATAATTTTCTTAATATATAGAAACCTTGGTGAATCTTACTAATTTCTAAATTTTCAACCATAAAATGTTGGGCAATTTTTTTCTAAAAAGCTTCAAATTACTAAGGGTTTTATTTAGTTTTTGGACAATTTTGGCTATTTTTAGAGGAAATATTTTTATCCCATAGGATTTGCTCGAGTCCATTTAGAATTTTAAAAAAAAATGGCAAATCATTTTTTGGAAAAGGTTAAAAAATTAGCTCATGGGACTAAATTTTGCCCCTAAAATTTTCCCTACCAAAAGAGGTTGATTTTAACTTCCTATAAAAAAATTAATTTTGGAAATAATCCTTGTGTTTTATTTGTTTATTATTATGAGTAGTACATAAACAAGAAAAAACTTTTATTTAAAGGGCTACAGAAGACCAAAAAACCATATCATACATATTGTTCAAACTTGTTCAAAATTTCTTCTATGTGCTGATCAAACAAACAAAATTCTTCCATGACATTTTTGAAATTTACCGAAAATTCAAATCCACTCTATGCCTAAAACTATAAAGTCATATATATCGGCCAATTAACAAAATACAAGTGAATTGCATAGGAAACTAAGATGAAGTTAAATAAAATGATGTCCACGAAGTGCTTCCTCCATAAAATGGTCATCTTAATTAGGTCTCTTTGTCAACCAAGAATGCGATTCCTCTATTGTACCCATAGTTGTTTATGGGATAATTTCTTGCTCAAAATTCCTTGAACTAGAAGAAGGAAAAGGTTTACCTATGGTAGAGTAAGAGTCACGAGTAAATCCAAATATTATATAATAGTGCATGTTAGTGTCACTTGCAAGTTCATCAATTTTCTTATTTTTCTCCTTTAAGTTGTAGTCCAATTCCTCTTGTCACTACTTTATGCCTCTCCAAATATATACAAATATATTCTACCAACTACCTTATACCATTAAGCTAGGTATTCATATGATGACTTGAATTTTCTTGATTTCATCATTACCCTCTACTCCCACTAGGCTATGATGAGTGGGATTGGACATTTTAGACCCAAGACTAAAGAAATATTCCCCCTAATACAACCATAATTGTAAAAACCTCAAACAATTACCATAGAGCATCTATGTGAGTGCTCAAACCATTAGTTTTCAACCTTACATGAATAACCACCCCATCACTACAGGCTAAGATGGGCTCTAAAAATTCAAATACATAGCCTAACATAAAACCAACATAGTGATTCCATAAAAGAACACTCACTGATAATAGAATGAGAATATTGGAAGGATCCTAAAGCATGAGGGAGTGTTATGGCTCCCTCGTGTGGCTTAATGCCGACAAGACCTACATGCATTCAACCTTCTTCGAAGAGATAAGTGGTTCCTTGACCCTTGTTTCCTTTAGGGAGAAGTGATGCCATTACCTTAACCTTGTTGTTGATAAACATATAATAACTAGGGGGGCCACATTCTATCAAGTGGGTCCCTATTTTTAACTAAGACCCCTTGTCCAAATACATAACAAGATTATCTTTTTATCTGTTAATTAATTGAATCACCTTATATGAAAATGGTTCGCATTTTCAAGGCTATTAATGTTCCAATAGGTTCTTTTAATATTTATATGCTTTGAATAGAGCCATCCTTGAGAGAATGTTCTGCTTGACCACTAGAAAAGAATATATCTAAAGATCGTCATATTATTGATGCGATGATTCTTGAGGAATTTTATCCCAAGATACAAAGTATAAGTCTCTTCATTATTTGTGGCGATTCACATCCCTAAGAGTATGGTATTTCTATACTTATACTAGTGTCTAAGAGAACCCCCAACTCATGCCACCCATAATCCTCTTGTTATTATAATCATAACCTTTTGGCATTATTTCAAGAGCTCCTTTACATTTAATGATTTTATTTCATTTGGATCGAGTACCAATATTAAATTCCACATGAGAAACCTCTAGGCCTTCAAGCTAACATACGAGGGCATCAAATGAGTTGTTAGGCCCTTGAGTCTACGAGAAAGGAATTCATGCATAGTGCACATTTTTTTAAAGAACTAAACTATCTTTGAAGTTCCAAAGTGGAACATGCAATTGGGCTTGAGCCTTGCTATTAGAATTACAAGAAGGAATTGCTTGGGGAGTGATGATATGCCCATAATACTAAAAATGCAAGAAGATACTCAAATATATAAAAACACAATAAAAAAAGTATGTCAATATGATAAGAGATTGTAGCACCTATTTATATTTATAAAATATAAAGTAAAAATTGTGGGAAGAGTGATCAATATTTCAAAGATAATAATTGCAAAGCAACAAACTCATACCTTATAAGTATACTTTTGGTTTTTCCAAATAACGTATAAATGAAAATAAACATTTATATAATTATTTTCAACATAAATTAGTACAAATGTATTTATAAAAAAAACCAAAAAAAGATAATTCATTGATTATCTTGGAATTTAACAATGAAAATATTTAACCGTAATATATATAATACAAGCATACCAAAATGCAACTTATTCATCTTATGGAAGTCGAAAATTAAAAGGTCACAATTGTGGAATCGTCGTCCAAACAAACAAACAATATGATAAAACCAAAAGATTACGGTAAAATGAGAATCAAAGGGTAAATGATAAAGGCTTCTTTATCATTTATTAGGTGGCATTTTTCATTCGAAGGGTAAAAGATGATTTTTTTTTTAGGTTAGGGAAATCGGTAACTCGTCGGGATTACTTGGGCAAGGCCCAGGTTCAAAGCCGCCGGCTGCCACTATAAATCCCAGGTATATCCAACAACCCGCAAGCCAGATATACCAGAAACTTGTGACTCAGCAAGGGCCGAGACGTCTCGACTCCAATCCAGAAGAGGCGGTAGTCTATCCAGGGGGCATCTACCCTTCGAGCCTTATCACAGCGAGCCATGTCTCGGTGGGACTTGATCCCTGGTGGGCTAGGTGAAAACCACCTTTCCCCATTGTACGGGATCCCACGTCATTAACTACACACCAACCTCGATCATTGACGATCAACTGTGACAGGTGTAACCTCAAATTGGCCCACACAATTTTAGTCTCAACAACTTTTCTAGTCTTTGGTAGATATTTGGTCAGTGACAACCAACAAAACATTTGTGGCTGCCAAACGTTTCTCATGGATGCATATTTCCAGCTTAGTCCAAGAATGTCAATTTAGAAGGTAGTCATGTGAAGAAAAGTCAATACCCATGACATATTGTCGTCTTTTTCATCTTTCCAAAATTAAATCCAATCCATAGGGTAATTTAGGATATAAACAAATGGGAAACAAATTGTTCGTGTTATATATATCTATACGTAAACATGTTATTTAGTGGTGGTAAGAGATGAATAGTGAATTGATCCATATGTTGTAAAGTTTTATGTTGTTATTGAAATTTAGAGTTATCAATTTTCTCAGATGAATATATGAATAATAATATTTTTTTTGGTTGTGGTTGTGTTAATTATGATACTATATATTTTGTTTCCTTATTGTTAGGTAATCTTATCTACATGAACTATTTTACATGAGCTTTGTTGCTGAAATATTCTCCATGGACTCCTTTGAAGCAATGCTCTTAAAATAATTATTCATTTTTTTCTTTCATATTTTATTAATGGAGTCAAATTTGAAGTTAGCATTTTTTATCATTCCAAATTTCAACTAGTTTCAAATGATTATTGAGCATAAATCACCGTCTTGATTTAAGGTTCCTTACTAAAGACATTGTTTTGAAGACACTACGTCAATCACTCAATCTCTTATTTCAATACCTTATTTTTTTTCTATTAAAAGTAGTAAATTATATCTCATACCCTCTAATAAACGATGTGGGTTAGCAAAATATTCCCCCATTACAAAACACATCATGAACAATGTCTCCTCCCACTAGAAAATACATCCATCTTCTCCTTTAAGCTAGGTTATAAGATTGTTGATTTTTTTCTATAGTTCAAGCAACATTGATATTTAACATTAGAGATTGTAACAAACTTAAATAATAACAACAAACAAACAAACAATATATATATATATATATATATATATATATATATATGAATATTAATTATTAATATATATTGATATTAACAATTAATAATTAATAAATGGCTATTAGTAAACTATTCTAAAATGACGCATCCTTTCATGGATGGTATCCAAAGTGCCTTTACAATTATTATATATATGGCACTCACTTTGTAATCTTTTATCATCATTCATCTTTAATATTTATTTAATATTTCAATATGGAATTATTGTCCATTGGTTGATTATTCAAGTGAGTAATCATTGTTAATATCTAGATACGTAATTTACATTGGTATCAGAGTCAACCCTTCCTAGGGCTTCTATCTCCGGCTTGTGGCCAAAATGTTCAAGGTTTCCTTGAATTTAGGTCTTTGACCTCACAATGGCTTTTAGCCATCCATATTCAAGTTTCTCTAGTAAAAATTGGTTTTTGACCAAAAATTGTTCTTTGGCCATTTGAATTTCATTGAAGAAGTATTAATTCCACTCCAAATATGAAGCAAGAATGAGAGGGAAAAATTAGGAATAAAAAGAAACAGAAAAAGAAAAAGAATTATCAATAAAAGAGAGAAAAATGAAGAAAAAAAATTATCAACAAAGAAACAAAAGGGGAAAAGTTAAAAACAAAGTGAAATAGCCCATGGTTTTACTTAAAATATCTAAATTATAAACGAGTTTTCTAAAATATGCTTTGAGGACAAAGCATCATGAACCGGAAAGCAATGTAACAAACTTAAATAATAACAACAAACTATATATATATATATATATCAATATTAATTATCAATATTAATTAGTTAAACAATCGTCATCAACATGACTCGCTGAGCTCGCTGCTGGAGTCAAACCCTTGCTGGAGTCAAACCCTGCCTTGAAGGGACTCGCTGGTCCTGGACTCACCTCAAGCCGCCCCCATGGCTGCGCCTGGGGGAGGGCTCTCCCCTCCCTCTGCTCCCCCCTCCGCTGAAGAAGCTTTCAAAAGACTGATCAGATCTCTTGGATTCCAGCCGGTTGCCCCTTCCATCCCGAAGTTCATCAAGAAGCTTGACGCTGTGCCTGAAATCGACCTTCCATGTGAGCAACCCATCAAGATTGCTCTTGCTCTACCTGAGAGAGGTTTGGTAGGCCAGTTCATGGGGCTTTGGCCATTAACTAAAACCACAAACGAATGGATCCAAAGGAACTGGAGACCCCAGCTCAAGAACAGTGTAACCTGCTATCCCGTGGGTCATGGGTTCTTCATTTTTGAGTTCATAGCCAAAGAAGACCGTGACCTTATCTTCAGAAATGGTCCTTACTTCATGGGAACTCAAGGTCTGTACCTCAATAGATGGACTCCAGATTTCAATGCGGAAGTAGATGTACCGAAGGAAGTTCCAGTGTGGGTAAGACTTCCAAACCAACCAGTCCATTGCTGGAACACTCAAGCCCTGGAAAAAATCGGGAATGCTCTTGGGAGATATATTGACAAAGCTGAAAACAAAGGCCAATATTCATGTGCCAGAATATGCGTAGAGGTCGATCTTGAAGCTGGGCTACTTGAGGCAGTCAAACTAAAAGTTGGTGATTGGCACCATTATCAAAAGCTTGATTATGAACAGATTCCTTTCAAATGCCGACACTGTCACGAACATGGACATTTTCAGAGAAATTGCCCCAAAATACAGGTTACTAAAGAAGGATAAGGATGGTAAAAAGTCAAGAAAGGGAAAACAAACTCCAAAAATCAGGAAAAAAGGACTGGAGGGGAAATGCAAAATCAACCTTCAAGCTCAAATAAATCCCCCCAGGAAGCCATAAAAGAAACGCCAATCGTCATTCCAAATGATGAGGAGCCGCAGAAAACCAGAGATCAAAAGGGTAAGGACCCAACTAATGCAAGCGTTGAAGGAAACCAGATGATAACGCTGACTAATAGAAAAGAGGCAGAGTCCCACTATGCAGATCCCTTGGAGCCGGGGGAAATACCCCAAATCAATCCAACATCTCTGATGGCAGCTGATGCCCCTGGCTCCTCCAAAGAAGCTAATGAAGATCCCTTATTGCTAGAAACGGATCCTGGTGAAGAAATGGATGAAGGAGCCTCATCAAGCAGTATGCATACTATTCCCATCAAAAATCCAAGAGGGAGGAAATCTAAAAAGAAAAAAAGAGAAGAAGCAACATATCTAGCCGTCCTTGAGGGGTCTCAAAAAACCTTAAAAGGAATTATGCACACCAGATCTGAAAAAGGAACAACTCTGGCCTTAAAAGAGGCCAATCCCATCTCCCATAGTCCTTAATGCGGTACATTTCCTGGAATTGTAGAGGTCTAGGCTCTACTTTAAAAGAAGAAGCAATGAAAGACTTGGTCTGTATCCATAAGCTTGAGATTCTGCTAGTCCAGGAAACAAAAATGGAGGAAACTGCTATCCTCCAAGCCGAGAAAAAGTTCTGGAAAAAAGGTTCAGGGATTGGCAACAACTCCAGAGGTGCTTCTGGAGGAATAGCCACCTTTTGGGACTCCACCCTGTATGACATTGAAACTGAGGAAAGAGCGCTGCATTGGGTTTTCGCAAAGCTCATCCACAAACCGTCTGGACGAATGGTAAGTCTGTTCAATCTCTATGTCCTTGTTTTGCATTCCGAAAAAAAAGACTGCTGGAATACTTTAGAGTCCTTTCTTAACTTGCAGCAAATTGAAAATATCATAGTATCTGGAGATCTGAATGTCACCCTGGCTGCTAATGAGAAAAAAGGAGGCTCACCGGTCAGAGATCCATTGAGGGAATGGGTCGAAGATATCATCCTCGGTTGGGATCTGATTGATATAAAGCCACTCAAAGGAAAGTTCACTTGGACAAATAAAAGAGTCGGACCCGGCCATGTTGCAGCCCGGCTTGATAGGTTCCTAGTCCACTCTTCTTTTCTCTCCATGGGCCTTTTAGCCTCTTCAAAAATCCTTCCCCACTGTACTTCCGATCATAAACCAATCCTCCTTGAGTTAGCTATTGAGCAAGACCTAGGCCCAATCCCCTTCCGATTTAGCCAGCTTTGGATCCAACATGATGATTTTTTGCAAACAGTAGCCAATTCCTGGAACACCCACTCAAAAGGATCGTCGTCCTTCATCTGGGAAACAAAAATAAAGAGGCTCAAAATCGACTTGAAAGACTGGTCCAGATGCATTACTTCCCCAATCTTAAAAAGAGAGCAAGCTCAAGCTAATTTGGAATCGCATCAAACCCACATGGACTCCTCCCCTGCGTCAGACTACAATCTTAGAAAGGAAGAGTACCTTCAGAAAAATTACTTCTCAACCTGTAGAATTGAAGAAGATTATTGGAGACAAAAATCCCGAATCCTCTGGCTCCTTAGTGGGGACAAAAACACTAAGTATTTTCATAAACAAGCTGAGGCTCGAAAAAACTACAAAGTTGTTTCAGAAATAAACTTTGAAGGTGAACTAATTAAAGACTTTGTTGTTATAAAGAAGGCTGCTATGGAAAATTTTAAAGAGCTCTTCACCGCTCCCATATAGGATTCGATTGACATTTCTGCCCATCCTCTTGATCTTGTTCCCCACCTTATAAAAATTGAGGAAAACAACTTCCTTACAGCCCCAATCACCATGGATGAGGTCAAAGATGCCCTTTCAATTATGAAACCTGACAGCGCCCCTAGCCCGAACAGTTTCACAACTAGATTCTTCACTTGCTGCTGGTCAATAATAAAGTATGATCTCTTAAAAATGATTAGGTACTCGCAGAAGGTCAACAAACTGGGAGGAAGCACCAACTCTTCCTTCCTTTCTCTTATCCCAAAAGAAAAAGGTGCCACTACCTTCAATCGATTCCGACCCATCTCGCTGTGCAATATAGGGTACAAGATAATTACAAAGATTATAGCCACTAGACTTAAAAGAATTCTCCCAAGGATTATCCCAGAAAATCAAGGAGGATTCATCAAAGGCAGGAAAATACTAGACAACATCATTCTTGTCCAAGAAGCAATTCATTCCAGCTTTCAGCAAAACGAGAAAGGTATGGTCATTAAACTTGATTTAGCTAATGATTTTGATCGTGTTAGGCATGACTTTCTGTTTGTAGTCATGACAAATTTTGGCTTCTCACCCGACTTTATAGGCTGGATCAAAGGCTGTGTAGGTAATCCTTGGATTGCCCCACTAGTCAATGGAAGGCCAACAAGTTTCTTCAAAGCCTCTAGAGGCTTAAGGCAGGGCTGTCCACTGTCTCCTCTCCTCTATGCCATCCAAGCTTCTGTGCTCAGTTTTCAACTGAACCTTAGTCAGGAAATTCATCCGCTTCCGGGTCTAAGAATAGTGAACAATGTCAAGGACATAAATCATGCACAATTTGCTGATGACACGCTGCTGTTAGGGGGAGCATCCATCCATTCAGCCAAACATTTTAAAAAAGAGTTGGATTTATACAAAAAGGTTTCCGAAAGTAAAATAAACTTCCAGAAAAGCAAAATATTCATCCGGAAGTGCTCACCCAGAGAACTTTGGGACATCACTAGAACTCTTGGGATGGAAGGAACGATAAACTAGGACAGCTTCATTTATCTAAGCACCCCCATCTGCAAAGACAAAATCAGACCAGCAAAATGGGAGCCCACATTAGACAAGCTCAAAGTCAAAATCTAAAGATGGAGTGCCAACTGGCTCAACATTGCAGGTAAAACTATTCTTATAAAAGCAGTGCTAAACAACATGCCTATTTACCAATCCTCTATTTTACTTGCCCCAGGTTCAGTAGTTCGAAAGATTGAAGGGCTGCTCAGGAAATTCATTTGGGAAGGAGGAAAAGGGAATGAAAAGAGACTCCATCTGGCCAGTTGGGAAAAGATCCAAAAACCCCGTAATGAAGGAGGTCTCCATTTGCACAACTTACCTATCCAAAACCTGGCGTTAGGAGCTAAGCTGCTATGGTAGATGATCGCAGGAAAAGAAAGCTGGAGCAAGAAAGTCCTTCGAAAAAAATACTTCCCAGGAACAAGAAAGAGGTGTTTGGATATGCAGCCCCAAGTCAGAAATGGCTCTCCAATTTACAAATTATGCATTAAATCTTTAAACCCTTTCAAAAAGAATCTTTTCTGGATACCTGGGAATGGGAAATCAATCAACGTATAGGAAGATTCCATACTAGGAGAAACACCTCTAGGATTATGCAGGGAAGTCAGCAACATCAAAATTTGGCTGGTGGATAAAGGAGCCAACTCGTTATGGGATCTATCAGCATGGGAAAGCAACAACTGGAATGGTTGGGATTTAGGCCACTTCCCCCCTGAACTTAACACCGAAGCTAAAGCTCTAATTGGCCTTCTCCAAGGAAAATATCCAATCAAAGAAGAAATGAAAGACAGAAGAGGTGGGGGAAACAACTCTGGAAATTACTCAACCTCAGAAGGTTACAAGCACATTCAAGCAATCCCTTATGCTGCTCCCAATCCGGTGGCCTGGAATTTTATATGGTCAAAAACCTTCATCCCAAAAATTGATATCTTTTGCTGGTCATTGGCCCACAAAAGCATCCTTACTGGAGATAACCTTAAGAAAAGAGGCATAGAAGGACCAACTCGCTGCCCTCTTTGCAAACGCAAGGAAGAAACTATGGACCACATCATGCTTGATTGTCATTTTTCCAAAGAGGTTTGGTTAAAGGCCATGAACCTAAATCTTGGCATTAATCTCCCTCACACCATCCTGGATCTCTTCTCTAACTGGATGAATTTATCTCCGTTTCATTTGACCAAGAAAACAATGCTCCAAACTTCCTGGAATTGGCTCCAAAAAGCCATTTGCTGGAAAATTTGGATCAAGAGAAACAATAGGATTTTCAGGGACCAAGAATCTCAGCCCTCAAAAATTGCAGTCCAGGCTAGAGCAATTCTAGGGGAAGAGCTGGATAGCAACCTGTCACTGAAAAAATCCACTAATCTTCTGCCCGAAGAGTTACATTGGTTAAGTATGATAGCCTCCAATATTCAGAACCAAAATCTGACCAATCATCCGCAGACAACTCATTGGGAAATAAGGCTTAATGAACCTGATTTTATGAGATGGAAATCTACTCTGAATGAGCCGTGCCTCTTCTTCGATGGTGCTTCAAAGGGAAACCTAGGCATAGCTAGTGGTGGTGGCGTGATCCTTTTGGCCAATGGAAATGTGATCAGTAAATATTCTTGGGGACTTGACATTGACTCAAATAATGTAGCTGGATTTTGTGGGCTTTTGCAAGGTTTAAAAATCGCACTGTCCAAAGGAATTGGTAAGCTCTTGGTCTTTGGGGATTCTCGACTGCTGATTAATGCCCTTATTAAAAAGAAGAGTCCTTCTCATCTTAAACTTGGGAAAATCTTCCAGAAAATCCTTCACCTAAGCAATAAATTCCAAGCCATTAGATTTTACCATGTGCTCCGTGGGCTGAAATCTCAAGCAGATAAAGAGGCCAACCATGGGACACTGCTGGGCAGGGGCATCTTAAGTATAGATGGAAATGATCAAAGATGTGACACCCCTAAGCCTTTGAAAGTTTTAATGAAATAATCATGAAATGGGTATTTTATAGAATGTAGAGGTTGGTGTCTTCTAGTGCACCATATAATTTATTCTTAAAACGATTAAGAATTGTAAAACTTATGGAAAAACACTAACAACATGTTTTTTGACTTAAGGAGTTAGGACACAATAGAAATTGAAAAAAAATAGGAAAATATAATATTTCTTAATAAAAATTACATATTTAGAATCTGCATAAAAAATGCTATTTATGTTTAATATTTTGTAAAAAATGATTGTGTGTAGCATACTATAACGAGTGTGTAAACAATGACTTCTTCAGAAACTAGAAGAAATGACCAATTAGCTATGGTTTATCATATACCATAGCACAGGTTTGGTATTACCGAAGCAAATTCCAAACCATACACATAGGACTATTGGTGACATGCGAGCAAGTGAATTGGCATGTTTAAATTCAAATTACATTTCCCGCCCTTATAGAATTGGAAAACGCATGCGCGTTATAGAACTACAAAACACATGCGCGTTATAGAACTACAAAACGCGTACGCGTTATGTAGTTCTATAACGCGCATGCATTTTGTAGAGCTAAAAATCTAGCACTATATGCAATATATCAAATGTATGGATAATCGTTTAGAGGGGGTGTTGAAGGGTTAATGGCCTAGGAGGATGTTGGAAGCTCAGGTAGGTATGGTTAATAGTTGAGAGGGGGTGGGGAAGGGTTAAGGGCCTAGGAAGATGTTGGAAATTCAAGTGGGGATGGTTAATAGTTGAGAGGGGGTGGAGAAGGGTCAAAGGCCTAGTAGGATGGTGTAAGTTTGAGTGATTATGGTTAATAGTTGAGAGGGGGCGGGGAAGGGTCAAGGTCCTAAGAGGATGTTGTAAATTCAAGTGGAGAAAGATGAATGGAATGAGAACATTATGGGTTACAAGGGTGAAGGGGAGTGGGGATTGAGAGGATTATTAGGAGGAGGAGAGGTGTTGAAGAAATATAGGGTTAGAAGTAGTACGCCATACTTGAGTGATGAAGGGGGATAAGGTGGAGGGGAGGAAGTGGGTGATGTTTTGATGAGAGAGAGGATTGGTGAATGTAAAGGTGGATATGGAATATTAGAGGAGGAATAGGATGTGTTAGAGGAGAGAGGCGAAGGAGGGGGGAATTAAAGAGATGGGAATGAGATGCGATAAATCAGATAATAGGGGTCATAATGAGGTAGGGGGTTGAGGAGAAGGAATAAGTTGAAAAATTAGAGGATGGAAGTATAAGAGAGAGAGAGAGAGAGAATGATGTGGAAAAAGTGTGAGAGACAATAATATAGAGAGGGAGGAGGGGGCGTATGAGGGAGGGATGGAGATAAATTGAAAGAAAGAGATAGTGAGGGAGCAATAGAAGTTGTGTGTGTGTGAGGCGAGGTCGGGGGATCGACATAAGGAGAGAAAGGGGGAAGGTTCACACACACACACATAGAGAGAGAGAGAGATGGTGTCCCAGACAGAGGGTGGAGGGTTGGGGGATGGAGAGAGAGGGAGGCTGTGAAAGAGAGAAACATGGAGAGGGAGGGTGAAAAGAGATAGGGAGGGAGGGATACAA
>LPNX010835690.1:28336-44780 GCA_001517045.1 Pseudotsuga menziesii
GGGAGCTTGTTAGAGAGAGAAGAGGAAAGATGCACACACATACACATAGAGATAGAGAGAGATGGAAATACAAAGTTAGGGAGGGCAAGTGAGTAAGGCATATAGGGATAGTGAGTATGGAACATGTGTAGCCATAGATGCTAGAAATATTATTTAGGGGTCTTGTATTTCCTCCCTTGACCATGTTGAGGACTTAATACCCATATATAATGCTCAAAACCTCTTAAAGGAATGTGCATATATTCTTGGAGACCGAGCATACCTTGAGTAGGTCATATGTGGTGCTTCAAGGAATTTTTCATTAACATGGGTGCCTCAAAAATTCCATTATGTCCTAAGGAATGAACATATTCCCTCAAACATGTATTAGAGTTCCCATACCTGCTGCTCAAAAACACTTAATTATACTAACATCCATATTCATAGTCCAAATATACCGATGAGATGGCATTTGTGATTTTTTAAGGCATCCTTCCTATCCATGGATGCACATAAGCTTTAGTTAGGGTCTAAGTCCATAGTTTCCTCCCCTGAATATGTCCATGGCCTTCAAATGCATACCTAGTGCTCAACAAATGATGATGGCATGCATATCCCAATTAAGATTCAAATGATTCACTTGCAACATCATGTGTGGTGGTTGGAGGAATCAATTTTGGCCCTAAATGGTTAACAATGTCGTTTAAGGCCTAAGGAAAAAGTGTTCCCCCCACCCATGTGAAGGGGCCTAATATCTGTACTTATTGCTAAAAATGTTCTAATGGCACTAATATCCCCATTTCAAGGTAAATGAAACCATGGAAGGATCTATCGAGGTTGTTCAACACATCATTCTTGTCTCTGGATGGATAGAAGCCTCTTTTAGGGGCTAAGTCCTAGGTTTCCTCCCTTATTATGTCTAAGGTCCTAAGACACATACATAGTATTAGAAACCCCTAATGGTTCCCATATCCCCATTCAAAACAAAACTACCAACATGAGAGGTCATCTATGGTGATTCAAGGTGTCGTTCATGGACCTTGAGCCCTAAAATATGGTTTACAACCTAAAATTAAAGCTCTATGTACCAACCATGATTAACACCTTATCCTCCATATCGAATGCTAAAAAAATCCTAATAATGGCCATATCCCAACTTAAAGGTTGAGGATACCCTCAAGAGATCATGTGTGTTTGTTTGGGGTGTTTTTCTTGGCCCTATATCTATATAGGATTCCTTTGGGGCCTAAGGACAAGGTTTCCTCCATCAACTATGTCTATGTATATGTTTCTAGTGCTAAGAGAACTCTAATGTACTGCATATTCTCTCTTAGATGCAAAATATCACATGCGAAGGTCCTATGTGCAGGTTCGATGCCTTGTTCATGGACCTAAACCTTTAAAAGATACCTTTAGGACATAAGTCTTGAGTTTCCTCCCTCAAGCATGGTCAAGGGACTATGACCCATACTTAGTTCTTAAAACCTCCTAATGGTGTCCACATTACAACACAAAGAAAAATTATACTATGGGGAGGTTAGGCATGGTTGTTTGAGATGTTGTTCTTGATAATGCTAAGATATTACTATAGGTCCTAAGTCTTGATCATGAAAACTATTGTTTTTAGTCATTTCCCTAGCCATGTAGTAAAACCATTTTTTGTGGTTCTCCATAACGCGTGCATGTTTTGCTTCTCCAAAACTCGTGCGCGTTTTCTCCATAATGAGTGTGCGTTTTGCTTCTCCATAACATGTACGGGTTTTGTAACTACAAAATGCGTGCGCATTTTGCTCAACCTAACCTATGGGCTGATGCACAATCATGAACTCCTTTAAAGACACTTTAGATGCCACATAATACTGGAATAAATGGGAAACTCTGACTTTAGGTGACAATTAGGGGTACTTCCCTAACTTATTTGAAGATGAAGTAAAAAGAGAAAAGATAGGTAATTGAATCAGCTTTCATAATATATAGCATTTATGTAGAGAAAATGTGTGTAAATGATTATAAAATTAGTTTCCGTGAAAGTGGGTTTTCAAATTTTCAGCACATCTTAACATATATGTTTGTGTGGGTGCAGCAATATATGAGGTAAATGATGTCCATTTGGGATAAAATCTTGCAGACATATAAAGGACATATGGGCCTAGTGCAACAATATTTCTTCATAATTTTTCAGGAATTATTTTTTTTATTATTAATTATTGAAGTCAGAAAAGCTTGAAATTAAATCCTTGATTTCTAAATATAAGATCGTAGAGCTTGATCTTGTCTAGTGAACCATATAGTTTTTTTGGGAAATGGTGATGGAAATCAAAAGTTATATAACAAACAATCAATGTATGTATTTTCGAAAACTGACGTGTGTCATTTAGAAAAATAATTATAAATAGATAAAACATAGTTTTGAAGGAAAAAATTACATATTCAGAATCGTCATTTCGTACTCTACAATATCCTGCATTTTCATAAAAAAATATTGTGTATGTCATATCAAAACACGCCATCTAAACAGAGCATATTGATAGAGTTCTAAAAGACAAGCAATAGCCCTGGTTGATTTGTCTTGGCCAATAGGTTCGGTATTCCGAAGCTACTTCCAAACCTAATGCCAAACCTTAATCTTGCCAATTAAAAAAATTATAAAATAATGCATATGCGATATAACACATATGCGATATAGCTTATTCATATCGCATATGCGATATAACACATATGCAATATGAATAAGCTATATCGCATATGCGTTATAGCTTATTCATATCACATATGCGATATGAATAAGCTATAACGCATATGCGATATAGCTTATTCATATCACATATGCGATATGAATAAGCTATAACGCATATGCGATATAGCTTATTCATATCACATATGCGATATGATAAAGCTATAACGCATATGCGTTTTGTTTTAACTAATTTGTTTTTGTCCTAATGCATCATTTTTCGTCACCCTCATCCTCATCATCATCTCCACCCTCATCCTCATCATCATCATAATCACCCTCATCCTCATCCTCATCCTCATCATCATAGTCATCATTATCCTCCTCCTCCTCCTCCTCATCATTGTTCATCATCATTGTCATCACCATCACCCTCATCAGCTTCATCATCATCATCATCACCCTCATCCTCATCAGCTTCATCATCACCCTCATCCTCATCAGCTTCATCGTCACCCTCATCCTCATCCTCATCATCACCATCATCACCCTTATCCTCATTAGCATCATCATGGTCATCATCATCATCATCATCATCCTCATCATCATCATCACCGTCATCCTCATCAGCATCATCATGGTCATCATTGTCATCATCATCACCCTCATCCTCATCCTCATCCTCATCCTCATCCTCATCATCCTCATCCTCATCATCATCATCATCAACACCCTCATCCTCATCAGCATCATCATGGTCATCATGGTCATCATCATCATCATCACCATCACCCTCATCCTCATCCTCATCCTCATCATCCTCATCCTCATCCTCCTCCTCCTCCTCATCATCATCACCCTCATCCTCACCATCTTCATCATGGTCATCATTGTCATCATCATCATCATCATCACCGTCATCATTCTCATCATGATCCTCATCATCATCATCGTCAACCTCATCATCATCATCACCCTCATCCTCATCATCCTCATCATCACCCTTGTTAGGGTTAACCTTGACTCGGGATTGAGTCAAAGGTGGTTAGGTCTAGCACATGGTTTGGGCACATGGTTTGTTGTAGCCCATGGTATTGCATGTGATTAAGCCTTTATAAGGCTTGAGGAGGCTCCATTGTAAAAGAGGTCTGAAGGTGAGCGGTGGCTAGCTCACTCGGCCCGGATGGCTGGTTTTGGCCATGTAATGAAGATCTTCATTGGTGCTGGTTTTCCTCGCATGGGTTTTCCAGGGTATATTGTGTGTCTATCTTGAATGTTGCTTGATGTGTTTATTTCTCACTCATTATTATGTTAATGATGCTTGTTTTTTCCCTAACAACTGGTATTAGAGCCATGGTTTGGCTTGGCTATGCTTGTTGGTGTTTCTATGTTGCATCAAATTGTCGGGTGCATGTTCGGTGATCATCATCATCATCATTATCACCCTCATCATCATCATCATCATCATGGTCATCCTCCTCCTCCTCCTCCTCCTCCTCATCATCATCACCCTCATCTGCATCAACTTCATCATGGTCATCATCCCAATTGTCATCCTCATCCTCATCATCACCCTCATCCTCCTCCTCCTCCTCATCACCCTCATCATCATCATCATCATCATCATCATCATCATCATCATGGTCATCATCATCATCACCCTCATCCTCATGGTCGTCATCATCATCATCATTGTCATCATCACCATCCTCCTCCTCCTCCTCATCACCCTCATCCTCATCATCATAATCATAGTCATCATCCTCCTCATCATCACCCTCATCCTCATCATGATCATCATGGTCATCATCATCATCATCACCCTCATCCTCATCATCATCATCATATTCATCATCCTCCTCATCATCACCATCATTGTTCATCATCATCTTCAGCGTCACCCTCATCCTCATCATCATCATCACCCTCATCCTCATCATCATCAACCTCGATCCTCATCAGCATCGTTTATCACCCTCATCCTCACCATCATCATCATCTTCATTGACACCCTCATCCTCTTCATCATCATCATATTCATCATCCCCCTCCTCATCACCATCACCCTCATCATCATCTTCATCGTCAGCCTCAGCCTCATCATCATCATCACCCTCATCAACTTCGTTCATCACCCTCATCCTCACCATCATCATCATCTTCATCGACACCCTCATCCTCCTCATCATCATCATATTCATCCTCCTCCTCATCATCACCAGCATCCTCATCATCATCTTCATCATCACCCTCATCCTCATCATCCTCATCACCCTCTTCCTCATCATCATCAACCTCGATCCTCATCATCATCGTTCATCACCCTCATCCTCATCATCATCATCATGGTCATCATCATCATCATCATCATCATCATCATCATCATCATGGTCATCATCATCATCACCCTCATCCTCCTCATCATCATCATAGTCATCATCCTCCTCCTCATCACCCTCATCCTCATCATCATCATCATCATCATCATCATCATCATCATCCTCCTCTTCATCGACACCCTCATCCTCAACATCATCAGCATCCTCATCATCATGATCATGATCATCATAATCCTCATCCTCATCCTCATCATCATCATCACCCTCATTCTCATAATCATCATCATGGTCATCATCATCATCATCATCGTCATCATCATCACCCTCATCCTCATCCTCATCATCATCATAGTCATCATCCTCCTCATCATCACCATCATTGTTCATCATCATTTTCATCGTCACCATTATCCTCATCATCATCACCATCCTCGTCATCATCATCATAATCATCACCATCCTCCTCCTCCTCCTCCTCCTCCTCCTCATCACCCTCATCGTCATCATCATCATCACCCTCATCCTCCTCCTCCTCCTCCTCCTCATCATCCTCATCCTCATCGTCTTCATCAACACCCTCATCCTCAACATCATCAACATCCTCATCCTCATCATCATCATCATCATAATCCTCATCCTCATCATCATCATCACCATCACCCTCATCATCATCTTCATCATCACCCTCATCCTCATCATCATCATCATAGTCATCCTCCTCCTCCTCCTCCTCCTCCTCATCATCGTCTTCATCGACACCCTCATCCTCAACATCATCAACATCTGTTGATGAAATTGTCATTGATGCCAACCCCACATGAGTTCATTGATGCTGATGATGCTGAAGCCCTAGTGGTGTAATGGAAAGTTGAAACCCTTTGATGGAGGACACCCCTTCACATAAGCTCTTGAGGTTGAAGAAACAATGAGCTACCAACAAAACAAGAAACTCATAATCCATGGCCTTTTTAGTGCACCGGATTAGCATAAAATCAACAGCAAAGGAAGGGCAGTTTTCAGTTCATAACCAGCAATAATGCTGCCCTGTCCTCGGATTGCTGAAACCGAAGATGGTGGAGTGACTAGATTTGCGTGTCTAAAATCTGAGATGGGTTTCAACTGGGAGTGCAACGTCCTGTAAAGACAATGTTGAAGCAATCATATTTAATATTTATCGTGGGTCTGGGGATTTATACACTTGATGTCCTCCCATCGTTCCGTGTATGAAGGGACCATATATTCGAAATGCATTAACCACATGGATTATCACCCCGAAAATTTCTGAGTCTCAAATACTGTCCAACGAGCTCCTCTTTGTGGCCTCTTCATGGGACTGCAAGCGATTGGAGCGATGCCCTAAATTTTATCGCTTTTCAATTAAATCATAAACTTTTCTTTCTTCTTTGGTGACAGACAACTCCACAAACATTTCTCTTCATGCTGTCTTCCTTCTAAATTCTTGCTCCATTTGCTTATTCATGGCTGTCTTTTATAATCAGGCCAATGTAATTAAATTCATGTAAAAAGAATCAAACCACCCTAATTTCTGACTGAGGCTACCACTGAGGATGACTGCTAGAGAGATGTTTCTCCAAAATCGGGCTGCTGCTTTAGCTTTTTGTAGAATGCATACTTAGTCATGGCCAACCTTCAAGGGGATAGAAGCATCAAATCCCACAACATCCACACAAAAAAACAGCATTAACCCTGGGCGTCATGTGCAAACCAGAAAGAAAGTCAAGGATAAGTTTTTTTAACTTTTCTCATGTCAAGATGGCCTTTGGACAAAAATTCAGACTGTTGTTCTACAAGAATTTCCACGCTGTTGCCTTCCACGAATTTACTTACTGCTGCCTCAGAACATCAGTCAGGCTGCCAGCTTCTTTTCTTTAGTCCCGCGCTTAGAGTACACTACATTCTTTCTATCTCCTTTGAGCGATTTGCTTGGGGTATATATATTTCAGCGTGAAGAGTAAAAAGGGTTGACTTCCATAAAATGAGGAGAAATATATAAAACAATAATATTTACCTAATAATGTAAATATTTTATGTTTAGCCTTTATTTCCAGCAATGTGCACACAATCCTCTTCTTAAGGAAGTGTTACCTTAAGGATATTTTCTCCAAGGCGTCATCCTATTCCAAGGTAACTATCAATCCACATCAAAGGTTGGGAGTGGGCCTTCTCCTATGACTTATTTACTATTTTATTACCACTTCAATATTAAACCATTTCACACTTTAGAAAGGATGCCCTAATGTTGTTACAAGAACTTCATCAACACATCAAAGGCCTCAATAACACTTCAGGATCTCTAACAAGCAACTAAGGTTTAACTTCCAAGGGTTCAAGGGTTAGGTTCCCAAATACAAGAGCATCAACATGGCACATCATACAAATGACCCACATTGCATTCCTTTAAGGTTTCAAGGGTTTCTTCATAAGGAAGGAGGCATCACGGGCTTCTCAACGTCTACTGGGGCTTCAAGACCATCTCTAGTTTTCAGTTCATAACCAGCAATAATGCTGCCCTGTAACAGCGGCATAACCAGCAGTTTGCCTGAGCACTGAAGGGTTGTTTTTGGGCACTTTCTGGATGACAAACTAGCAATAATGCTGTCCTCTAAGGCCTGCAAATATACGCTGATAAAACATCATCAATAATCTGATATTTGGGGCTGCAAGTCTCTGTCAGAGTACAGGTGAAGCATTGGATCTTCTTAATGCTTTGTATGATGTGGGATTTTCTCTCCCCATCAAGCTGTTGACAGAAAGTTCTGAGGCATTAATATCTGGAGTTGATACCCTTCTCGAAGGTCTGAGAGTGTTAGAAGAAGAGGCTGCATTTTTCTTTGGAAATGCCATGTTCTTATCCAAGATGGTTTAACATGAAGATTGCCAAGCTCATCAAGATAAGCACGGGTCTATATAAGACAAAAGGAAGAATGCAATTCAATGTCAGCATCAAGAATTAGAATATCTCAAGTCGGCCCAGAAATAAAAGAGAAGTCGGCTCAATTTTTTTAATTAATTAAAATATTTATTGTTATGTCGGCTCCGAGGTAAAAATGTAATGTCGGCCCAATAATAAAAAATTAGAGGTCGGCTCTATCAAAAATTTAATTTTTGAGGTCGGATTCAAATAGCAGGTCGGCTCAAAATTCTTGGAAAATTAGTATATATAGGCCCTCACGTTTTTTCATTTTTTGGAAGGTGATTCTATGTAGAATGCTCTGCTATTTTCAAAGGTGTTGAAGCTGAGGAAATTCGTGGGTTACTGAGGAAAATCGTGGCAGCAGAGAAGGATCATTTCTTTTCAGTCCCAGCATGACTCAGATACAAATTGAAGCAGCTCTGAGTATATTTCAGTGATAGTTCTGTGCATTGAGGCAATACTTAGGGTTTCAAGAGAATTCCGTGGGTTACAAAATTGTAAACCAGAATTCTATTTCACATTTTTTTGTTGTTTGTGACAGCCTGAGTTTTTAGGAAAGAACAAACCAGTTTTTTTTTTTTTTGGAAGGGTTCTCTTTGCAAATTAACTCGGGAGAAGGAGCAGCAGTGAATCCCTTCTCAATTCCCAGGTTCCTGAAATAGCAGCAGCAGATCTGAAATGAAGAAGATGATGCCCTAGTTCCTGTGCTTTGATGAATGAGAAATTCATAAAATAGAAGCATACACATACAGTAATAAAGGACTGTCTGCAATTTGAAGAAGTGAATCCTGTAGCAGTACACTTGGAAACTTCCTGTCTGCCATACGTGACTGTATCTTCTAGTTTGACATGATGATGTTTTGAAGAGGACGTGGAAATCAAGAATTTCGAGGTCTGTTTTGTAGGCCACTGCTGGTTTAGGACTGTCACTATTGGTCTGAGACCTGATATGGCTAGTAAGTGACCTCCGAGACCTTGTTGGGAGGCTGCCAGGTCTATGACCTGAAGGTGACTACCACTTCAGCGTTTAAGGACTAGTTCTGGTGTGTGAAACAAAGATAACAATAATTGTCTCATGCAGCAAAGTCTAAGATCCTATTCGAAGGAAATGATCTTGTATATGCAGTGGATATGCTTTATGAATGGTGTGGTGCTTGATTAGCTGGTGCATTGGTAGTCAAGGCTATCAGGATGTGACTGTATGGCTGAAACTGTGGATGTAGACCTCTATTTCTGGTAAAGGTATTTCTTGGAGATGCATGACAGTGGTTACAGCTGCATCTGGAGCTTTTGATATTTTTCAACATATATATCCTAGTCTAGTCATTGGTAAATGCACACATTAGTGGATTCTTTTGTACAGGAATAAGAAGTTTTTAGTACAGCTCTCAATTTATTATTATGTTTTGATAGTCTATTCAAACTGGGTGGCCTGAGTTTGATTGAAGGATCTGTATGGAAGCATTGGTGTAGAAGGTTTCTTATGAAACACTGAAATAAACCTCTCGTGGGGTAATAAGGATTGTATGTGAGCAGACTTAAAGAGGTTCAGCAGTTAAGAAGTGACAATGAATAAATTTATGACAGTCATATCAGCAGAAGTACTTCTGCAAATAATACTATAGAACAGTGGTGAAGAGATTATATAAACTACAGCCTTTGGAAAAGCATACACACTGACATGTTTAGTATACACAGTGATGTGCATTAAGATATACACAGGGATGTGTAATACACAGTGATTTGGACAGCTAGAAGAGCATGAAGTCTTCTGTAATGCACCTGTTTATGGAGCAATTTTGAGAAATGACTAACCTTGTTTAAGACCTGAAGAATTGAATTAAGTAAAGCAGACTTGTAGTAGATTTGTCGATAGTTCTGACCCAGGTTGTGAATCAGGTTTATCACCTAGTTGGTGAGCAGATTTGGAGAAGTGTGAACAGCCTTGAAGACATACATTGTGCACTTTGATGATGAAAAAGAGTGATGCACAGTTGAGGCTGATGACAGCCCTAGAAGTTGTGGATAAAGTATTTGAATCTTTGAAGTCCAAGACAGCTCTAGCATTGACAGCCCTAACTTGTTGATGATACAATCAAATGAACTTGCAACAGAAGATAGGACTAGCAACCTAGTGAACTAGACAATGGTGATACACCTACAACAAAAGACATGATGATTAGATGACAATTGCCATGGCAATAGAAGACTTGACATGTGTATTCATGAGGCTTCTTGAACAGTGATTGATGAGCAAAGAAGAGTTTGTTGAGCAGACCGTGATGAGCAGCAGTGAACAGTGTTGCAGCAGTGTTAATCAGAAGTATTGACCAGCAGAGATTGATCAGAGATTTATGAGCAGTAGAATTTTAGCAGATTTGATGTGATGAATAGTGTTGATGATGTGACAGAGATGTCAGATAGTGAACCTTAATTGTAAATGCAAGCTTGACTTGCTCTTGATGTTAGGATACCTCACACCCTTCTTAGCAGGGTCTAAGAAAACCAGGCAGGGTCCTGGATCCAGAGTAGGTGCTCTATATATCAGTAGGAGCTGATTTTGCCTAACGGTTGTAGCCGGACCAAAATAATATAAAAAGATTACAAATTTATATAGTGTGGTGTTCTTCTGTGTTATGGTGATTCATGAATGAAATGCTCATGCTATGCGAATGATGTTTATGAAATGATTATGTATTGGATTGATGAATTGGTAGCTAACCGTGATAATTGTGAAAAGTTTTTTAAATTGGCCTCACACTGATTCACCCCCCCTCTCAGTGTCAACAATTGGTATCAAAGCCAAGGCCTTCGTCACAAGCCTAGCAAGCTTGAAGGAGATCCTTAGACACAATGGAGGGAAAGAAATAGTCATCAAGCAATGATGTCCCTGTACTTGATGTTACAGATTATTTCAGTTGGAGGAGCAAAATGAAGGCTTATCTGAAGAAGTTTGGGATTTGGGAAATTGTCATCAATCCACCCGCTCCATCAAACAAGAAAGGAAAACTAGCTGCACAAAAGGAAGCAAAGAAGGACAACACTACAGCCTTGAAGTTCCTCATGGATGGACTTCCCAGTTCAGTGAAGGAAAGTGTAGGAGAGTTCACTTTGGCAAAAGACCTATGGTTCAAGCTAGAGAGTGAGTATCAGAAGGCAAGACCTGAACCTGAAAAGACAGATCAGAAATCAGAAGACAAGCCCCCAGAAGAGCCAAATCAAGAAGAAGATAAATAGGAAGAGGCCTCTAGTAAAGGTATGGACTCTTGTGATTATGATAGCTTGTGTGATGAAATTGACAAGGTTCTTATAGATGATGATGAAGCAATGTTGAAAGCTAAACAGAGAATTATAAACTATGTATGCCACATAGATCTTAGAGCTGACTGGTTCTTGAACAAAGTTGAGCTTAATCAATTTGAGTACAAGGAATTTAGGACGACAACCTTTGATTATATGGATAGTCTCCAAAAGCAGAATGTTGAACTAAAGGAGTTGCTTAACAAACTTAAGCATGAAGGAGTAGGTTGGCTGAAAATGCTGAAGGAAAAGGAAGTTGAAAAGGAACAACTGAAGATTTATTTGATCGATCTAACCTTAGAACAAAAGAACCATGATACAAATTCAAAAATACTTGAAGAAGCAAGAGAGGCAAATCATGACTTGAAGACTCAGCTGGAGGAAGCCAAGAGGACAGAAGAAATCTTGAAAAGACAGCTAGAAGAAAAGGAGGAAATAGTCCAGAAGCTACAAATGGAGGTAGTTGGTCTCAGGAAGAAAGGTAAGAAAAATGAAGCCTTGCTCAAGATCCAGGACAGTTCAATTGTCCTAGATATAATCTTAGATTGCCAAAGATCTCCGCTCGACAAGACTGGTCTTGGTTACAAGAAGAACAAAGAAAAACTTGAAGATGACACTTGGTCTCTGAAGACTCCAGTAGCAGGTTCATCAATGTCCAAATCTTCCCCCAAGGCTCCTGCGCATGACAACAAGGAGTTTGGAAGTTCAAAGATGAAACAAGGAGTTAGGTTTGTTCATCAAAGCAACTTCATAAAGGAAACAACTCCAAGACCCAAGTATGAAAGTGGTTTCAATGGTTATTGTTATTCTTGTTCTAACTTTGGTCATAAAGCTATGGATTGTAGATTCTATGAAAGAAGAAGGGCTGGAAGCCCCAATGACTTAGTTAGATGTTGGACATGCAATCAAGTCGGACATGTTGCTACCACATGTCACACATTGAGATGCTACTCTTGCAGCGGGTTTGGACACAAAGCCCATGAATGTGCTAGTCAAAGAAGTAAATCAAGAAGAAGTACTTCGTACATATTAGCAAGAAGATTTGAAGATTAGAAGACAAATGCCTACAGTCAGGGATATGCTCAGGGATGGAGAAATGAAGTGGATCAAAGAAGTATTGGAAGTTCCAACAGCTCAGTTAGGTGCTAGTCATGCAACAAATTTGGGCACAAAGCACAAAAATGTTGGAATGATATGAGAAGACTAACATATAGCTCAGCCAAGAAAACCAGCAAGCACAATGAAGGAACAGATGCTTAGAGGACAGATGCCAAGAAGCAAGTATGGATGAGGAAGACCGAGCAGTCGCAGACAGGAGAAGTTGATCAAAGCAGGGAGGATGGCTGGCATATGGCAAGCCAAGTGTAAGGCCTCTCAAAGACCTTAGCACACCTTGGGTTCATGGGGCTGGAGAATGAACTCAAAGGAGAAAGGGTGGTTACTCCAGGCATAGAGACAGGTCCTAGGATCGTGCATATTGACAGGGGGAGCTGTTAGTAGTGATCAGAGATTTCAGAGATAGGTATGTGGAAACCCTTTGCCATTGATTCCAAAGGGGGAGAGATGAAGACAAAGGGGGAGCATGCTCATAGGGGAAGCATGAGTTGTTGTCATCAATGACAAAGGGGGAGATTGTTGATGAAATTGTCATTGATTCCAACCCCACATGAGTTCATTGATGCTGATGATGCTGAAGCCCTAGTGGAATAATGGAAAGTTGAAACCCTTTGATGGAGGACACCCCTTTACATAAGCTCTTGAGGTTGAAGAAACAATGAGCTACCAACAAAACAAGAAACTCATAATCCATGGCCTTTTTAGTGCACCAGATCAGCATAAAATCAACAGCAAAGGAAGGGCAGTTTTCAGTTCATAACCAGCAATAATGCTTCCCTGTAACAGCGGCATAACTAGAAGTTTGACTGAGCACTGAAGGGTTGTTTTTGGGCACTTTCTGGATGACAAACTAGCAATAATGCTGTCCTCTAAGGCCTGCAAATATACGCTGATAAAACATCATCAATAATATGATATTTGGGGCTGCAAGTCTCTGTCAGAGTACAGGTGAAGCATTGGATCTTCTTAATGCTTTGTATGATGTGGGAATTCTTTGTATGATGTGGGATTTCCTCTCCCCATCAGGCTGTTGACAGAAATTTCTGAGGCATTAATATCTGGAGTTGATACCCTTCTCGAAGGTCTGAGAGTGTTAGAAGAAGAGGCTGCATTTTTCTTTGGAAATGCCATGTTCTTATCTAAGATGGTTTAACATGAAGATTGCCAAGCTCATCAAGATAAGCACAGGTCTATATAAGACAAAAGGAAGAATGCAATTCAATGTCAGCATCAAGAATTAGAATATCTCAAGTCGGCCCAGAAATAAAAGAGAAGTCGGCTCAATTTTTTTTAATTAATTAAAATATTTATTGTTATGTCGGCTCCGAGGTAAAAATGTAATGTCGGCCCAATAATAAAAAATTAGAGGTCGGCTCTATCAAAAAGTTAATTTTTGAGGTCGGATTCAAATAGCAGGTCGGCTCAAAATTCTTGGAAAATTAGTATATATAGGCCCTCATGTTTTTTCATTTTTTGGAAGGTGATTCTATGTAGAATGCTCTGCTATTTTCAAAGGTGTTGAAGCTGAGGAAATTCGTGGGTTACTGAGGCAAATCGTGGCAGTAGAGAAGGATCATTTCTTTTCAATCCCAGCATGACTGAGATACAAATTGAAGCAGCTTTGAGTATATTTCAGTGATAGTTCTGTGCATTGAGGCAATACTGAGGGTTTCAAGAGAATTCCGTGGGTTACAAAATCATAAACCAGAATTCTATTTCACATTTTTTTGTTGTTTGTGATAGCCCAAGTTTTTAGGAAAGAACAAACTAGTTTTTTTTTGTTTTTGGAAGGGTTCTCTTTGCAAATTAACTCGGGAGAAGGAGTAGTAGTGAATCCCTTCTCAATTCCCAGGTTCCTGAAATAGCAGCAGCAGATCTGAAATGAAGAAGATGATGCCCTAGTTCTTGTGCTTTGATGAATGAGAAATTCATAAAATAGAAGCATACACATACATTAATAAAGGACTGTCTGCAATTTGAAGAAGTGAATCCTGTAGCAGTACACTTGGAAACTTCCTGTCTGCCATACGTGACTGTATCTTCCAGTTTGACATGATGATGTTCTGAAGAAGACGTGGAAATCAAGAAGTTCGAGGTCTGTTTTGTAGGCCACTGCTGGTTTAGGACTGTCACTATTGGTCTGAGACCTGATATGGCCAGTAAGTGACCTCTGAGACCTTGTTGGGAGGCTGCCAGGTCTATGACCTGAAGGTGACTACCACTTCAGTGTTTAAGGACTAGTTTTGGTGTGTGAAACAAAGATAACAATAATTGTCTAATGCAGCAAAGTCTAAGATCCTATTCGAAGGAAATGCTCTTGTATATGTAGTGGATATGCTTTATGAATGGTATGGTGCTTGATTAGCTGGTGCATTGGCAATCAAGGCTATCAGGATGTGACTGTATGACTGAAACTGTGGATGTAGACCTCTATTTTTGGTAAAGGTATTTCTTGGAGATGCATGATGTGGTTACAGCTGCATCTGGAGATTTTGATATTTTTCAACATATATATCCTAGTCTAGTGATTGGTAAATGCACACATTAGTGGATTCTTTTGTACAGGAATAAGAAGTTTTTAGTACAGCTCTCAATTTATTATTATGTTTTGATAGTCTATTCAAACTGGGTTGCCTGAGTTTGATTGAAGGATCTGTATGGAAGCATTGGTGTAGAAGGTTTCTTATGAAACACTGAAATAAACCTCTCATGGGGTAATAAGGATTGTATGTGAGCAGACTTAAAGAGGTTCAACAGTTAAGAAGTGACAATGAATAAAATTATGACAGTCATATCAGCAGAAGTACTTCTGCAAATAATACTATAGAACAGTGGTAAAGAGATTATATAAACTACAGCCTTTGGAAAAGCATACACACTGACATGCTTAGTATACACAGTGATGTGCATTAAGATATACACAGGGATGTGTAATACACAATGATTTGGACAGCTAGAAGAGCATGAAGTCTTTTGTAATGCACCTGTTTATGGAGCAGTTTTGAGAAATGACTAACCTTGTTTAAGACCTGAAGAATTGAATTAAGTAAAGCAGACTTGTAGCAGATTTGTGGATAGTTCTAACCCAGGTTGTGAATCAGGTTTATCACCTAGTTGGTGAGCAGATTTGGAGAAGTGTGAACAGCCTTGAAGACATACATTGTGCACTTTGATGATGACAAGGAGTGATGCAGAGTTGAGGCTGATGACAGCCCTAGAAGTTGTGGATAAAGTATTTGGATCTTTGAAGTCCAAGACAACTCTAGCATTGACAGCCCTAACTTGTTGATGATACAATCAAATGAACTTGCAACAGAAGATAGGACCAGCAACCTAGTGAACTAGACAATGGTGATACACCTATAGCAAAAGACAGGATGATTATATGACAATTGGCATGGAAATAGAAGACTTGACATGTGTATTCATGACGCTTCTTGAACAATGATTAATGAGCAAAGCAGAGTTTGTTGAGCAGACCGTGATGAGCAGCAGTGAACAGTGTTGCAGCAGTGTTAATCAAAAGTATTGACCAGCAGAGATTGATCAGAGATCTATGAGCAGCAGAATTTCAGCAGAGTTGATGTGATGAACAGTGTTTATGATGTGACAGAGATGTCAAATAGTGAACCTTAATTGTAAATGCAAGCATGACTTGCTCTTGAGGTTAGGATACCTCACACCCTTCTTAGCTGGGTCTAAGAAAACCAGGCAGGGTCCTGGATCTAGAGTAGGTGCTCTATATATAAGTAGGAGCTGATTTTGCCTAACGGTTGTAGCCGGACCAAAATAATATAAAAAGATTACAAATTTATATAGTGTGGTGTTCTTCTGTGTTATGGTGCTTCATGAATGAAATTCTCATGCTATGTGAATGATGTTTATGAAATGATTATGTATTGGATTGATGAATTGGTAGCTAACTGTGATAATTGTGAAAAGGTTTTTAAATTGGCTTCACACTGATTCACCCCCCCTCTCAGTGTCAAAAGCATCCTCATCATCCTCATCATCATCATCATCATCATAATCCTCATCCTCATCATCATCATCATCATCACCCTCATCCTCATCATCATCATCATGGTCATCATCATCATC
>LPNX010835690.1:51110-87558 GCA_001517045.1 Pseudotsuga menziesii
TATCACCAATACTTGCACATGCACCAACTAGGCTTTCATGAGTCACCAAGTTACATGCTCCAACTAGGGTCATGACAAGGTATGAGATGTCCAAATAGGGTTTGGTGAGCAATCATGAAAGTTAGGAGAGTGAAATAGAAACACATGATCACCAATACTTGCATTCACCAACTAGGATTTTATGAGTCACCAAGTTGCATGCTCCAATTAGGGTCAAGACAAGGTATGAGATGTCCAACTAGGGTTTGGTGAGCAATCATGCAATTTAGGAGAGTGAACTAGAAACACATGATCACCAATACTTGCATGCACCAACTAGGCTTTCATGAATCACCAAGTTGCATGCTCCAATTAGGGTCAAGACAAGGTATGAGATGTCCAACTAAGGTTTGGTGAGAAATAATGCAAGTTAGGAGAGTGAGCTACAAACACACGATCACCAATACTTGCATGCACCAACTAGGCTTTCATGAGTCACCAAGTTGCATGTTCCAATTAGGGTCAAGACAAGGTATGAGATGGAACTAGAAACACATGAGATCACCAATACTAGGCTTTCATGAGTCACCAAGTTGCATGTTCCAATTAGGGTCAAGACAAGGTATGAGATGTCCAACTAGGGTTTGGTGAGAAATCATGCAAGTTAGGAGAGTGAACTACAAACACATGATCACCAATACTTCCATGCACCAACTAGGCTTTCATGAGTCACCAAGTTGCATGCTCCAACTAGGGTTAAGGCAAGGTATGAGATGTCCAACTAGGGCTTGGTGAGCAATCATGCAAGTTAGGATAGTGAACTAGAAACACATGATCACCAATACTTGAATGCACCAACTAGGATTTCATGAGTCACCAAGTTGCATGCTCCAACTAGGGTTAAGACAAGGTATGAGATGTCCAACTAGGGTTTGGTGAGCAATCATGCAAGTTAGGAGAGTGAACTAGAAACACATGATCTCCAATACTTTCATGCACCAACTAGGCTTTCATGAGTCACCAAGTTGCATGCTCCAACTAGGTTCAAGACAAGGTATGAGATGTCCAACTAGGGTTTGGTGAGCAATCATGCAAGTTAGGAGAGTGAACGAGAAACACATGATCACCAATACTTGCATGCACCAACTAGGCTTTCACGAGTCACCAAGTTGCATGCTCCAATTAGGGTCAAGACAAGGTATGAGATGCCCAACTAGGGTTTGGTGAGGAATCATGCAAGTTAGGAGAGGGAACTACAAACACATGATCACCAATACTTGCATGCACCAACTAGGCTTTCGTGAGTCATCGAGTTGCATGCTCCAACTAGGGTCAAGACAAGGTATGAGATGTCCAACTAGGGTTTGGTGAGAAATCATGCAAGTTAGGAGAGTGAACTAGAAACACATGATCACCAATACTTGCATGCACCAACTAGGCTTTCATGAGTCACCAAGTTGCATGCTCCAATTAGGGTCAAGACAAGGTATGAGATGTCCAACTAGGGTTTGGTGAGCAATCATGCAAGTTATGAGATGTGCTTTATGAGATGGAACAAGGTATGAGATGTGCTTTTATTATGATTGTTAGTGGCATTGGTATGGAAAAAGAGAACTCAAAATGTTTAAAGTAATTATTTGTACATGATCATATGGGGGATTTGGCTAGGGATGAACTTAGTTCTTAATTCTATTTGAGGAAAAAATCATTCTTTTGTTCAATAATTAATCTCTTATTCAAGCATTATCTCAAAAAGTACACTAAACACATGTATCTTATTATTTTCCCATAATATCTTACATATCAAAGTCATGGGTTTCCTTGATGGTGCATATCAAAGTGATCTGAATTTTAGTATCACAGGGCATCTTATGTTTCTTTGATATGCATGTCAGTTTAAGTATAAAGTTGGAACTGGCATTGGAACAAACAAATTTGCATAATTAATGGCCTCAATCCTCTTGATGAAATGTGCTTTCAATGGTGATGTAAAGACTCTAGGTTTTTGTTGACTAGGATCTCACTATAAATTGGATGTTAAACAAGACCTAATTGTCAACTACTGCTACTCTTTAGTACATTTATTTTCAGCATGTTTTTGGGAACTAAACATTATTGTTGATTCTCTTCCTAAAGCAAGTCAAATTCTGGAAGATATGGAGTAATAAGAGATAATTGAAGGGCCCTATTTGGTTTCTTCCTTGTGATTCAAATAAAGGTGACATGTAATATCTATTTATATTTCACTATTTTGGCTGAGTTAGATAATCTTTTGGTTCATACAGTTTTTTGGATGTATAAGACTATGTGTGTTTTTGGATATTTTCTATAATAATATTATTATTATTTTTGGACAATTTTTGAAATTGGGATTTTTCTCCCATATAGGACCAACATGGGAGAAATTTTTGGACAATTTTTGAAATTGGCACATTTGCAAAGATCATGTAGTATTTTGTCTGCTGTTATCTATTGGGGTATTTTGATGAGATGGAATTAAAGGCTCGTGGTGGAACTAGGGTTACCAAGGTATGAGATGGAACTAGGGTTTGGTAAGCAATTTGCAAGTTAAGAGAGGGAACTAGAAACACATGATCACAAATACTTGCATGCACCAACTAGGCTATCATGAACAACAATTTGCATGCTCCAACTAGGGTTACCAAAGTATGATATGGAACTAGGGTTTAGTGAGCAATCATGCAAGTTAGGAGAGGGAACTAGAAACACATGATCACCAATAATAGCATGTACCAATGAGGCTTTCATGAACACAAATTTTCATGCACCAACTAGGGTTTACTTCAACCAATTTAGGGTTTGTAGGGTACATGATGTATATTAGTATGGTATGATGAACTAGTATCATAGGGTATTGTAGGGTATGATATGGTATATATTACACATGCATGCATGAATTAGTGTTAAATGGTACATATTGTTAGTATGTTATGTTATGGTACATGTTATTGTATCATAGTATGGTATGATATTAGTGTCGTAGGGTAATGTAGAGTATGTTATTGTGTGTATGTTAGAATTGTAGAGTATGTTACTGTGTGTAAATTAGGGTATGTTATTGTATGTTAGAATTGTATGATGTTAAAAAGTTCATGATTCGTTTAAATTCTTCCTTTAAGGATTGGAAATTCATTTAAGTTAGCACACATGCACGAACCACACATATCATTATATCACATAGGTGAACCACACATATCATGTTCCAAGACCAAGTCAACCATGATATCATGTTCCAAGATCAAGTCAACCATATATATGTATAAATTTGAACCTTGCTTTATATTATATATGTATAACAATAATGTTGTACAAAAATTGCCATGCCACATGGCCATAATACAAAATAGTGGATCAAAAAGTACATCTGTGTGTACATATGAACAAAAAGTTACATCTATGTATGCCCCCTATAATTTTTTTCTAGTTATCCTCCGTTTTGCTGCCATTGCCAGAGTCTTCGGAGAAGTGTAGCTTTCTTTTGCGACTGCTCACTGGTGATCCCCATCGCTGAACAAGAGGGATAGGTCTCATCAGTGGAGACTACAGAAAAACCAAATTTTGTAAGTTAATTTACCAACCTTTAAAATTTCTATGTACATTTGTTCAAATTCCAAAACCAAAATAACATTTCTACTTACTGTACATGAGTAAGTAATCACAGGTCCTGGTGCCTCACTAACAACGACCCTGATTGGGTGCTCTTCTTGCACCACTTGCTCACTATCAGGCTTCATTAATATATATATATATATATATATATGCCAATGTCAACAAATATACATGTACCTTTGGGGGGGGCGGGGGGGCGGGTGAGGGTCACCAATTTGGGTCTCTTAAAGCACCAAATCAGAGAAATATATGTACACAAACGTACAAAGAAAGCGATCTACATAAACATACATGTTGGCTCGTCAAAGGTGGGCCACCGGTTTGGTGCTCTTCACGAATCGGTGCCTCACTAGGGGCATGCATATAAAGTAACATATATATGTCAATTTCATATAAAATAGTGAATCAGAGACATATATACTACCTGGAAGGAAAATGATCAACTACCAAAGAAAGCGAAACATACATACTTGGCTGGGGGGAAGAGGTGGGTTGACAACAACCTCACTTTGGTGCTCTTCAAGCACGACTGTCACAATAGGTTCTTGCATAAAGTAACATATGTCAAAGCGATACAACTTACAAAATGATTTTTCCAAAGAAATCGAAACATAATTAAAAGCATATTTCAAATAATACATGTGCCTACGAATCTACCTCTGCATGAGAGGGAATAGGCTGTGATACAATATACTCATCCTAGTCAACCTGCATAAAACATGTTGTATCAAAATTAGGATACATATTGAATGTTACAATCTATACTATAAATATGTAAATAAAGTTGACAAATTAACAAGTATAGTTCTTACCCCTATTGGTGAAGAACCAAACCCATAAGCAATATTGATAGTAGCATCAATGTTCTCAATGTTGATCGACGGACTATGCGACTATGGTGTGCCATGGGACACCAGCTGCATATTTGTTCACATAATTTGTTAGATAATTAAATAGAAATAAATTGTGAAACAATTGAACATTTTGACATGAAACAAAATATAATATGAAAATAATGAGTTTTACTTACAAAGAAAAGAAACCCATCATCTCGGAAGTCGGAAGCAGGGCCATAGCATATGCCTCCAAACAATGTGCAAGGGTGTGGAGTAACATGACGCTATGAAGACTCTACATCTCCTCTGTGATCTGTAGATGGGCTTGCCTTAGAAGTGCCAGCCCCTTGATCTACATTGCCTTGGACATCAGTCCCATGCTGAAGCAATGTATATTCCATGTCAAATAATGCCTCCTGTGTATACTCAATCACAGGACCTGTAGGAGGATATACCCGAGGGGGTTTTGGTGTGCGTGATGGGCGTGGTACATGGTTAGGATCTGTCCTGGCACCTTCCCTATCTTGGGGCATCCCATGACCAACACCCTGGTTTCCTAAGAGATCGAAGTAGTTAACATGTTTCCCTAGGATGAATTCTGCATACAACTTCCTAAGGAAATAAAATGGGATGTCCCTATTCCCATGGGGGTCTTCATCGAAGACCATATACCAACGATCCATCCAATTGGCCTTTATATTTGGTTCAATGCACTAGTCTATGGAAATGTGTGCTCAACTGGTGGGTGGAACCAATCCGGTGCTAGGGTCCCGAAATAATGAAAATAACTAGTCTTTTGTAATTTTAAGGGCTTTGATGTCTTTATGAGTCAATCCATCGGAGTAGTATTGCCTCCTGGATTCTCTGTACAAGGTAATGTTGTACAGAGCTCCTTGGGCTTCGATAATTGTGTCTGTTATTGTGTCCAAGGCATCGGCTAAAGACTCTCTCAAACGACCCCCCCCTCTAATAGATGAGCTAAGGCACCTCAATGATGCCAAGAGCACAATAATCTATGCGTTTCTATCTTGTTCCCCCTCTGGGTTTGGGTTTGGGTTTGGGTTAGGTTGTGGGTTAGGTTTTTGTGGGTTATTAGAGGATGGGTTTTCCACATTGTGTTGTTCATTTGTGTTGTCTGTTAATATTTAAACAAAAAACTACAAATTATTTTACTTTTAATCATTATTTGATTGAAGATTCAATTTTTTTTTTAAATTTGTTTAAAATAATTATAAAAACAATGAAATTATGGAAAAATTTAAAGAATGGAAGACTAAGTGAAAAGGATAATCTAGCATTTACCTGCCATTGGAGAAATCCACCTCGAACTCGACCTTGAAAAGGTAAAATGCAAATCACACTTGCGTTATTTCGCCCTTGTGGTTTTTTGCTGTCCCGATCCTGTGCAAATGAAATTTGAGGGGCCTGTGGCCTCTGTTTTATTTTTTATTTTTATTTTCAATATCGCATATGCGATATTGAAAAGTAAGAAACACCATATTGCATGCTTTTTTATCAAGGGTAATATGTGGTATCATTTGCGTATATTTTCTAGGCACATTATGGAGATCCATTATTAGCCATATGTACTATGCCATGTTAACATACTACTTTGTGGAGATAATATCACTATTTTGTTATTATTTAATAGCATTGATCATTATTTCCCTTTGCACATACTGCTTTCAACTTACAAGCACTAAATATCTTATGGTATGTAAGAAACATTTCTGAGTCCTCTTACATTCCTTGTTCTATCCAGATATAATTTAATTGGAAGAATTCATGATACAATACCAAATGGATTATTGTGTATTAATAGCTCATATGTTAATGAAGAAAAATTTAGGCTTGCCTATCTACTAGTTGATGGAAGGTTGGAAAGAGTAGGAAGGATGAAAAGAGTGTCATTCAAAGCTCATTATACTATGGAGGCTATGACAAATTATATGATTGATCTTGTTCCTTCTGAGATTACAATATTGGCACAAACATTCTATTCAAACAAACTCGAATAGAACAATATATATAATTCACATTTTTCATTTATGCCATATTGTTTTCTATGAACAATAAATTCTAGGAAAATCTATAGATATGTTTTGGACCTTGCTATTGTAGTCCATCCAATGCAAATATCAAAATGAAATTGATTGATTGGGTGTTGTTGGAAGTAGGAAACCTTCATTGGGAAGGTAGTGGAAGAAGAGAGTGAGATGGAAAAGTTGCTGAATGGTTACTCTTAAATCATGGATTTCGATCTCTACATTTCGAATATATTTAGATCGTATATCCTCCACAATGGTTTCTTCATAAAACCTAAAAAATCCACCCTACTCATATCATCCCATGAACCATCACCTTTAATGAAGCAAGATTGAAGCATGAAGCAAGGAACCAACATGATGTATGGATGCAAGGAACCAACATGATGCATGGATGGGTATCATTAGTATGGATAGGTATCAACTGTGTCTTCCACATCCATTATGATCATTTAACAATCCTTCCAACAATAATGTTAAATATCGCATATGCGATATATCGCATATGCGATATTCAACATTTACAAAATGCATATGCGATATATCGCACTTGTGATATATCACATATGCATTTTGTAAATGTTGAATATCGCATATGCAATATTTAACATTACAAAACGCATATGTGATACGTTTTCATGAACCTTAGCCTTGTGTTTGGGCTCAAGTTATTCCGAACGTACCATCAATAACGCATATGCGTTATTGATTTGCACTTCAGAAGTGCGTTTCTTATTTCCTAAGTGGCACCAAAAAGTGGAACCAACTTCGTGCGAGTGCCCCTATGTGTCATATGACATGTTAGGCTCGAGCTTAACCAAACCAAGAATTACATAACACAAGCGCGTTGTGTTTTTTTGTATCATGAGCATGTTTCCTAAAAGTAGCATTGCATCTAAAAGGTCCCTCAACTTCTTGCACACACCCGCTTACAAAAGTAAGTGGTGCAAGAAACATCTAGTACTAGTTTACATACATCCATCTGTACTACATTCACCGAATCAAGCACTCCTTAAGTGAGTACTTCTTTATCCACTATGCTTGATGTCCTTCTTCAACCAATGTTGCATGTACTCCTAGTGATAACCTCCCTCTGATACTACATGTTAGAAAATAATAATAATAATAATAATAATAATAATGCACAAAAACAAGCACATAAGAGTAATGAGTGTTTTTACCATGGAAACCATATATAGGTAAAACCACAACCAATTAGATATCTATTAGTCTTGGCCACTCTAGCCAACATTGACCACTTTTGACATTTTACAATAGAGTTACGCAAGTCTTTAAATTTGATTTGGGGTAGGTGTCCTCGAATACAACATGCCTCACCCCCTCTTCGGTCTACCTAAAATCTAGGTCTATATTTTTCAAAGATGACCCAATAAACTAGGTGTACACCAAATTGTAAGGATGCATAATTTTCTTAAAGTGTAGAAACCTTGGTGAATCTTAATAATTATCAAATTTCCAAACATAAAATGTTTGGTGATATTTTTTAAGATATATCCAAATTCCTAAATGGTTTATATAATTTTTGGACAATTCTGGTCATTGTTAGGGAAATTTTTTTTAATCCTATGGAATTTGAGAAAAATACTAATATTTTTTGGGAAAAAAATGAAAATGACTGATAATTGTTTTGGGAAAAAAACTCAAAAATTAGCCTACGGGCTAAATTTCACCCCAAAATTTTTCCTTGAGGTACGCATGACTAAATAGGTATTACAAGCTTATGCCCATTTACATTGTGGTTAAAGCAATTCCCTAAAACAATGCTTTCAGTGAACACTTATTTATTAGCATCTTTCGTGTGTTCATTCCAATTTTTATCATACCTTTCTAGCTATAATTTACCATGGTTTACATGCCCATGAAACATCACTTTTATTTGTAAGCCAGTGTTGGACCAAAATTTTATTACTTATTAGCAATATGTGGGTGGATCAAACCCATAATATGTTCATCTCAATTAAGTTCAATCCAAAGTAATGCTTAGATAAATAAATGGTCCAACTTAATACATAACTGCAGCAAAGGTTGACATAATCATAATTGGATACAAAATATGAGTTATGTTGGCAACCTAATTCTTTGGATTAAGAAATATTGAAGGAATATGAAGAATCATCTTACACTCTAATAAACCCCTTGAAAAATAAAGCCAAGCATCAGGCCACATTATACTTATATGTGTATCATTGTTAATGAAAATAGAGCATTCACACTTATCCTTTATTGTGGGTGTTCTCTATAGGTATCACTCAAGTATTTTTTTTCTTCACCTAACACTAAGTCATGCTATTCCTATTAACTTGTGCATTCATGTTCTGGCTAGGTGGTTTGAAAAAAGTGAAAGAACACTATTAATTGCAGATATAAAGCTGATTCTAGTTTTGAGAATCTTTTCAGTTTTAATGTATTAGGTTTTTTGAATTATATCCTCTGAAAAAAGGTTTTTTGAATTATTGTATTACCATATACATCATTTTTAAAGTTTTTTTATTTGAAATGAATAGAAATGATCAAGATTATGGTTGAGTTAATGGACCAAGTATTGTTTCACGACCTCGATTCTGCAATTAGAGCTCATGCAGATCCTTAGTGGTCTCATCATCTAACATCTTGAGAGTTTGCAATTTCTCCATTAATTACAATACCCTCTATTTTTATTTTTTCGAAAGTTTACAATTTCTTAATAAAAATATATTAAATACAATATCCGAGATATATGGTTCATCTCATAGATTTTTTTCAATTTGCTCTATGTGCCTGCACTATGCCATCTATATTTTCCTTTAGATGGTCTACGTTTTTAAATATTACTTCCCTTTCTCTTCTTCATACTTGGGATTGATTTCATTTTTGCTTTCCAGGTTGTATATACAAATTTCTTTTCAGTCAAATAGTATCCTATGTACTATGCAACCAAATTTCTTTTCATTACAATAGTATTCTATCTACTATGTTGTAATAGCTAGTACATAGTACTAGCTACTGTACATGAAGTTTTTTATTTAAGTTTTATTTTATATTTAGTTGTTATTTTAAGTTTTAATTATGTCGATAAGTATTTAAATATTTTTTCAGATTTTGAAGTTTTTTATTTAAGTTTTATTTTATTTTAAGTTTTAATTATGTAGATAAACATTTAAATATTTTCTTAGATTTTGGATTTGTTTGAGTAGATTAACAAAATTACCTTAAGTGTGGTTTTTTTTTCATATTAACTTTTTTTTTGTTTATTAAATAATATTTGTTTTGTGTTTATATTAATTTTAACAATATGGTATGAAACACCGTTAAGAACTCCTTCACCAATATAGCCTTCTCTCAATAATTAAAATTATATATTTAAACTTTTTTTCACCCGAAGTAAAACTAAGTAATTACTTGTGTATATCCTCATTCAGCTGCCACATCACTTGTAACTGTGCTAGTTTTATGCTTTTTAAAATATTTCTAAATCACACTGAATGCATGGCCAATGACGGTGAGGTCGCCCGGCAAAGACCATTTTTGGAGATACCAAGGTTCACGTTAAACAACCAAGGTTAATCAAATTAAATATTTTAAAAATAAATTTATGCAGTTTTTCATTTAACTTTTAATTTTAAGTCGTTTTGTATAAGTAAATTTATGTAGTTTTCTAGTTTCAATTTTTACTTTTAAAATTTGGAACTATTTATGTATAATTTTATTTAAAAATAATTAAAATAGCATATTTCTGAGTTTTATTTTTTACTTTTAAAATTTGGAACTATTTATGTTAATTTTATTTAAAAAAAAAATTAAAATAGCATGTTTTTGCATCGAGAGGTGGTAGGGCCTCTTGTAAATGTCGACTATAAATAATATTGTCAATTATGATGGAGAAGCTGTAACGTTTGTGAGTATTTACTTTTTACTTGCCCATTATGATTTAGATGTTGTAACTTTACCTTCTTAAAAGTCAAAAGTAATAAATATATTGTGTTGGCCTTTCATATGGTTTTAAAACTATGTGAAAGGAATCCTAAACAACCCATGGTTTTATTGTACATGGTTTAGGAAGGCCTTGCAAATGGTTTTAAGACCATGTGCAAGGCCTCCTAAACAACCCATGGATTTAGGAAGGCATTGCACATGGTTTTAAAACCATGTGTGGAGGAGATGTTGTAATGTTCCTTACTAACAAAATAAAAAATATTATATGTCGGCCATAAATAATATTAAATATTAATAATAAAAATATTATATGTCTACCTTAAATAAAAAATGTGAAATCAATAGCTCCTTAAGTACAATACTTAAGAAGAGGTTTGCACCTAGAGAGATCTCTCTAGACTCTTATAGAGCATAGGATTTGGATCTATGTTGATGTTATCGCATTTGAATCAATACTTGAATTTTCTTATAATTTTATAAGAAACATTTGTTTTCAACCATTAATTCTACTTAAAATATATCTCACAATTGTTACTTTTATTAAAAACTAAACTATATTTTTAATTTTTATATATAAAAATAAAATTATAATATTTTTTCCAAAAAATACCTACATACTTTTAATCATTAAATTATTTTAAATATTAAAAAAAAACTTAATTTCCAAAATCATCTAAACAAACATTTAGAATATATAAATAAATGACATGTTTTCCAAATATATAAGAAATTCCAAAGGCCATAAATGTGCAATCACCATCAAAACAAACAATATCGTCCTTCGTCATTTTTCATCTTTCATTCAAGATTATCCCTCACGAAGCTTGATTACAGAATGCTCAACTATGACGGTGCTACCCTAAAATTGGCCCACACAAGTTTCGTGTGAGCAATATTCCAAGTCTTTGTTAGGTATTGGTCTTTGACAACGAACAAATATTTGTGGTTGCCAATAATTTTTTATAAACGCATAGTTCCAGCTTAGTACAAGAATGTCACTGAGTGTGATAATTTAGCAGATAGACATGTGCAAAAAGCCAATAGTCACGACATATGTCGTTTCCATTTTGTATTTTCATATTTTCAAAATGATCAGGTTATAAATAAATAGGAAACAAATCATTTAGTTAATTTTTTTTTTAAATATATTGATTATTGGATGTAACATATGGATATTGGGTTGAAACAAATTATTTAGTTAATTTTGTTTTTAAAATATATTGATCATTGGGTGTACCAATATCCATTGGGTTGATATTTATGCTATAAATCTTTATATCGTTCAATACTTGTTGAATGAAATTTATAGTTAAGTTTTTATCACATTTGTTTTTTTTATGAATTGAATTTATATTATTTTACATTATAATTTATTAATGAATATTTATATAATATTGGACTTTTTACAATGGTTGTGGTTGTCTTAATTATGATAATATTTGTTTGGTTTATTTTTTGTTGGGTAATCTTACATAACTGAGTTGTTATTAAAATCTTTTTGACAAACATTTTTGAGTCAAAGAGTGTAAAACAATTATTCATCTTCTTCATCTTCTTCATCTATATTCAATTAATAGAGTCATGCTTGAAGTTATCCCTCTTTATCTTTTCAAATTTCATCTAGTTTCAAATGATGATTGATCTTGGACACTTTGTTTAAAGTTCCTCACTAGGGAGGTTGTTTTGAAAAGTATGTTTTCTATCACTCAAAATCTTATTAGTGTTTCTATTTATTTTTTTTCAATGTGGTTCACGCGCCGGCTTGACCAACGGGCTACATCCACGGAATAATTTTTGGCGGACCCACCCGAAGGGGCCTCACACCCGCGGTCTCTGTGTGCCTAACCCCAAGAGAGTCGATGAGGATGGATCCCGTGACCTCACATGCTGGGAGGCCTAACTACGAGTACTTGACCGATTGAGCTAACTCTTGGGGCTTATTGTTTCTATTATTAGTGATTTACATCATATATATTATCACTCAATCTTTTTTTTCAATATGTTATTCCTTTTTCTATTAATAATAGGATTTACCTCACATATCTTTTAATACATGACGTGGTTCAATAATGTCCTCCTACATTATCAATGGCATCTTCTTCCCATTAAAAAATGCAATGATCTTCATATTTAGCCTTATAAAATTGTTGATTTTTTAAATATAGTTCAAATAAACTTGATTTTTGAAGTTAGAGATGTGCATGATATATCATTCCTTAAAGAAGCATATATTAAATCCAACTTAGAAAGATAATTTAAAAAAGACAAAGTTGATAATATGTCAAGGGTTGCTTCTACTAACACTTAAATAGGTCACAACCCAAAACCAAGAATCAAAACATAAAATATTTTAATAAAAGAGCATAACATAATGTATATATCTAAAGTCTTCATTCCTTTCATAAAAATGAGGTCAAGTGAACTAGAGCTTTAAACCATCAATGAACACCAGCTTGTTAGGATCATTTAACCCTAATTGGGCTTTGAGAGAGGTTTAGGTTTTCTTTTTCAAGAAAAGAGACTTTCTAGTAAAAGCCCTTATTCCTCTTCTTATGTTTCAACCATGTTAAAGTTACTACAAATAATCCACTAAACTTCAAGGAGCTTTTCATTTACCTTTTCATTAGAATATTTTATGTATAGATATGGATCAAATCTAAAATATGTCCATTTCAATTAAGTAAAATCCAAACCAAGCGCATAGATTAATAAATGCTCCAACTTAATATAAAATGCAACTTAAGCCAAGGATAAACCAAAGGTTGACCTAACTATGCTTTGATAAAAAAAAATGAGTTTATTTAAATATATTTCAAATAATTTTGAAGCATAAAAAGTAAAAGTTTAACCTCATACCAGCACAATTTCTCATTTGACAACAATCCTTCCATTATTATAATAATAAGCTTTTACATTATTTCAAACTCTCCTTCACATTCCATGATTTTATTTTCATTTGATTGAGTATTGATATTGAATTCCACATTAGCAACCTTTAGGCCTTCAAGCTATCAAACAAGGGCATCAAACAAGTCTACGTTTATGAAAAAAAGGCATTTGTACATTATTTAGGCCCTTGAGCTTCTGAAAAAGACATTTGTACATAATACACTTTTTTGAAAATAATTTTAAAGATCTAAAATATGTTGAGAGTTGGAAGAGGTAACTAGATGGAAACTCACATGTTCCACTAAAAAGATAAAGGAAATATTTCATTCCCTAACTTCTCCTCCTATATGTTTTATTATCAATAACTTACTTAGGGAGGTAGCTACCCTGACTACACCCACTAAACCCACTAAATAACATTGTCGCATGCCATAGTTATCCCATATCTCATATGCATATTTGTTCTCATAAATTTTGAGCCTATTTTAAAACTATTAAAATAATTAAACTCTAACATATAAATAGACTAAGGTGAATGTTTACTTCATTAAAAAAAATTAATTAATTAATTAAAACAAATCAAATTACTGAATATGTCCATTTATCTATATTAATATCTACACAAATATGAAACCACCACCATAATAGTAAAAAATATAATAAATATCATTTGGTAGGTGGATAAACCCTTATTTATAAGACATTTCCTAAAAATAAAGTATGGCCAAATTACATAATTCATTCACAAAATTGTACATATTTTTTTTAATTTAACATTATAATTTCGTAAAAATATTAAAAATATATATTATTAATTATTAAATTCACTTCATATAATGTTTAAAAATACCATAATTTCCAAAATTACGAAGCATCACCAAAATATGAGAAAACCAAAACCAAGGCCATAGATCCTTTTAAGATATAAGAAAGTCCAAGAATAAAAGGCCATAAATCTGCAGTCATCGTCAAAACAAACCATATAACAAAATATGAGAAAACCAAAAGCAAAAGATGACGGTGAAATCTGAATCAAATTCAGTGAAATCTCATTGATAGGTGGCACATTTTGCTATCAGGACAAGATTGTCCATAATTATTTATGTGTTTTTCTGTTATGTATTTGAACTAATCAAACATAGTTTTATGTTTTTTAATATAAATATAGGGATTTTTCAAAAAGACAAAAGAATGACACAAGGCTTCTTGCTAAGAAAGAGAACGGTCGCTCGTCAAACTCGATCAATGAATGCTCAACTATGACACATGCCCATATAAGTTTAGTTTGAACAGTTTTTCTAACAACCAACAAACATTTGTGTAACCTAAAATTGGCCCACAAAAGTTTAGTATGAATAATTTAAGTTAAGTTAAGTTTATAATATTTTAGATGAATATATCATTAATTATGGAATATTATTGTATATATGAGTCTTTTTTATGAATCGGGTTTATAATTTTCAAAAGAATATTGATATAAAATTAAACTCTTCCGGTTAATTATGATAATATATGTTTGGTTTGCTTCTTATTGGATAATGTCATTTTGAGGAGTTTTGTTATTGAAATATTTTCCATGTTTTTTTTCGTAGACAAATGCTATACACAATTTTTTCATCTTCTTCTTCTCTACTAGTTTAATGGAGTCATACTTGAAGATAGCATTTTTTATCATTCCAAAATTCAATTAGTTTGAAATGATGATTGATCTTGGCCACTTTGGTTTAAGGTTCTTCACTAAGGAGGTCATTTTGAAGGTGCTAAGTTCATCACTCAATATCTTCTTTCAATATAACCTTATTCCTTTTTTATTGATAGCAATGATTTACCTTGCAGGTGTTTTAATAAATGATGTGGGTCAACAATGTCTTCCTCTCCTAAGAAAATACATCATTAGCATTGTATTCCTCCCACTTAAAATATAACCATCCTCAACTCTAAGCCTAGTTATGAGATTGATGATTTCTTCTAATGTAGTTCAAGCAACATTGATTTTTAAGATGAGATATGTGCATGATATATTATTTTTTAAGCTTTAAAATATTAGATACACCCTAAGAGATAATCTAAAAAAGGATAGGTTGATAATATGTCAATGGTTTCTTTTACTAACACTGAAATAGGCCACAAGTCCAAACAAACAATTAAATAAGAAAGTATTTTAGAAAATGAACATAACATTGTGTTTATATCTAAAATTCTTCTCATCCCTTTACAAATATGAGATTAAGTGAACTAGAGATCTAAATAATCACTAAACATAAACTTGTTAGGATCAGATTACCTAATTGGTCTTTGAAAGAGGCTTATGATTTTTTTATCAAGAAGGGAACTTATGAGAAGCATCCCTTCATTCTCTTATGCTTCAATAATGTCAAATCTACCACAAATAATCCAATGAGCTTCATGGAGCTTCTAATTTACTCGATAGAAAAAGAACATGACTCATTAGAGTATCTAATGCAGAGATGTAGATCAAAAGAAAAGCATGATCATATTAAGTAAAATCCAAACCAAATGCTTCTAAGATGAATAAGTTCTCTAAATTAATATAGAATGAAACAACCCAAGGTTAAACCAAAGGTTGACCTAACGTTACCATGATTTGATACAAAAGAGGGTAAGTTCAACTTAAAATAATTCAAATAATTTTGAAGCATAAAACATTGAATTTTAACCTCCTACCTAAAAAAAAAATTTCTCATTTTGGAAGCAATCCTCACATTTTACTACTACTGCTACTACTGAAACAATAAAATATTGTATTTAAAGGGCTATGGAAGGAAAAAAACCATAAAAACATATCCTCTAAAAGTTGTTCAAAATTTATTCTATGTGTTGATGAAACAAACAAAATTCTTCCACAATATTGAAATTTACTGAAAAATCTATTCCAATATGTTCCTTAAACTGTAGAGTCATATATATTTCAAAGCAAAAAAAATTAAGAAACTAAGAGGAAATCAACTAAATGATGTCCATTCTGTGCTTCCTCCATGAAATGGTCATCTTGATAAAATCCCTTTACCAACCGAGAATGACACTGCTCTATTATACCCAAGGTTATTTTTTGGATCTTTTATTTCTTGAAGTACTTCGAACCAAAAGAAAGAAAAGGATTAATTATGGTAGAGTGAGAGCCACGGGAACATGTGAGAATTATATTATAATACATATTAGTGTCACTTGAAAGTTCATCCATTTTCTTATCTTTATCGTTTAAGTTGTGGTACAATTCATCTTCTTACTTCTCCAAGTGTATACTAATATATTATACCGACTCCTTCATATCGTTAAGCTACATATTCATATGATGAATTGTCTTGATTTCACCACTACCATTTACTCCCACCAGATTTTGATGAGCAATATTGGCTATTTTAAAACCAAGATTGAAGAAAGATACCCCTAATACAAGCCACACTATAGAAAAACATCAAACACTTTCCATAGAGCGTCTATGTGAGTGCTTAGCCCTTGAATTGTCAACCACACATGAATAATCACCCCACCACTATAGTCTAACACGACCTCTAAAAATTCCAATACATAGTCTAACATAAAACCAATGAATTGATAAAGTCATGGAACTAAGAAGCAAACAATACATGGCATGAGAACTTGCCCTTGTTAATCATTGAGCACTTAAGAGGCATCCTCTCTATATACCACACACTAAGATCCCAAATGTAATCATTAGAGGAATTTTGAGGTCTAAAATGGGCCTCCTAAGGAAAATAATAAAATAATAGTTAAAATAATAAAATAATATTTAAAATAATAAAATAATATTTATTAATTTTGGAGGAAAAAAGAAAAAAACTACTTTTTTGTGTTCATATTTTCGACATATCTCCCTATGTTTTTACTCAAATTTCGATCGCGAGAGCTCGTTGGATGCAGAATTTGATTCCAAATCCAACGAGTACCCACATGACATACTTTTGATAGACGCCGCTACCCAAAAACAAGAAATACCTGAAAAAACATGATGATTATGTCATCATCATGTTGTTTTAGGTATTTCTTGTTTTTTGGGTAGTGGGGTCCATCAAAAGTATACCGTGTGGGTACTCGTTGGATGTGGAATCAAATTCTACATCCAATGAGCTATCCCAATCGAAATTTGAGTAAAAACACAGGGAGATATATCGAAAATACGAATGAAAAAAGTATTTTTTTTTATGACAAATATGTCAATTCAACCATTATGGTTGACTCATTTTATTGGAATTCTATTAGTTCTTGAATTCCAACTCACAAGAACTTATTGTTGGTGCGTTTTCTTATAAGGCCCATTTTAGACCACAAATTTCCTCTAATGATCCCCAAACAATATTTGAGAATATTAACTTAACCATAGAAATTTAAATCAGAAAAATTTCAAAGAGTGGGAACTAGTTATTAAAACTAATGTTTAAGCAGTTATTCCTAGTCTCCTTTAAACCCACCGAAAAACTCACAAATGGAATTTCTTGGATTTGATAAGAGTGAGAAAAAGTGCGAACCCACATAAACAATAGGTTTGAGCTAGCTTAAGAATCCTTTGCACAACATACTAGCACCAGGGAAAACTTTAAGGGCTAAATTTTACCAATTGGCTATTTTTTGGGCCTTTTTTTCAAATACTAAATTCGCGATGTGATCATTTTTACTCTCTAATATCACTATTTACATAAAATATGTTTCTTACCATAATATTCACCAAAAATTACAACTTTTAGTAGTAAATTGTATGTTTCATATTTAATATTATCCTACCTATCGATATATATATATGATTTTTTCAATACAAAATAGTCGCCTACCTATCTATATATATGATTTTTCCAATAAAAAATAATCACCTATAATAATATACTTAATTATATTATTAGAATCCTTAAAAAATACCTTGAATGGGACTATTTATATTTCAAAATAAGATATCGTTGAAGTCTACTCCAAGGCTTCTTGGGTACACCAACATATGCAAACTACATCTTGTCCACAAGATTCAGGAGAAAGCATAAGGTATATGGCTTAAAACAAAGTCCCAACCAACTAATTGACACAGAATAAATCAAATATGAACACTAGATGGATTAGTTGGAATATTTGGAAGGAGTTGGCCAAACCGTGACAACTAGACTAGCTAGTTTCCAAGTCAACCAAAATAGAGTAAGAGGGACACGAATCTCCATACCAAGGTTGTGTACCAATATGGATTTTTCCTAACTAATATTAGCAACTCACAAATAAAAAATAACTAAGCGTAATACATTCTACCACAAAGATTGTGAAAAGTAGTCATAAAATAATTGAAATCTAAGCACAGTGTGGACATGAAGGAGAAGAGTAGAATTTTTTGTAGAATATTATTTCAAGATTAAAATCCAATACATCAAAGGACTAAATACATCATGAGGGTGTTTTAATAATAACCATAGAGAACTTAGTATAGTGCATCCTTCATTACAACAGAGAATTCACCGAAAGAGATATGAAACTAGGAAATTCAAGCTCTTTGGGACATCAAATATTGAAATGAATTTCCAATGACCAATAGAATAAAGTGAACTGCAATAAAAATATATGAGAATGGTTGAATGCCAAAATCCTTAATGGCCATCTAAATATTCAACTAGCAGCAGCAGGGGTGCATCTCCCTACTCAAGACAAGGGGCACATCACCCATGTCAAAAGAAAGCTACACAACCCTCAAGATCAATTTACAACTGAAAAAAGATGTGAAATGGAGTTTAAACCTCTGCTTATATACCTTAGTTGGTTATTTTTCCCTCCAAAGGATGAGTTGTCTCTTGGAATTTGAATTCTAGGTGTGTAGATGTTTCCTTGCCTTGGAGTCACTAGCCTTCATGAATTCACCCTCACTAGATAAAATTATCCTTTGTTATCTTTCCTAAATCCTTCTGGTTTCTTTCTTCTTTTACTAATATTGCTTACCCTCAAGCAATTGAAAACATGGATGATGAAGAACATGTGCACTCCCTCCAAACATGCTACTGTAAAATTGTCCAAGGAACCATGCAAATTTTATGTAGAAACACCATGATTTCACTGCAAAATTCTAATTATAACCAACACCTCAAGAATCAACGTTATTCCCCCATGCATTTGTATAATAAACCAAGTGAAACAACTGATTCCTAAAATGATTCCAAGGTCCCAAATGATCCTAAGAAATACAAAATGTCTAATACATCAACACCACACAATACTAGGATCCCATAGTCCGTGTTGCATTTCGTCATCCATATCTGACACCTGAAGGGTGAAAACATGAAGTTGGGAAACAATTCCGTGACAAATCAATTTTTTTGTATAATTTCCAATTTTTTGGCCAAGAAAAAAGTCAACATATTTTTTTGGCCAAGAGTTGTAATATATCTCGAATGAGAAATTAACCACGGTTAAAATTCTCTCGTCCAAGAGTATTGCCATAGTTTCTGCATTAAACTCTCGGAAATGTTTCTCAGCCGAGAGATTAGATTCCTTTTTAACTCTCAAAAAAGAAATGTTTAACTATATAAATGCAAACCACCTCCTCGCTTAGCCAACCATCCTCATAATTTTTCTGTTTTTTTGCTCTTAGGCTCTCACTCCGAAAACCAAGCCGTTGCTTTTGACGCTTGGTAATTTCCTTTTGGGTTTCTGCTTAGTCCATCGTCATCATTTCACTGGTTTTTCGGTCAGGGTAATAGGTTTTCAAGCTTCCACTTTGTCCACCATCGCATCATTTCTGGTTTATTGGTCAGGCAGGGTAAGAGTTTTCCACACTTGGTAAGGCCTTTTCGGGCTTGCAAACATAGTTTGGGAACCCATTTCATGTTTCGTTTTAGTCGACCATCATCATCGTTCCACCTCATACCAAGACGAAGGGGTTTCCGCTCAATTAGGTCAGAATTTTATATCCTGGTACATGCATTTTTTCATTCTTTGCAATGTAGTGGGTAATTGAAAATAGTTGATTTAGGAAAAGGCAGAGATATAGAGCTTACTACTAATACTTATAGCAAATATAGTATGTAGGAATACCTCATTCAATAATTATTGGGATGCATAAGCATTATAAGAGGTTTCCTCGGAGAATAATTGACCTCTTTCCTAATATTTTAATTGAGATGTAATGAATAAAAGGAGAGTTAGGATAAATGAAAATCGAACTAAATCTAGATTCAATCCTATTAAGGGAAGACCCTACATATTGAATCCTAGAATCACCATTGTTGGTCCATTTGGGGTACTGAAAATCATTTATTATTTAATAATAATTGCAAACCCTAATATGAAAGATGAATGAAATATTACGCAATAACACTTTTGGAGTTGCATATATATTTTCCTCTACAAATATGGGTTTTCCATTATGTTGCATTCGCTATAAAAAATTGAACGTTCAGGGGAGGTTTCTCAAATTGACCAGATAAAACTCTTCCGATGAAACATCCTTCCCTGACTGGATAGCAATGGAACCTCTTGGGCACTCACTGACTGACTTACTTATTGGCAATTATTTATAACCATTGGAAAAAACCTTTAACGCTCGGCTATTCCAACAAACAAACAACCAAACAAACATGGATTCAAGGGTTGTTTATTTAGGGATTTTCAATGGTCCACTTGGGGTACTGAAAATCATTTATCATTTAATAATAATTTCATTTTGCATTTTAGAAAGTTTCGCTATGTTATTAGGTATGAAATATTTTACTTTTAGGGGCAACGAGAACCTATCCACTTGATGGGTAGGAGAGAAACCAAACAAGGGCTTGTCCAAATTGAATCTGTAGGTCAAAATCAAGAGTTCTTGCCCCACCCCAACCCATGAATGCTAGAACTTGTGGTGGTGGAGAAACAGATGGTAGGAGACCATTGAATCCTAGAATCAGATAGAGGGTAAAAGAATAAATAGATTAATATTGGTTATTAGTATCATCTTCCTGAGTCATATTTGAATAGTCTAATTATGATTCAAGACAAGAAGCCATGATCCCTAGAAATTCCAGTATCTGTTGATTTGTAGACCTCAACCCCAATTATGACCATGATTAGTTTCCAACACCCTTTAGTGACAAGGTGCTAGATCATGTTGCGGGATAGAAATAATACTTACTCCTTATAGTTGGATTCTTGCGGTACAAATAAGTATGTATTACCAAAGAAGATAAATAATATGGCCTTCACAACTAAATGGGGATTTGATGTGTACAAGGTCATTACATTCCAGTTCCTTACAATGTTCTCTTAGATTTCCCTTGCAACATTTTTTGAATATATATATATAAGTTTTTGAAGGTATACTTAGATGATTGGATGATGCACAACCTATTGAAAGATCATATTTTGATTCTTCACTTGAGTTTTTAGAGGTGTCGGTAGCTATGAATTTCCTTAGACATGAAAATGTGCATCTTGTACACCCATTTTGGAATTATGATAGGACATGTTGTCTTCATGAAAGTGTATTGGATGACCCCGCTAAGATCATTGTCACTAGTAACTTAATCCACCCACTAATGTCCATATCTTGCAACTAAATCTTGGGTAAATTGGGTATTCTTGGCAGTTCATTTATGGAAATTCTACTATTAGGAAGACAATGGAGTAATTGAAGAATGAAATAGATAAAAACAAAGAATGTATTTGTACAAGGAGTGTGAAGCATCCTTAACATCCTAAAAACTAAACTAGTAATGATGGAAATTTTAGTTTTCCCTAAGTGAATGGTTGGAGTCCATGTACATGCCAATGTTTCAATTATAGTTTGGAGAGGTATCCATGCACAACCTAGAGAATCAATATTATTTCATAAAATTTACTTTAATAGAAATACGTTGACTCGATCCAAGTGAAACTATGCCAGTACTAAAGTGGAAGGCCTAGCCATGGTATAGATGCTCCATATGTTTGAGCATTATTTGTTAGGTGGGTATTTTGAATTCTTCATAGATCATTGAACTATGAAGTTAATAAAACTATGTTGGGAGGTCATATCTAAATATGGTGACTCTTATTTTAGGAATTTGACTTTCAAGTTAACTATCTCTATTTACAACATCATAGATAAGCACGAGTAAGAACTATTGTAAACACGCTATTTCAATAAGGAGAACATGAAAACCATAAATTAATGGAATAAGAAGAAGCATCAAGCTAAGTAATGAGTACAAAGATTACCACTAATACTTACAATAAATGTATTAGCTACGTAATATCCATAATGTATGAGCATATTGTATAGTGATCTAAATATCTCTACTAGAAGAAATCTAGTTATATTAGTATTCTATGTAAGTTCTTATAAAAAATACAAAGCATAGTTTTTGAGGCTGATCTGGGCTAGGTATGTCCCTTCGTGTCCACCATATTTTTGGGGTTGATCCAGACCATATCCAATATTAGATTCTTACTAGAACTACTTAGTAAGATTGAAAATAGCAATCCTAGGTGGAAGACTGTAATATCCCAAATTGAATCTCGTATAGATTATTGTGATTGTTCTTGTGTTTTGGTTGATGACTACTGACACCTCTCTAATCAATACATTCCTTAACCTCTATTTTGTTTGTAAATGAGGGTGTAACGTTTGAATAGGGTTTATTATTAGGAACTTCACAACACAATTCAAGGTTCCTTATCATAATAGACTTGGTGATATCTATACTCACTAATGATCTTTATTTGTATCCAATACCAAACTTAACCCAGAGATTCATAAAAATTGCAAAATATATCCATAAATAACAGCAGCGTAGAAATAATGTAAATTCAAAAAATTATCAGATATGAACTAAGAAGTACCTTGTACAACAATAATTGAGATGGAATTCTTTTAAGCCTTAACTGAGTTGAATTGTAGATGACTGTACAACTGTTTTTAGTGATCAAGGTAATGCCCAAAGCATGAAGATAACGAATGCCTAAGAATTTCCCAGCTATGCAAATAATTAATTTCCCATATTGACGGTTCACGTAGTCTTAAATAGTGATAAGGGTGGATTACTTGATGGCTGTAGTAACCTAATATAAACATGCATATTTATGAATATTCTTCAATGAAATGGAATCTTTGAGTACCATGCTCAGCTAGGAGCACCTTCCACATGTTGATCCCTTCCTTCTTATGTGCATGCAGATCTCAAATAATAATGGAAAGTCAATCTCTAAGGGTTGTATAATTTTGATGTAGAAACGTAGATGATGAATAGGGCCCAATGGAAGTGGGTTTACTTGAGAGATATGCCCATATTGGAGGAAGGGTATCCAGATAGACTAATGATGACTCTCTTGAGTGTATGCAACCTTTAAAGATGTGAACACTATCTCTTTAGTACTCCATCCCTCTTATCCAGGGAAATTTAAGTGAGCCTTCATTGCGTTATTTCCTTCCTGTAGAGATCACGCTTATCAAACAGGTTGAGTTCCCTCGTGATAATCCTCTTCTCACTGGTAACTTGTTTCCAATAGAATGAACCCTTTCCCATAGTAAATCATTTCCCTGTTCTTTGAGGAGGAATGGATGGAGATAAACACATTTTCAGTATACAATTCAGTAATAGTAGTATATGTTAGATTTTTATCATTCAAGATAGCATTGTCTTAGGATATTTAACTGAGAGAATAAGAAGCACAACAATCAAACAAAAGAGACAATAGACACAAATATTTTCCTTGGAGAAACCATAAGATGATCTCCTGACAGCAGTAGTCTCTCTCTCTCTTGTCCCAGCAACTTCTTCTCTCTCAGTTATGTGCTACAATTGAGTGTGAGTGAATGTGTGATAAATAGAGAGGCTCACTCTCTATTTATACTAATTCCTGACTTGACAATAACTCACTAGGGCTGACTTCTCTAGGAGATTCTAATAACCCTAGGGCCCCACAACTGCGGGGACTTTAACCCTTGATCAATAGGAGGGTTACCCACAATGACTTGACATGAATTGTTTACATTATTGAATCTCCGGATAGGCACATCGAGGCATGAAATGACTCCAATACATTACAGACACTTCCCAGAATAAACATCGGGGTACAATACATAAGATATAAAGGTGAATACATTCTGAAGTTACAAATACATCAACACTCCCTCTTAACTAGTAAGGTATTCTCTCGGCACAATTTATCAACACAAGTATTCTTCTCTATATCATTTGGATCATCATCGAGTCCTCGTCATCTTAATATTCAAGTCATCCTCATCTAGATCTCGATCATCACTCGATATGGATCATCATCATTGGATTTGGATCATCACTCGATCAGGATCATCACTGTTTGATCATCATCACTGGATCTGGATTATCACTCGATCTGGATCATCGCTTCTAGATCATCATCACTGGATCTGGATCATCACTGGGTCATCATCACTGGTGCTATCTCTTGATTCTTCTCGTCAAAGGAAGTTCTATAGAGAAAAACCTTTTTCATGCTGGTTGTAGGCCTAGCCTCCATGTAGGTCTTCTTCAGCGCTTATCTTTGACCCTAAGTAAGAATGGCCCACCCAACACTTACATCTAACCATGAGAGGAACACATCCAACACCATGTCAGAAAGGCACGCCCAGCACTCACATCTAACCATGTGGGAACACATCCCACAACCCTGTTAGAAAGGCCCATCACTCACGTCTGATCATGGGAGGAACACATCCAAGAACCATATCGAAAAGGCTTAGCACTCACATCTGACCATGGGTGGAACACATCCAAGAACCATATCGGAAAGGCTTAGCACTTATATCTGACCATGAGAGGAACACATCCAAGAACCATATTAGAAGGGCTCAGCACTTATATCTGACCATGGAAGGAACACATCCAAGAACCATATCAGAAGGGTTCAACACTTATATCCAGCCATGTTGGGAACACATCCCGTATCCATGCTAGAAGGGCTCATCACTTATATCCAACCATGTCGGGAACACATCCCATATCCATGCTAGAAGGGCTCAGCACTTATATATGATCATGTGGGAACACATCCCACAGTATCCTCAAAATGGCTCTGCACTTACATATGATCATGTGAGAACACATCCCACAGTCACATCAGAATGGCCCTGCACTTACATCTGATCATGTGAGAACACATCCCACAGTCACATCAGAATGGCCCTGCACTTACATTTGATCATATGAGAACACATCCCACAGTCACATCAGAATGGCCCTCAGCTCTAGGCTGAGTATTCTTGGTAACTAACCAGGTTCCTCCATTCCGAGAATGGCATTCAATGCTTATATCTAATCATGTGAGAACACATCCCACAATCACCTCAGAATGGCTCAACACTCATATCTAACATGGAAGGAACCAATCCTCTCACCATGACAAAATGGACCATCCCTTACATCTAACCATGGAAGGAACCAATCCTCTCACCATGTTAGAATGGCTCACGGACTCATCACCTCCCTTTGGAGGGAACCTTGATCTAGAGAACACCAAGCTTCTCCATGAAGTATTCAAACTTCACTCTAGCCAATGGATTCGTCAAAACATCAGCTATCTATTTGTCCGTCGCAACACACTAGAGCTTCACTGCTCCTCTCTGCGCCATATCCCTGATATAGTGATATTTGATCTCGATATGCTTTGACATGTCATGGAACACCAGGTTATCAGACAACTTCACACAACTCTGTTTGTCACAATATATACAAGTAGCATCCAATTGGAGATCAAATAAATTAGACAGTAGCTTCCTTAGCCATACTACCTCACAACTAGCTAAACAAGCTACGACATACTCTGCTTGAGCTGTACTCAGTATCACATAGGACTACTTTTTGCTAAACCAAGAGATCACACTTGATCCCATACTGAAGCAAATCCTTGAAGTTCTCTTCCTATCGATGGCACTGCCTTCCCAATATGAATCAACATAACCTTCCAGGTTAATATTCTGATTCGCCTCATACTTGAGCCCATAATCAACTGTACCATTTAGATACCTCAAAATATGCTTTGCAGCAATCAAGTGAACATGTCTTAGATCTGTCAGGAACTAGCTCAAGGTGTTCACAACAAAGAAAATATTTGGTCTCGTCTTCGTCAGGTACATCAAGGACCCAATCATCTGACGATACATTGTTGCATCAACCGCTTCTGATGAAGCATCACTCAATAGATTAAGGTTCGATGCCATAGGTGTGGTTATGGCCTTACAGTCCATCATCCCAAAACTCATCAGGATCTCTACTGCATACATCCCTTGTCTGAAAAAGATTCCATTCATATTCTGCCACACCTCCATGCCTAGAAAATAGTGCATCATACCCAAGTCCTTCATTTCGAACTCGACAGCAAGCTTCCTCTTCGTATCAGCAATCAACCCATCCATACCTGTTAAAAATAGATCATCTACATATAGTAGGAGTATCACTGGGTTACCTTCTTCAACCTTGTAGTAAAGGTTGGAATCTGCTTTACTTTTGGTAAAGCCCAAGCTGGATAGAAAGCCATCAATTTTGCCGTACCATGTCCTGGGTTCCTATTTCAAAACATACAGAGCTTTCTTCAATTTACACACATGAATCTCCCTATCACGTGTCTCAAAACTGAGTGGCTGCTCCACATATACTTCCTCTTCTACTACACCATTCAAGAAGGAAATCTTGACATCCATCTGGTGTATCATCCATTTCATTGTTGTAGTAAGAGAAAGTACTGATCTGATGGAAGTGTATTTGGCTACAGGTGCAAAATTTTATTCATAATCTATTCCTTCTTTCTGGGAGAAGCCATGAGCCACAAATATTGCTTTATATTTTTCTATGCTGCCATCTATAGCATGCTTGATCTTGTAGATCCATTTGGAAATTACAATAGACTTCCATTTTGGTCTTGGGATAACATCCCAAACATCATTCTTCATGATCGATTGATAATCCTAGATCATAGAATTCTTCCATTATTTATTCTCTGCCTCTTCTTCATAGTTGGAAGGTTCTTTATCCATAATGTCACATAGTAGGGATACATAACTGGAGTAGGACCTGGTTCTTTTCCTTTCTCTGTGATTTTCTTCTAGAGCCCCATATCTTTCTGCACCTTGGATAGCTTCTCGTACCTAAGCAGGTTTCCTCTTGTGAGAATTCTTCTCCTGAGGTGGATCTACAGGTTCTTGAGGTTCTTCTATTTATCGATATTCTTCTTTAATTTCTTCGTTCATGGTTGTGTCATGAATTCTGGGTACTTTTATTTCTTCAGGTTCTTCAGCAGGTCTCTTTCTAGATTTGCTGTAAGCTGAGTCTTCATCAAATGTTACGTCCCTTCTGATGTCAGTCTTCTTGAATCCTGGGAAGTATGTTCTGTAAGCCTTTGAGCTTTCAGAGTATCCCACAAATACACCCTTCTTTCCTAAAGGATCTAACTTTGTCCTCTTTTCTTTCGGAATGTGTATGTACACTGGACAACTGAATATTTTGAGATGGCCGACTTCTGGTTTCTTGCTGGAAAAGAATTCTTTAGGTGTCTTGTTCTTGATTACTCTGTGTGGAGTACGGTTCTGTACATACATTATTGTTCTAGCAGCTTCTGCCCATAGATGCATGGGAAGATATTGATCATGAAGCATGGCCCTTGTAGATTCCATGATTGTTCTATTCTTCCTTTCTGCAACCCATTTTGTTGTGGATTATATGGAGTGGTTAACTCCCTCTTAATCCCTGAATATTTGCATAATACGTTGAATTCATTTGATGTGAATTCTCCACAATTATCTGATCAAAAAATTTTGATCTTCTTTTCTGTGTGTTTCTCGATCAAGGCTTTGAATTCCTTGAACTTGTTGAATAACTCATCTTTGTTCTTCATGAAGTATATCCATGTCTTCCTAGAAAAATCATCAATAAAAGAAACATAGTATACATACCTGCTTAATGAACTTGATGACATTGTACCGCATACATCAAAGTGAATGATTTCTAAGATCCCTTTTGCCTTTCTCTCACTACTTGGAAATGTCTTCTTTGTGTTCTTTCCTTTCGCACATCATTTGCATACTCCATCATGTTTTTCCTGAATTTCTGGAAGACCTTCAACAACTTTGTTTGCAAGTGGTAGTGCTATGTAATGCACATGTGCAAGACTTCTATGCCAAAGTTCATTTGGATCTACTATGTCATGGACCAAGGCTTGTTCTGGATGGTCCTTCAATTTGTATAGACCTCCCTCTTGTTCCCCAATCACTACTGCATCATTAATAGTATTTCCCTTTGGCCACATGAGAACTTGGCCATCTACAAATGCAACCATCATGCCTTTTGCATCTAATGCATATATGGAGAGGAGGTTCTTCTTAAGTCCTGGTACAAACAATACATCTTGTATCTTCATAGACTTTCCAGAGTCTAGCTTATAGGAGGATTCCCCACTACCTTTTATTGGATATTGGTAGTCATCCCCAAGTTTCACCTTGTGAGGTGACTCAAGTTCAGATAGTTTCACAAAGGATTCTTTGAATCCCATCATATGTTTGGAAGCACCACTACCTATAATCCAATCATCTCTTCCATGTGTGATATTTCCCGTGAGGGCGAAAATCAAGACATATTCTTCATTACTTGAAGAATCATCACTTTCTTGCTTGATTCTCTATGTGGAAAGTTCATCATTTTCTATAGCATGAGCATGATGTCTTCTCTTGTTTCCCTTCTTATTATGAGATTTAATCTTGTTTCTAGGACAGTCTTTGGAAAAGTGTCCTCTTTCATCACATGTATAGCATTTGAATTTAGATAAATATTTTCTTGTGTTATGTTTCTGGTGGAAGTTCTTACCTCTAGAGTGATGAGAGATTCTTCTGCTTTTCTTGGAGTGTACTGTGAGAGCTTGATCTTCACTCCCCATATTTTATTCTTGAGTTGCTATCCGAGCTTCTTCTTCTTGAGAGAATCCCTCCCATAGTCTGCTAAAATTGACTAGATTCTTTTTGGGGCAGATCCCTTGAATGAAAGAGTCCCATGTCCTAGGGAGACCATTCAAGGTGGTCATTACAATCTCTGCATTCTCCTCTTCTTCACCCACTACTTCAAGTTGTTCTTTGATCCAGGAGACCCTTGTGAAGTATGACTGTATGGTCTCCGCATTCTAGATCTTCACATTCTTCAAGGTCATATTTTGGTTTATGTTCTTTCCTTCAAACAGTTTGGTTAGGTGATCTGGATCTGGAGGACACCTAAAGCATCAAACACAGCTTTAGGTTTTTTTAGGGAGGACACCTGTGGTATGAGGTGATCCTTGATTGAATTAACAATAATATTTTTAGCCATGACCAATTTCTTCTTAGGTAAGGATTTAACCTCATCTCCCTCTGGAACTGGAACCTCTTCCATGATGTAAGAGTCCAACTCATTTTCTTCCAAGACCAGGGAGATCCTATACTTCCATGCTCAGAAGTTATTAGCTCCCTCAAGATTTTCATCAAGCTTGGTATGATGAGACATCTTAACAGAGAACCTCAAATGGAAATTAAAAATATTTAGATCTTACCAGGTTAAGATGTCGGATCTGGATCTGGAGCTGAATTTCTATAGAGCTGGTTCTGGAGCAGATTAGGGTTTGTATTTCCCGGAGTTTTGTCCAACCAAAAGGTTTGATCTTGATATCTAAACTTCGATTTTGAGGAGGAGATCAGTCCAGGCCTGGGCTCACTCAAAAATTCCACTTCTGTGGAAAGTCCTAATTTTCGACAGTAGTGTTGGGTCAAAAACTGAAAATGCTCAGAATCAGATTTCGCTTCAATAGAAAGATGTGCCCTAGAGAGGAGAGTCAGCCCAACCTTCTTTTGCTGAAAATCTGTGGAGAGAGATCCAAAAAGTAGGAAGCCCTAGTTTTTGCAACTACATAGTGTCGTCTTCTCAGGTTAACTCTGATACCATGTTAGATTTTTATCATTCAATCTAGCATTGTCTTTTTAATTGAGAGAATAACAAGCACATCAATCAAACACAAGAGACAATAGACACAAATATTTTCCTCAGGGAAACCATAAAGGCGAAAACCCCTCAACTTCCTCAGAGATAGAATCAGCACCAAAAGAAAAACCCCAAAAATAGTAAGATGAACTCCCGATAGCAGTAGTCTCTCTCTCTCTCTCTTGTCCCAATAACTTCTTCTCTCTCAGTTATGCACTACAACTGAGTGTGAATGAATATGTGATAAATAGAGAGGCTCACTCTCTATTTATACTAATTCTCAACTTGACAATAACTCACTTGGGCTGAATTCTCTAGGAGAGTCTAATAACCCTAGGGCCCCACAATTGTAGGGACTTTAACACTTGATCAATAGGAGGGATACCCACAATGACTTGACATGACTTGTTTACATTATTGAATCTCCCAATAGGCACATTGGGGCATGAAATGACTCCAATACATTACAGACACTTCTCAGAATAAACATCGGGGTACAATACATAAGATATATAGGTGAATACATTCCAAAGTTACAAATACATCAACAGTATAGAGGAAGATTGTTTCCCAGATGTTATCAGCTAAACTGGCACTTCTTCGTCCGAGTGTTGACATTCATCATGTGAGTACACAAAAGGACAAATTAGGATTGAAGTGGAAAAAACACTATAGATGTGCATGACCTTTGATGCATTATCCTTAAACTAGCCTTATATATTTTTATTGAGTTATGGGTTGCATAGGCGGCTATGTGCATTACAACTCATATGTCATACGCAAGTATGTGCATTGCAACCCGTGTATACCTTGCATACACGAGTTCCCTTTGAGAAACACACGTATCATACATGAGTTGCCTATATTAATACTCACGTATACCTTAATTCGAGCTTAAAAAATATAAATCATGATTATATGAGATTAGTTGGGCCCTAATCCATAACTATCCCAATTGTCTCAACCATCCTAACCTTCGAAACCTCTCTATTTGCCAAAGTATAAATAGAGGCCTTGGGATGGGGCTAATCAATCAATTTTTGGAGAGAAAAGTTATGCTGGTGCTATATCTTCAAAATCTTGGAGCAGCAAAACTAAGAGTTCTTTAGTTACAGAGGAGTCCTTGTGACAGAAGCTGGGTTGTATTCTTACTTATTTCACTGCTTGTTAATAAAGATAATTCTTCTTCCAATCTTGTATTGTGTTTATCTCATGTATATTGGTTTAATGAATATGTTCAATTATATTACTAATATGCTTTTCATCTAACCTATGATGTATATATGTTTGATATATTGATTGAAGAATTGGCTCTTTGTAGGTGAAGAGAAGCATCCCTAGAGGCTTTGGAGAAGATTGGAGCGAGAGAAGATCAATCTTGGATCAACTGTCGTTAATCGGGTAAGCCAAGATTTTCTTCCTGTTCTCTTTCCATTCTCTATAAAAGTTGATTGTCTGCAATTTCGTAGTAAGTTGGTAACCCCAGACCCTAGGTTACAAGGGTGCAATATCTTGAGCAATAGAACTGGCGAATCCCTAGGGAGTCCAGCCTGTTGTGGGTTCATCCTGTAGGTGCTTTACCAATCTTTGCTCTTTTTCTGATTCTGTGTGTAGTGTTACAGAGATAAATTCCTATGGCTTGGGGTACCACAACAAATAGCTTGAATCCAGAAATCAATCCTTTCCAATATGCAATAGAAATTAAATATCTAACACTAAAGGATCAGACCTCGTACCTTATTCCAGACGGTTGAAGTAGATCCCTATTGAGATTTCCAACTTCAGCTTGAATTGATAGATTACTTCCTCAACAAAAAGTAAACAATACAAGAATACTATATATATTGGTGTTAGATCTATTCTAGCATATATAATCAACAATGTATAAACATTTGAAAACATCCATGGATAAAATATTCATTCAAACATACATTATTGGATAGAAAAAGATATTTCTATTAATATAAAATCAGAGATTACAATGGATACAACCTCTGTCGGCACGTCTGCGAATCGAAAAAACTGAATCCCCCACTTGGGCCTCCACCACCTCAATCCTCCATCTCTCGATAGCAAGCCCACAAGCAAAAGGCAAGCTTGGGAAGAACAAAAAAGTGCTCCAAGGGACAAAGGGATGCAGACTCGAGCACAAGTTCCGGCAACAATGGAATATAGTTTCTTTGCTCTCAATTCTCTCATATGCCTTCAATGTACCATAGAGTTCCTTATATAGCTTTTCAAAGGGGTAATGAAAGGTCGAATCCGAGCGATCTCAAGGCATAGGGAAGGCCAAGAGTCAAGTGAGTCGGATCCATGTCAAGGAAAACTCCAAAAGGATTTGGATTATGCACACATCCCGATGTACACGGTTTTATGGGTCAAACCCGCGTATATATGTGATTAGGGGTTTAAAAGTCACATGTACTAATTTTCACATGTTTTTAGGGATGGTCAAGGAAACATCAAAGGAAAAAAAATGGTCCAAGGGGTCTAAGGAGTCTGCAGAGGGACAGGGGAAGGCCATACAAGTGTGATTCACCTGGAGTGGTAAAATCAGCTATAATAGATGCCCCCTAATGTGTGAGGTTAGAGGGGCCATACGATGGTTGAAATACATTATAAGTCCATCCCAGAAGTGGAGTGCTGAAGGATCCCAAATGGAAGGCCAGCCACCCAATCAGCATTGTACAATGATACAACTCTGCACATAACTGCAAATACATATAGCAGTCCTAGATACATAAGAGTACAATGGCCATGAATAGGCATGATATAAGATATCACATAAGTGGTGATCGCCATGTACAATATAGATAGATCAGAATCTCCATGATGAAGATATACGAAGGACCATGATCTCCATAATGGCTAAAGATATCTAATGGATCAAGATCTCCATAATAGCTGGAAATGTCTGACATATATTGGAATCAAGTCATGAGAGCTGAAATCTCATGAACACTGGAATGATTAAGGAGGTAGCATATAAGAGATGCCACCAATCTGGAAGGTCTTCTACACAAATCGCTATGAGTACATGTCCTACTATGTGAATAGAGGTGTCGAGGTCGAACATAGTAGTCCATCGTCTGATTATCGGTCATTGATGTATACCGTTAACAGACGTGAGATCGCCCACCGATAATGAAAATGGGAATTAAGGTACTAGAGTGCAAACTAACAAGTGTGAATAAATGTGTTGAGGTCGAACACTTGAGAGGATCCATCGATCAGGGGACATTGATGTATTCCCAAATACTGTCGATGGCAAGAGAACCTGCCACCGATGATTGCAAGTCTCAAGGAACTAAAAAATGACTCTAGATTCCAATCCCAGAATAAATGATCTAAAGTCAATGGGATGAAATCCACTGGAAGGAGGGAATTAAGGCATCCCCCATCATCCAACACGAGGTACTCAACAAAGTTGTATAATGTAGAAGGACTCAATCATAAGGTTCATGAACCAGTAACTGTACCAGAAATGGCCGACATGCGAAGTCAAGATAATTGAGGAATGGCCGACTCAAGTTTCAACTTCCTTCGAACAAGAGAATAACATCGAATGGTGACTGAATAAAGGCAGCATAGACTCGATATACAAACTGGGACATCTATGCAACACAGGAGGCATCGACAGAGGCTCCATGGGGACTGGAAGCTTAACCAATCGATGGAGATAAACTTAGATAAACAAGTACAGCTCCCAAAGACAAACTATAAACCCAACCAATGGATGTGATATACAGTACTCTGTGACACGACTTGACAGCTGCCAAAGCTAACATCTTTCCTTGTCTGGCTTTTTGGTTTTTTTGATTTTTTTGGACTTTTTCAAATATTTAAAAAGCTTGAAAAGGAATAAAAATTCTTTATAGTTATAGACTAGGAGGAGATGAGTGTCATAGGGGAAAACAAACTAGTTCCAAGTAGTGGAACATACCTATGCTCAATGCAAGGACATGTTAACACCCAAAAATGGTTAACTACCTCATCTACCCCATTACATGGCTCATTTGTCCACTTTCCTACCATATCTCCATCAAAAACCCATAAAACCATCTAAAAGGTCACCAAAAAAGCTTAAAATGCCTCCAAAAGGCTATAAAATCCTTTTTTCCTCCAAAAATATCCAAAAAGGAATAAAAAATATAAAATAATGAGGAAAAAAGAAGAAACCCTAATAGCTGAAACCCTAAAACAGCTAAAACCCTAAAAAGCTGACCTAAACCACATGGTTTTATAAATAAGTGATGGAGACCCATTATTCCATATCCATTATCATAAGCATCCTGCCTCTGCCGAAATTATTCTCGAAACCCTAGCTTATCATTAAGCTACTTTCACCATTGAGAACTCTTTTTGGCCCATTTCCACCACCGGAGAAGGAGAAGAAGCAGCTTGGAGCTCGAAGCCACCGACATCGGACCAGCACAACAGACTCCATCAACCTCCTCATTGGAGGTAACATCAATAAAGATCATTATTCATTTCTTTACCGTTTCTGCTTTATATTATTTACTTTTCACCGTATTGTTTCATGTTATTTACTTTTTACTGCTTTAGCTTCAAGAACGTATTTAGATTAGTTTTTGCTTCAGTTTTTAATTCATATATCATTGAACTCCTACTAAGGAATCCAGATTCCTTAGTAGGTACTCATCAGCACAAGCTAGGGTGAAAACCCTAGCTACAATTTTGGCGACTCCGCTGTCTTTTTTAATTTAATTTTTCCGTACTGTACTTTCGGCTGTCGTTTTCGGCCGCCGAAAACTGTACTTTTTTCTTCCGCAGTCGCGGCCCGATCGCGCATTCCAGGCCCTAACCTACGATCAGCCCGCCGCTGTCAGCCATTTTATTGCGTCCTGGACGCGTTTTTGAACTTTCCCAGTTGCGCCCCGACCGCGTTTTTTCAGCCCACAGTCGCGATCCGACCGCGCCTGTTCATTACACAGTCGCGCTCTGACCGCCGCTGTCATCCAGAACCCCGCAACCTAGACCGCGCCTGTTTCCTTTAAACCCGCGATCTGCGCGTGACTGTTGCCTTCAAACCCGCGGTCCGACCGCGCGAGTCCGCCCCATACCCGCGGTCGGCGAACTATTTTTTGCCCTTGTTTCCGCGCCGAAACCCAGCCACTTTGCCTCCATTTTTCTTGCACTTGTACAGCCACCTGTTCCACTTGCAGCCCTACAGCCATTTCTGTCCCTTGTTTACAGAATTGTTTAGAAAATTTTTAGCATTATTTATTTCAGAAAAAAAAAAATTCGCATGGTAAAAGTTTTTAAAGTTTTTCATACATTATTATTGTTATTGAGTAACTATTTTGGATTCATAACCTCACATGCACACAATCTATCCCCTAATTCAAAGTGAGACCTAAAATCTACTTAACTCAACCAACACTATAACCTCATTTGAGGAACACAAAAGAATCTTGTAGTTAGGTAGGATCGGGGGGATAGGCTTCCAATAACACCCCTCGGTTATTTACACGTGAGACATAGTTGTTGTCCATTAGGGAACCAAAATCCCTTAGTATTTTTTGACACGGTCACAACCGGTTTATCGGAGGGCCTCTCCCTTAGGAGGGTTGAAGTCATGAGATTGGTTCCAGAAGTCTGAGTGGAATACCGAAATCCATTCAGTAACTGAAGGGCTACCTTTCGCAGTTNTGAAAACCACTTGTCACCATTGACTCTCCGAGAAATTCTCGTCGCCTCAGAGGCGAGCCCCCACAGCATGGTTCACTTGACACCACCCGTCATCACCGTAGATCTCGAGCCTTATCACTCGACTCCACTCGTCAGCGGCATAGGACCTCGTCACCAGATTCCGAGAACACTCTTTACACTGCCCCCACTAGCCCCATGGATGGCGTGAATCCCAATCCCTTCATTATAGGGACCACCGGTGGTACATCTGCCACTATACCAGTTACTACACCTATCATGGGTACACCCTCCACAGGAGGCCCGTCTACCATTCCCCTCACCATACCTATTCCCACGACAGGAATACCCATACCCACTCCATTAGTAACTCCTACTGCCCTTGGTGGCGCAGGACCTTCTCATGCCACCGTAGTTCCCCCACTTGGGAGTAACATCCCTCATATGACCCCTCCACCTGGGGGCATGGGCCCCAACGTGGTCCAACCCACTACCGTGTCACACCCTCCATCCAGTTTGCCATACATGGCTA
>LPNX010835699.1:0-58982 GCA_001517045.1 Pseudotsuga menziesii
GCGTTTTGAGGGCTTCTATCTAGCACATGAGTAAAAAATCAGGTTTTCATCGCCACATTTGGCCAAAAAGTGTTACCCATCTTCATGGAATCACCCTTATTAGATGTGCTACCTTTGAAAATCCCTCAATAAACATGTAGTAATAACTTGCTAATCCCATAAAATATATTACCTATGACACATTCTTAGGTGCTGGCCAATTCATAATAGCTTCTATCTTTTCTAGATCTACCAAGATACCTTCTTCTAATACAACATGTCCAAAGTAGTGAATCTTATTCTGTAAAACTATCACTTAATTAACATAGCATAAAGTTGATGTTCTCTGAGTACATGTATTACTAATATTAAGTGTCTTTCATGTTCTTCCTTTGTCTTAGAGTAAATAAGAATGTCATCCAAGAAAACAATCACAGACCTATCCAAATACTTCTGAAAAATCTCATTCATTAAACACATAAGTGTAGCCGGTGGATTTTTCAAACCAAAAGAAACAACTGTAAATTCATAGTGGCCATATCTTGTTCTAAAAATTATTTTACTTATGTCCTGTGAAGTAATGCAAGTTCCTATGTAAATAATCTAAAGAGATTAAGCAAGTGTAATGTTAAAGGTATTTTAAGCAGTACACAGAGTTTTCTTTAAATAGCTTCATTTAATGTATATTTAAGATTTGGGGTTCAAGGATAGATATAAAAAACAAACAGAGATTCCATTATCGGGTGAATGAAAAGTGTTCACGAGAATGTTTCGTGTAGAACGTGTGCTAATCTTCAGGGCTAGAACCATACTTATTTAAAAGTGTAAAAATGTTGATGAATCTTACAAATTCTTAAAATGTAAACTATAAAATATTTGGTGAATTTGACGATTTTTAGGGTGAAAAATTTTACCCCATCAAAATCTGGCGAAATAGAGCTTCAAAAAATGCAAATTGCTAAATCTATTTTTGGATAAAAACATGGAAAAATATCCCATGGGATAAATTTCACCCCAAAAATTATCCTTGCTTATATTTATCTATTTTTTTTTTTGCTCTTCAATATACAACCAAACTATAAATGATTGAGTCTTATTGTGCCACTATTAGTGCCTCATGGAAGAAAAAAGTGTCAAAATAAAATGTGATTTATATATTTAACTAATTTTATTTTATTGTGAACTTTGATTCTTATATTTAAGGGTGCTAGCCCAATTGAAGAACACCTTCCTTATAGCAAGGAGGTTGGTGGTTTGATTCCTTCATGCCCTAGAAATCAATGACTAATTAAATGACCACTTAACAGTAATCAATTATTAGATAAATGACTAGTTAACAACAATCAATGACTAAATAAATGACTAGTTAACTGTAATTAATGACAACTAAATGACCAATTAACCTCAATCAATGACTAAATAAATGACCACTTAACAACAATCAATGACTAAACAAATGACGAGTTAACAACAATCAATGACAAAAACAATGACTAAATATAAGACCTAATTGATCCATCACAACAACCAATAAATTACTAAAACCTTTTACTCACGTAAAACTTTTAGTCACATATTTAGTTACTTTATAAGTGAAAAATAAATAACTATTAGTCACGTGACTAAATTTAATCATTTATATGCAATTTTAATAGTTTTTTAGTTCTGCTACTAGTGGTGGGATTCTCAAATGTCAATATCTTCATTATTCTATGCTTATATTGATTTCATCATCTTCTATAGTTTTTGTTGCCCCATCATATCTACTCCCCCTTACACCAAAAGTCATGTTCAAAATATTCCAAGTCTCTTTGGTTGTTTTGGCTAGTGCAATTTTAGGCAAAATGCTATCATCCATAGCTTGTAAATGAGACACAATGATGTTGCATCATTCCTTTAGACATGTCTAGTTATCCATTCAGTTAGGTAGATTCAATCAATTCAAATTCCTCTCTCATGCATTCGAATTGACTGGTTATTAATACCAGTGCATTACATTGTAATTATTATCCAATTACTTTTGATTAATGAAAGCATTACACTGCTGCAAGCCATTTTTTTCATTGTTTCATTCTTCAATTCCTAAGTAAAATTGTCTGATCTATTTTGCGAGTTGTGTGTTGATCCATGGATCTATGTGCTCAATTTTATACAACTATCATCAATCAACCAAAAATCTAATGGCAAGTGGATTCCACATCACTTCCAATACAGGACAATATCTTAAGGACAAAATAGTCACAAGTCTACCATCGATCCAATTATATTCCAATGGAAAATAGATCCCACTATCTCCAATCTAGGACATAAAACTTTGGGATAGATAGACTCAATAAAACATTAATCTACCATCAGTTCAATTGCATCCAATGGGAAGTGGATTCCCTAACACTTCTAGTCCAAGACAAGCAGGACCATGACAGATAGACTAGCAACAACCAACTCTCTCTACTTAGGAACATGCTCAGCAAGGGTGTACGGGCCATCCAAAAATAACACTAGATAATATTCTCTCACACATACAAAGGGAAAAAAATCAATTTCCCATTCTCCAAATACAAATGAATATTAATGAGTGAACCAAGAACCAAGAGAATGGATCCAAGAACCCAAAACCAAAACCAAGAAGCAAGCAAATGAAGCATTAATCAAGAGAAAAAATTAATCACACCAACCAATTCAATTCCTCATGGAGAACTCAAGTTTTGGGAGAGAGAATTACAAGAGGAGTTACTTCCCAAAATAAAAAAACCACTAAGGAGGAGTTACAACTTTCATGAGGGACAACACTAAGTGGCACTCAAGGGGGCGCACTAGGAGAGAGAGTGACTCCAAATTTAATAAAAACTATCCCAAAATAATAAAATAAAGGAGAAACACAACATAATAGGGTGCATAAGTCAATAGGGTCCACTAACATAGACACAAACACTTAGGATCACACTTTCCCACTTCCCCTTGCTTGTAACATCATGGTTCCTCATACTCTTTTATGTAGCATCGGTGAATGCCGGTTGTTTAATTTTATTAATTAATAACAATAACATAAAAATAATAATGTGCAACCCATAATCTTGACACCTTGTACCATAATGTCACAACATCAAAATAATAATAGCATGTCCATGGGATAAAACAGAGAGTATTACATCCCCTCCCCTTAAACCAAGCAACGTCCTCAATGCATACTTATTTATATATGCCACAAAATTTCAAACTTTTCAAAACAGATGAGGGTATTCCTCCCTCATCACATCTTTCATTTCCCAAGTTCCATCTTCAGGTTTATAATGGGTCCATTGGACCTTAACTTGTCATATTTATTTGTTCTTGAGCAACTTGACTCTCCTGCCTATGACGACAACTAAATCTACCAACAATATCCTTCTGGTTCCACGTATATATGTGTGTGTGTGTGTGTGTGTGTAAAACAGATATCATGTTACTACTAACAAAAAATGCTAGATATCCAGTAATCATATCATATACATCATCCAATGAAAATAAAAACATCTATATCACAATTTACTTGTATCGTATTCCAGTCAATTACATGCCTAGCATAATGCACATATTTTTTCAACAAAGGCACATGAAACACATTATCCACTTTTATGTTAGGAGGCAAAGCAAACTCATACTCAACTAGTCCTATCTTAGCCAAGATTTAAAAGGGTCCACAATATCTAGTTGCAAGTTTAGAACAATTTCCCAAGTTTAAAGTACTCTTATTTGGTTTAACCTTCAAAAAGACTTGTTTTTCAACTTGAAACTCTTTGTAAGTCATGTTTTGACATGCAAAATTTTTATGTCTATCCTATGTTGCTTTCAAATTTTGTTTAAACTTAACCATTTGATCTTCCATATCCTTTAGCAGTTGCATCCTAATAATAACTATGTCTATCATATTGTCCCAACTGATAGGAGTGTTACATTCTCTTCCATACATTACCTCGAAATGACTTACTTAAAGGAATAATGATACCCATTATTGTAATCAAATTCCACTAGGTGTAAATAATTTTCCCATTGAGTTGGTTGATCCATTACATACATTGTTAACATATCTTCAATTACCTAATTTATCCTTTCTATCTATCCATCTTTCTGCAGATGATATGAAGTGCTTATGTTCAAATCTGTACCAAAACCTTTAGACAAACCTTTCCAAAAATTACCTGTGAACTTCAAATATCTATCTAACACTATTGCTTTTGGAATACCATGTAGTCTATATACTTGTTTCATGTAGATATCTACTATTTCAGTTGCTTTATGAGTTGTATTAACTAGAATGAAATGAGATGTGTTAGTTAACTTGTCCACTACTACCATAATGGCATCGTGTTGTGATCTTGTCTTAGGCAATTTTGTGATGAAATCCATAGTAACTACATACCATTTCCACTTTGGTATCTGTAAAGTTTGTAACAATCTTAGGTGTGTATATGTTCAAACTTAACATTTTGACATTCAAAACATATATCTATGTGTTCTGCAATTTCCTTTTTCATTCCTGGTCAATAATATTATTTCTCAACTGTTGTTGTTGTCTTTTGATAACACGGGTGACCCGCATAAGGAACATCATAAGGAAAGTTAGACACTATCTTATACTTAAGTATTCCATTTTTCAACTTATAGTTTTCAAATTTAGGTGCTATTTCCTATTGTTGTAACCCTATTTTACCATGTTGAAAGAATTCATCTATACTATTGGCTTATTTTATTCTCCCGTATAAATATGAGATACTGGTACTGATAGCTACATGCATCACATGCATTTTTCTATTAAATTCATTTGCTACCTTATTTTATTTTCCTTTGATATGCTTAATGCCAAAATCATACTCAAACAATAATTCCATCCATCTTCTTTTTCTTGTATTTAAATCATGTTGTTCAAACAAATACTTTAATCCATTGTGATAAGTCCTTAGTTCAAATTTATTTCCGAACAAATAGTGTCTCCACACTTTTAAGGTGTGCACAACTGCTGCTAAAACTAAGTCACGAGTGGCATAGTAGTGGCATAGTTTCATTCATGTTACTTTAACTTTCTAGATTCATAACAAATAACCTATCCACTATGAGTTAACACACCATCTATACCATGTTTACATGCATATGCACATACCACCAAGATTTCATCTGGATTCACAATTTTTAGAAGTGGTGCATTAGTGAGCATTTCCTTAAGCTTCTAAAAACTTTCTTCACACTTAGTTATTCATTCAAATTTGATACCTTTCTTTTGTATTGAAGTTATCAGATGTGCTACCTTTGAAAATCCCTCAATAAACATGTAGTAATAACTTGCTAATCCCATAAAAGATATTACCTATGATGTTAGGATTATTAATCCTCCCTTGTACAAATTTGGTCATATGTCTAAATCAAGAGTCATGTCTAAATCAGGAGTCCATCCAGTCTATTTATAGTCATTAGCACCATTGGGTAAACTTGACCTAATTGGGGCACATGTTTCAGTTACCAAAGTGTGGGGAACACTAATTGAGGCTCACTGCCACTTATTGCACTTGATTGCATAAGTTTAGGAGTCTCCTAGATCAATCCCTACAATTTAGGAAGTAACTGGGAGTGCCGAAACCAACCAAGGTCAGTTCACTTCAATTAATGACTAGTCAAGCCAAGTTAGGAGTCAGTTACATTCAGTTCTAGCCCTCTACATTCAGTTAGCGCTAGGTTTAATTGATTGCACACATGTGGGGTGAATTTCTCACCTACCACAGTCAGTTAACCATTAGTCAACACTAAATGTAACACTTGGTTGTGTTTTATAGCTCTGATGAACTCCGGTTATGATTTAGACAAGGACAGTTAACTACTGGGTCCTCTGATAGTGATTTAGACAAGTCTTGGTTACCTACAGTCAAGTAGAGTCTAATCAATTAGAAATTCCTCATGTGGATTCAAATTGCTTGTGGCTATTAAAGCCATTTTACTTCATTGTAATTATCATTCAGATTACTTTTTTGATTAATGAAAGCATTCACAGCTGCAAGCCTTTTGCACGGTTTCATTCTTCAATTGCTGAGTAAAATGTGAGATCTTCTTTGTGAGTTGTGTGTTTGTCTATAGATCTATATGCTCAAATTTACATATGACACATCCTTAGGTGCTGGCCAATTCATAATAGCTTCTATCTTTTCTAGATATACTAAGATACCTTCTTCTGATACAACATGTCCGAAGTAGTGAATCTCATTCTGTAAAAATATCACTTAATTAACATAGCATAAAGTTGATGTTCTCTGAGTACATGTATTACTAATATTAAGTGTCTTTCATGTTCTTCCTTTGTCTTAGAGTAAATAAGAATGTCATCCAAGAAAACAATCACAGACTTATCCAAATACTTCTGAAAAATCTCATTCATTAAACACATAAGTGTAGTCGATGGATTTTTCAAACCAAAAGAAACAACTGTAAATTCATAGTGGCCATATCTTGTTCTAAAAATTATTTTACTTATGTCCTGTGAAGTAATGAAGTTCCTATGTAAATAATCTAAAGAGATGAAGCAAGTGTAATGTTAAAGGTATTTTAAGCAGTACACAGAGTTTACTTTAAATAGCTTCATTTAATGTATATTTAAGATTTGGGGTTCAAGGATAGATATAAAAAACAAACAGAGATTCCATTATAAGGTGAATGAAAAGTGTTCACGAGAATGTTTCGTGTAGAACGTGTGCTAATCTTCAGGGCTGGAATCGTACTTATTTAAAAGTGTAAAAATGTTGACGAATCTTACAAATTCTTAAAATGTAAACCATGAAATATTTGGTGAATTTGACGATTTTTAGGGTGAAAAATTTTACCCCATCAAAATTTGGCGAAATAGAGCTTCAAAAAATGCAAATTGTTGAATCTATTTTTGGATAAAAACATGGAAAAATATCCCATGGACTAAATTTCACCCCTAAAATTATCCTTGCTTATCTTTATCTAATTTGTTTTTGCTCTTCAATATACAACCAAACTATATATGATTGAGTCTTATTGTGCCACTATTAGTGCCTCATGGAAGAAAAAAGTGTCAAAATAAAATGTGATTTATATATTTAACTAATTTTATTTTATTGTGAACTTTGATTCTTATATTTAAGGGTACTTGCCCAATTGAAGAGCACCTTCCTTATACGAAGGAGGTCGGTGGTTTGATTCCTTCATGCCCTAGAAATCAATGACTAATTAAATGACCACTTAACAGTAATCAATTATTAGACAAATGACTAGTTAACAACAATCAATGACTAAATAAATGACTAGTTAACTGTAATTAATGACAACTAAATGACCAGTTAACCTCAATCACTGACTAAATAAATGACCACTTAACAACAATCAATGGCTAAACAAATGACGAGTTAACAACAATCAATGACAAAAACAATGACTAAATATAAGACCAAAATGATCCATCACAACAACCAATAAATTACTAAAACCTTTTACTCACGTAAAACTTTTAGTCACATATTTAGTTACTTTATAAGTGAAAAATAAATAACTATTAGTCACGTGACTAAATTTAATCATTTATATGCAATTTTAATAGTTTTTTAGTTCTGCTACTAGTGGTGGGATTCTCAAATGTCAATATCTTCATTATTCTATGCTTATATTGATTTCATCATCTTCTATAGTTTTTGTTGTCCCATCATGTCTACTCCCCCTTATACCAAAAGTCATGTTCAAAATATTCCAAGTCTCTTTGGTTGTTTTGGCTAGTGCAATTTTAGGCAAAATGCTATCATCCATAGCTTGTAAATGAGACACAATGATGCTGCATCATTCCTTTTATCTGTTAATAAGTTATCTTTCTGAGTTTTTGACATTGCCTCGTAGGCTCCTTAAACTGGTTCTTGAAATCCATGCAGTACTATAGTCCACAAATCATAAACACACCGCCTAGTCTTCATTTTGATTGACCAAATCTCATAATTCTTGCTCATTCATTTTGTGGATGTCCTTCAAAGCCATCTACTTAGCAGATTCCTCGATACTTGTGCCTAGTATATATACAATAGCTTGATCAACATTATGTGCATCATAAACTTTCTTCTTTATTTGCTTGAGCCTTCTACTCTTTCCCATTTTTGCAGAGCATTCTCTTAACCTCTTTAGGGTAAATAAAGTCATATCCCCCTTCAAAGAGACTCAATAATCTTTATGGATTGTTAATGACTTTTCTTTCCTCAGTGGGCTTCTACTCAATTTCTTCATTTGTCAACATAGACCCCTGCCTTTTGCAGAGCATTCTCTTAACAAAACCCCTCAAATCTTGGGATTAAATTTTTTTATTTTTGTTATTCGAGGAGTTTCTAAAGGTTTTTATTTTTCCGTTACTTCCTTTTCTAAATTTTCCCTTTTCTCCTTTTAACTAAATCAAAGAACTTTCCTATTTTTGAAAGAAAGAGATGCAGCTCAACATAGCCTTCCCTTTTTTATGATTAATGATGGCTTTCACCCTTTAACCAAGTTTAACCTTTAGAACTCCTCAATCACAATTAGGGTTTTCGATTTAACTTTCTTATTTCACTCCCTCTTATTTAATTAAAAAAAATCACATATGCATAATATCTTTTAGAGACTAATTCACAAACTAGCTCGAGGATTAATTTAGCTATACCAAAGTGGAGCTTCAACTTGCTTGGATTTTACAACTTTTTACGGACGTGAAATTAAATTTATTTCCACCTCAATGTGCCCTCAACAAGTCTTTATCTGAAAACATTTCAGGGATGTGTTGAAGCTTTTTACGGACCCGGGATTTAATTCATCTCCTTTTTATAAAAATATCACCTCCTAATTCTCCATGGGTGACTTACTCCCCCAAGGGAGCATTGTGTTTTTCAAATGTTGTTTCCCTCGGTAAATCTAAGTCCTTCAAACTTTTCATTATTTTTTTTAATGAGATTTTATCTCTTACCTTTTTATTCAATTGTTGATTTCCTCGGTAAATCTATAACTTTTTCTTCTTGAAGTCGATAATTCCACGTATAATCTTATAACCCTCTTTGAATTTTAACACATTCTTATACATATTTATATATAAATAAAAAATATATCTAAAGTATCAAATCTGCAAATAATCCTCTTCTTTACATAATTTAAATATTTATGTACCTTGGCATAATCCAAGCATGACAACCTTGCCTTCAAGAACAAGCATATCTATACAAACTATAAAACATAAAAGAAAACTAACACTACAGGGCCAAACTCAACTTAATACTCCATTAGATTGACCTAGACTTAGACTTGAATAGTTGTAAAGCATTACTTGGTTTTCTAAGTTCTATGAACAAGAATGCCCTCTCAAAAGAGCTTAACCTACACAATAACATAGACATTTAGATGATTTAGTTTTGCGCTTTGAATATATTTCTTAATGATATGAAATTTTAACCATTTTCCTAAAGTTAATGTAATGCTTCATTAAAGAAATCTTCAATATATTTGAGAATAAATATTTTATACATACTTGAACTATAAATAAAAAAAATCTAAATATACTCTTTTCTAATTAATATAATACTTTAGAAAAGAAAATCTTAAATACATTAAAGACCATTCAAAAATACATTGCACATCCAAAAACTTTTGAACTTTGAATGAGAAATCACTTTAAATGTTGGCATTCTACAAAAATGATACACTAAAGCATATGATAAGGGTCACAAACAAAAATTAAGTAAATAATCATTACTTGTGACTCATAGGTGTATAACAAAACTATTTTTTTTTAATGTTAATGCTTGACATTTTTTTTAATGCATGTTTGGCATGGTCTAAGAAATGAAACAATTTAGTATAGTAAGTGAAGCTAGAAACACTTATTACTTCATGAAATAATATATATATATATATATATGAAATAATATATATATATATATATATAAAGAAAATGATTTATATATAAATAAAGAAAGTGATTTGATGCATCGTCAAATTGGTGTTATAGAAAATTCCAATATATAAGCACAATGTGTGCAACCCATAAAAGATAAAGCATGGTGCAACTCATAAGATACAAATTGAAGTGAAAGAAATATGAATGAATCCACATGGTTGGCATAAATGTGATGAAAACTTATACTAAACATATTATTTGGTACTTAATATCCCAATAGGGATTTTGAGATCCCAATAGTTGGAGTAGATAATTTTGATTGAGTAGGGGATAAAAGCTATTGGCATGACCATTTTTAATTTAAGATTGATACACTAGACTAGTACAACTACTATTACTACTACACAAATTTGAAGCTAATAAGCTAAGAAGTAGAAGTTGTTGAATGGAATCAATTGAAAACTGTTGAAGTACGTTGTATTTTTATATTATGATGTATATTACATTACCTCTTGGTTCAGGCACTCTGAGTACTTTTGGGGTTTTTAATTTGCATGTCCAAAGCTTAAGTTGTCGAGGAAGATGGATCGGAGGAAAAGGGTTGCATAGTTGTCCTCTATGCATGACATAAAAATGGAAATATAGGAGTTGTAATGGTTGAATAAGATAAGTCATAGGAAGACAATTGCAAAGGTTCCATAGGTGGACCAACACGGATAGGAGATGGAGTAGTGGCAATGTCAACGTCTCCTTCCAACATATGGATGAATTTTCTCATCGAAGGACGACGAGATGCATTGAACTGGATGCACCATAATCCAACTAAACTTAACTTTTTTGTTATGCCTTGTTCTTCCTCAGACATGTTTCCTTTTCTCATATTCTCAAAGTTACCTTTCTCCACCTGTTTAAAAGCCCATTCCAGATAGCGGAATTTTCTTGTACTCACTTTATTGTTAAAACCAAGGTTCTGTCTAGCCCCCACCATCTCCATAAGCAACATACCATAAACATAAGCATTGCATCTATCAATAACATCTCCATACATTCCTGACCACATCTTTGGGGCAGCATAACCTAATGTTCCTCTATTTGCAATAGAGAGGTGGATTTCCTCTCTATTACTTATTTTGGTGAGACCAAAATATGTAACTTTTGGCATAAAAGTGGCACCGAGAAGAACATTGTGAGTTTTAATATCAAAATGTGTGATGTGATTTCTGCGTTCTTCATGTAGGTATGCAATACCGCGAGCTATTCCAAGTGCAATTGAATATACTTTTCCAACCCAACTCGTTATCACAACCTCCATGGATATATTTTAAGGAAACCATTCACCATGTATTCATAAAACAAATCTCTTTATGGATCTCAGAGAACCATAACCTAAGAGGCACAGTAGGTTAACATGACAAGTGGTCCCCATTTTTGCCACTTCTACAATAAATTGTTGTTCACTCTGTTTGGATTCATCCAAAATTTTCATAGCTATCCCATGTCCAATGGGAAGTTGTCCTTTATAAATTGTTCCAAAACCTATGTTACCAAGCTTTTCTATCAAATTGTTTGTGTTGTTAGAGATACTACACCTGGTTTTATCACTCGGTTCATTCTGTAACTAACGGGACGTGTTAGATATCTCTAGACCACCACTATGGTTTGCTTGCTGATTGAATCTACTTAGGGTATATTGTGTGTACTGTAATCATTTTTCAACATTAACATAATTCTTTCATTCTTTCTCTTTGTTTTTCATTATTTTCTGCTTTTTCAAGTTGTGTGTTCTCTCTTGCTAGATAGATCTTTCTGTCTAAGTGTTCAACATTCATCTTCATGGTATCAAAGAGAAGCTTCTAGGACAAAAGGCGCACCGACATTCTTTATTTGAAGGTACATAATATTGAAAATCGTCGGAAGAATGGAGTTTCCAAAGGAAGCTATTCTCACACCATACAATTACTTTGCATGGGAAGCAAAGATGGAGATATTTCTTTGAAGCAGAGGATTGTATAGGATTTATATGGCCATGAAGGTTGATCCCACATTAGCCATAGAAAAGTACAAATACCTCAAACAGATGGATTATTCCTATGGAGCCCTCTACATGAACATCTCCCCTGGATTGCTTTAACATATTTATTCTTACAAATATCCCAGTGAAGTCTAGACCACCATGAAATGAATCTTTGGAAAGAAAGATGAAATGAAATTCCACATGCTCGAAGTAGAGTTTCTCTCTTTGGATCCACAAAGCTTCAACAATATACAAGATTTCTTCACAAGATACAAGTTTTTGTTGTTGCAACTCAAGGGTTGATGGGTTGATAAATCTAAGGAGGAAACACAAATGGTTATCTCCATTCTCTCCAAGCTTGGACCAGAATACTCTATTTCTGTCTCCACATTCCATTAGATGAGGCTCACCTCTAGTAAGAACTGGATCATGCCCACTCTTGATGCTTTTATTGAATCTTTGACTTGGGAGCAAGAAAATCTCATCAGTATGGGAAACGTCAAGGGATCCAAAGCGCATGCACTTGTTGTGCATGATGGCACTCATAAACCAAATATCTAGATCCAAATATAAAGGAAAAGTGCATGAAAATACAAAGAACGAAGGGAACACCAAACCCTTCAACGATTCCTCTAGATCCAATGGTGAAAAGGGGAAGATGGGGGAGAAAGGCACATATTGTCGAAGAGAATTACATCCATAATTCACATGCATGAAGATTATTAGATACATCAGATAGCACAGATAATTCAGAACCACAACCTTGGGGATCACATTCCAGAGGGCGCCAAGAAGAAGATTGGAGATCATGCTCCTAGGAAAGGTAACTTTAGTCATGATTTGACTATCATTAATTCCTCGCATGATGCTTGGATAGTAGAGTCATATGCATCTCACCACATGGATTCCACAAAGGAATCATTCTCTTCATTGGATGCATGTAAAGGTGCTCCTATATTCATGGGGGATGATTCTCCTATCGAGGTCACCGACATGGGACTAATTGAACTCAATCATGGAATCTTTGGGAATGTGCTACATATTCCAAAACTCTCGTTGAATATTCTCTCCTTCTATTAGATCACACATTCTTGCACCAGAAAGATAATTGAATTCACTCCAGATATTGTGAATATCTTCGACTTACAAAGCAACTCTAAATTTTCCACTTGTGAGGTAAATCACAAATCTAGGTTGTACACCTTTTTGGAATTCATTAAACCAAATTATGCCTTCTTACTTATGCATGTTGATGATAGTAGTAGGTAATGGCATGAAATATTTTGTGATCTTAATTTTCAATACATGCAGCAACTCTGCAAGCAAGGAATGGAAATTTCCTTTCCCAACATTCATTTTAACAAAGGAGTTTGTCAAGGATGTGTTATTGACAAACATCCTCATGAGAAATTTGAAAAGGGAAAGGCTTGGAGGGCCTCCTCTCCTTTGGAGCTCATCCATAGTGATATTAAGGGAACCTTTCCTCATCCATTTATTAACAAGTAGAGGTAGATGCTTACATTTATTGATGATTTCTCACGATATACTTGGGTGTATTTTCTAAGGGAGAAATATGAATTCTTTTAGCATCTCAAAGACTTCAAAGCACTTATAGATAATCGGTCTAAGAGAAAGATAAAAATCCTCCACATAGACAATGGGGGGGGAATATGTGAACATGAATGTTCAACATCTTTTTTCATAGGAAGGTATACACTTGCAACATACAATACCATACACTCCACAACATAACGGAGTGGATGAGAGGAAGAACAAATCCCTCAAAGAGATGGCCTCTTGCATGTTGCATCCAAGGTCTCTTCCTTCCAAAATATGGTTTGAGACACTTAAACTTGCTAAATACATACATAAAATATCTCCTCACATATCTATCAAGGACAAGACACCTTTTGAGGAATGGAGCAGTTGTGAACCAGAATTCACCCACTTCTGAATATTTGGATCACATGCATGGGCCTACATACCCTCTCAAAAGATAAAAGCATTAGATCCTTAGAGCACTGCATGCATATTCATGGGATATCTTAATGATGTGAATGGTTACATGTTGATGGATCCCTTAATAGACAAGCTCTTAATTGAGCAAAGTGTCTAATTTGAGGAAATCCCCTTGCATGCACCATTGGAATCACATGCAGAGACCTTTATTCCTCTACTTACACCAGACATCTGTGATGATAAGTCCACTCATTCAGATCATGATTCATATTTGAGTTTCGAACCTAAGGAAGGAAATGAGCATGAATATGGTGTTCCACATCCTATCTCCCTTGTGAGAACAAGGATATTAAGAGAGATATATGCACAAACCACCTCACAGGATGTAGATGAACTTATAGCGGATCTAGTGGATCTGAGGAGGACGCGCTCCTAGTTTGAGTATCCATCTCATGCACTTACAACTACTGAACTAGTGATTCACGTGCATCGTTGCATGGTTATAGCTTTATACCTACAGGGAATCCCTTTTGAGAATCTGCTATGTAGGAGGAGTACAAATCTCTCCTTGAGAACCAGACTTGGGATCTAGTTCCACTTCCTTCAGACAGTAATCTTATCAGATGTAGATGGGTATACGAGACCAAGAAGGTGGGATATGAACATATCAGTACATACAAATCTATGCTAGTTTCCAAAGGCTTTTATCAGGTTCATGGGATAGACTATGATGATACCTTTGCTCCAGTAGAAAATATGGAATCCATTTGATTAACACTTTCCATTGCTGCATCCAAGAGGTGGGAAGTCAATTAGATGGATGTGAAGAATGTGTTTCTTCACAGTGATCTCTCTGATTATATATATATGGATCAGCCACAACGCTTCATACCTATGGCCTCAAGCAAGCCTCAAGAGCATGGTATGCCAATATGGACTTGTACCTATTGTCCCAAAAATTTGTATGGTGTCAACCTGATCTGAATGTATACATGCTTAGGACAATTGACTCACTTATGCTACTATTTTTATATGTGTATAATTTGCTTATCACTAAAAGCTTGACTTCAACACTTGCTATAGTCAAGAGGATTTTGCATGACAGGTTCTTAATGATAGACATGGGTCTATTGCATTTCTTCCTTGGTCTTGAAATTATCTAACATGCCTCAAGCATCAATATATCTTAGGCCAAGTATGCACAAGATATCCTAGAGAGATTCCATATGACATACTACAAGTATGCATCAAATCCTTTCCCATCTAAGGCCAAACTTGAGGATGGTGTGGATACTCCATTGGTCGACAACACTCTGCACAAATAGCTAGTGGGGAGCTTGTTGTATCTTACACTCTCTATACCATACATCTCATATGTAGTTGGGACAGTCTCCTAGTTCATATAAGAGCCACATGAAATACATTGGAAGAATTCCAAGTGGATCCTTCAATATGTACAGGACACCATCACCTTTGGGATTCAGTATGCAGCAAATTCTGCATTGGATCTCACTAGATTCACTGATTATGACTGGGATGAAAATATCATTGAATACAAGTCCACATCTGGGTACTCACTCAGTCTAGGTTCAAGGCCTATTTGTTGGTCAAGCAAGAAGTATGATACTAGTGCTCTATCTTCAGTCGAGGCTTAGTATAGAGGGTTAGTCAACATAATTGTTCGGGATTTGTTGCTACAACTTTTTCTCATTGAGTTGGGAATCCAGTTCCACCATCCTACTTTCATCTTGTGTGACAACCAGAGCACTCTGAATTTCTGTAAAGACCTAGTATAGAGGCATCAGACAAAGCACATAGAGATCCACATGCACTACATTAGAGATTTGGTACAGGAGCAGATCATCAACTTTCAATTATGTCCTTCAGCTTAACAAATTGTTGACATCTTCACCAAGACCTTCATTGAGAAGAAGTTCCACTCTCCATGTGATCGTCTTGGAGTGAAGGACACAGTTTCCTAGCAACTGTCTTTTTCTTCTTTTGATACATTGTATTTTGGGGGAGTTTCCAATGAGGTTTTCCCTCTTTCCTCATTTTATTTAAGTGTTCATTAGTTGCCTTGTTTTTTATGGGTGACCTATTATGGCCATAGTTGTAGGGGCCCTTTCTTTATTACCCCATAGTAGTGTTCACATGGGTGTTGGAGATACTGCACTTTGGTTGTATCACTCAGTTCACTCTATAACCGACGAGATGTGTTAGATCTCTCTAGACCACCACTATGGTGCGTCAGGGTACTTTTTAAGGATTCTAATATTATACTTAAGTATAGTATTATAGGCGATTGTTTTGGATTGAATAAAACATGTTTATAGATAGGTATCCAAATATTAAATATGAAACATACAATTAACACTGAAAAGTGTAAATTTTGGCGAATATTACGATAAAAAGAACATATTTTATGTAAATATAGGCGATATTAGAGACTAAAATACCCAAAAAATAGCGAATTTATTTTTTGAAAAAAACCTCAAAAATAGCCAATTGGAAAAATTTCGCTGCTAAAAAATTACCCTGTGGTGCAGCTGCTCATCGGAGCTACCTAAGGTATATCATGTGCATTGTAATCATTATTCTGCGTTAACATAATTATTTCATTCTTTCTCTTTGTTTTACATTATTTTTTGTTTTTTGTAAGCTATGTGTTTTCTCTTGCTAGCTAGATATTTATGTGTAGGTGTTCAACACTCATCTTCATATGTAAGTCATAATCTAAGCGTAAAAATATATGGCAGGATTTTGTGATGCAATTTGTTTGTTCTCTCTTTCTAGCTAGATCTTTATGTGCAGGGGTTTACCACTCATCTTCATATGTAATTCATAATCTGAGCATAATAATATTTGGTGGGCATTTCTGATGAATAATAGTTTTAAAAAATCTCAACCGAGGGGTTCTAGAGTCTACGGAGTCCATAAACGCTCAAACCTCTGCCCCTCAAAGACAATCTTTGTACAACATAATTTCCTACAAACCACTATGCAAGAAACCACTACTATGCTGAAGACTAGAGCATGCGCTCCAAAAGAATATCTTTGTTTAATATTGTTGAAAAATTAGAATATAAAAGATAAGTAGGAGTAACAAATGGATCAGTTTTAAAGATAAGAAATTTACCTATCTTAAATCCTACATATAGTAACCTATAGTGTGATGTCCTTCACAAAACGAAACAGAAACAACGGAGTAAGATATTGAAATGTAGATAGGGAAAGACAGTATGGCACAAAAAATGAGTTTGAGAGATCCTTACCTTTAGAGCAATTATTGTGGTAGACACCATGACGAAAAATGCATAAATCACCTTTCTCGCTTTCATCAAAATATAAGATCTCAGGAAAAAAGGCGGCGGCGGAAATTAACTTGAGTTACCACACAACACAACCTTTTTGTTGTTCCCCTTTTAACTTTTGCGGAATAGTCTTGCGACCAATATACCTGCGACGGAATTATTGCAACAGAGTTACTGCCAGTGACTTTTCACCCGACTCACTTTTACTTCGACAGACTTAATTGGCTTCAAGGGCGTTTTACTGCGACATGAATTACTTTGTGACCAACTCATGTGCAACCAAATTTATGTTTCCTGGTATTAAATAATTAGGATATGAAAAACACTTTTCACAGATGATTACTTGGAATAAACTATGACACAGCTATATTGCAACTCACTCACAATATTATATAACTCAAATATTAAATAATATTTGTGCCGAACCCTTTTGTGCATAAAATCTAGAACTTTTAAGTAGTGAAATAAATATGGATTATTTGTGTCTTTCACTTATAGTAAATGTAAACAACATTCTCTCTTGTAAATATGGAGAAGATACATGGCTAAATAAAACTTGCATTAAACCACAAACTTAAGGATTTATATTTCTTGTGACGACATAACAAAACTTACAGCCATAAATACAAACTTGGAGTTTACCAGGATGTTTCACATGTTACAGAGCTTCGGCTCTCAACACTTTTACTTAACACAGAATTTTGAGCTTTAAACTATTCATATATATTTTCTTGTTCTTCTCCGTACTTCTCTCCTTGTCTGTCTCTCTATCTGCTTGTGCATTCTTTGTTCCTTATCTTCAGATTTACAATCTTCTTCTTCATATAGAAAAGTTCTACTAACTAAAATTTCTTCTCTCTGAAGCTACCAACTTAATCTTAAAGATTGTAATAACTATCTACCTAAAAACTTAGCTTCAACAATTAAATTCGACTGGCTTATATACTATAGATGTGAACTCTTCATCCTATCAGACTGTCTAGCATAGACTGAATAGATACAAACTCTAACAAAGTCGACTGATTTTCTATTCGGATCAGCGAGTAATTAATAATTCCAACAATATGCTACTAGATGCACCATGGTTCCAAAGTAACATGTGAGTAACATCTTCCTTTAGTGGCTCTATAGAAAGGACAAAATTCTCGTATAATTTGGAGCCCTCTTTGGCTTAGTTGTTGCACATTCTTATCAGTGCTAATGTTGTATTTCTTATCCGTTGAAATGATTACAAAATATGAAGTGCAACCTAGAACTTTGTGAAAGTAACCTAGGTATAAACAGCACTAGTGGTTAGTTTCTCCCCAAGCAAGCCACATAAGGGTTTTTCTGATGTGCTAACTTTGTTGTGTATAGTTAAGAATTGTTCCCACCATATATCCCTAAGTAAGGATGAAGAAAATATTGCTAAAATTCCAATAGTACGGAACAACGTAATTGCACATATATGAATTTTGGGCGATTTGAAGGGTTCAAGTAGAGTAGGACAACTCCTTGATATTTCCAATTACTCTTCCATGGATTACATTAGTGTTATCCAAGTTGGACAAGATAATTTAAACGATATGGTTGTCTAAACAGTTAGCAGATTCATTACCACATTTTCCGAAGGGATATTGGTTGCTCGAATTTCCACACATGGAAGGAGTGCAATGTTTATATGATGGATAATCCTCTTTTGCACCAAAATAGTACAAGAATCCAAACCAATACAATAATAGAAATGTAACAACAATGCTAGCAATAGGGATGGCAATGCCGCCGCAAGAGGAGTTCATTTTCCCACTCTCAATCCCATAGGAGAGGTTGTAAGAGTGATGGGAAGCAAAGATACTTTATGTTGAGAGGTTGTAATAGTGATCAAGGTTGGAATTTCATTTTATATCTACCCTTCAAACCAAAAAAATTTGACGTTTTGAATGTTTATTTTCTCCGTCACACAACGTTTTCGTGGAAAACGACCCTTCATCAATGAAATTTTATTAACAAAAAATAGCTTTTGGAAATGGATCTTTATTAAAAAAATAAGCACCCTACAGCATTGAGTTTGCACAATTTGGGGTGAGTTATTTCCATGAAAGGAATTCTAAGCAGTGCAGAACAATTATCACTCTTTAATGGCATTAATGAGTAGCTTGCGAGTAGTTATTGATGCAACTAGCATATACATGAATACAAATTTTTTCCCTTCAACAACATCCAAACGTGGTGGGTTTTCATTTTCCCCTCAAACAACACCTCATTTTGTTTTATAGTTTAAAGCACAATCTCCACCATCAAGGACCTAACAACACAAATCCAATAGAAACAACGCATTCTTGTTTTATGCAAATACCTCTATCGAAACAAGGAACAACAAAATTGGTAACATATAACTTTCAATCATACCATGAGACAACACAACATATCTCTTAAATAGATAAAACTCTATCCCTAAAAAATACACTGATCAAAATTTTATTTTATTACAGCCATATCTCAAAGTAGATACGATGTGTACCATTTTCCTTTATGGTTGCTTCCAAATAGTCGAGTATGAAGTTGTACAATACTAATTCTAAACATGGGATGGGTGGCTAAATTTTATTCCTATTGAATTGGTGTTGTAAATGGCTCAACAGTGGGACTGCGTGAATTTGAGTTCAAGGTTTAGTACTAGACTCTAGTCCATTACCGTTCATTATCCATAAAACCATTATCGTCCATCATCCATAAACCTGTTACATGCAGAGGACTTAGTTCATTCATTAACTCTTATGCCTTTCCAGGGCAGCGTAAATACTTCAATAGTAGATTTACATAAAGACCAAAGCAGTGTAGACATTACCGTGGACCTTGGTTGTTGCTAGAAATTATCACCTCTTGCTTAAAAGAGTTGTTTCTCTAGGTTTGAATGGTTCAAATCTAGAACAAATGAGTGATAACAAGGATGGAAGACTTCCCCTAGAACTTGTAGAGAGATGGAATGAGTCCTTTGGATATTATGCAATGTGGTGTAGTTGCCTCCTATGGTGATGAATCTCCATGGATGTACCCGCACAAACACATCAAACAAACAAGAAAGATCAAAGGTGCCCAAAAATGGTCTACATTTCTATATTAATGACTAAGGAATCCAATAATAAAATGAATGATTGCAACATAATACATTTTATGGGAAAGAAACCATCTTTGCATTAAAAATTAAGAAGAGAGATTACAACCATTGCCTTAGTGTTGTGATTCTCCTTCACATGCCATGTCTTGTCTTGAAAAGCTCAAACTTGCTCCTTCTATGCTCACCCTAGATTTGGAAAAAACCTCAGTGCGGCAACATAACTTTTCTCTCTCTCAACCATGGGGGATGAGCCAAGTTTTATAGGCCTTGGGAGGATAGGGATGGTTGAGAAAATGGTGGATGAGGTGGAAGGGAGATCCTACTAGGGGGGATATCGAGTCCAGGTGGTCCACAAGAGTAGGGATGAGGGTGCCACTGTGTCTTCCTTTGATAAGCTTCATGAATCTTATCATTTTCTTTTTAAAGCTTGAGCACCACCTTTCCTCTATGTAGATATAGCATTACCAAGGTGGAACCGCTTCTTGACCAAAGGGTAAAGGCGATGGTATTGCTTAATGTCAAGAGAGAATGGGAATTATTGAAGAGGGTAACATGTTTTTCATTAAAGGAAAAGGCAGTGGTGGACTCAAATAGGAGGCTCGACCAATGTCCAACTTCATAGTTTGGGAATTGAGGGCAATTTATGATGTTTCAAACATCAAGACATGATAGTGGACATATTTATGTGTAACAGAATCCCCCCCAAAGCATGAGGCTAGAGGGATACGATAGGACAGATATTTGAAAGAGAAATTTATCACTTCGAGGAAAGAAATTTCTTGATTGGAGATCATCATCAACCAGGCTTCTACAATACATCAATACTTTTTACTCATATCCAAATAACTCCTCATCATGGATGTAGACCAATACAAGGCAGATCCATGAGGGAAATGAATAAATATGGCTACTAGAATACATCATAGATCCATGTGAAGAAGACTTAAACTTGGACATAACTACCAAACATGCAATGTATATCTATGTCAAATGGATGCAAATTTGAGCACAACCACGACCGTACAAATGTGGATCCATGCTAGGATTTATAAAAAATACTCCATCGCAACCTGGGGAAAGCAATGAGCGCTTGGAAAATACCCAAGTTCTTCTTCTTGTCTTCCACAAAGCACGATTCTATCCATGTGATTACAAGTGCAAGGGAAATAATCATTGATGTCAATGATTCCCAAGGTACCCTAGTACAATCTCTTGAGTGTGAATATATGATTTGATGTCGAACACTTAGTTGAATCTTTTGATCAAAGGTTAATGAGGTGAACCCATGTCGAAAGAGGCAGAATATTCCATTGATGCATACAGATCTCAAGGTACTAATTTTTTTCTAAGACTAATTCTTGGATGATGAGCTAAAGTGGACAGGAATAGTCTCGACGAAGGAGGACCATGATGAATGCCACATCAATGAAACAAAACTCGGAACAAAGTTTGGAATTTTGAGTATGATGTAACCATAGGACTGACTCAAAAGGTACAGACACAAAGGTTCTTTTGACTGCAGAGGTAAAATCAATTTGACTTCCCTTTGAACATCGGGAGACATGACCGAAGATGTGGCAGCATTGACTATACTAGGAAAAAACCAAGACATAATGCGACGATAGACGATGCATTCTTTGAAAGACTCAAAGGAGTGACATGAATCATGAAAGTGGATCAACTTGGAATCAAGGTGAATACCCAATTGACTAAATGAAATGAAGACAAGTGCCATGTTCATAGGTGACTAGTAACTGCAATTTATTTGCAAACTGAAATAGTTCCCTTCCCTTAATTTCTCCATCATGATTGATTAGTGCTTCTTTTCATTTTTATGAGTCCAAAGAGGGTAAAAAACACCTGTTGTAGCTTATAATGAGACAATTCCATTCTCATATGTTTCATGAACCTAAGAAAGGAGGGGTTCATTCCCAAAAGAGGGTCTCTCGATGTTTAGTTTAACAAGTCCATTAGCAGTTAACTTGATATCGCTCATGTTTAGAGAGTCCGAAAAAAAATAGAAGAATACTCCAAAGGTTCCTTTTTCGTATGATTTAGTCTCTAGGGCCCGAAAAAGTATAAATTCATTCCTGATAGAACTCTTCTAGTCACGATTGGTTAGAACGCTCCTTTTTCGTAACTAGTCAATCCGAACCGAAAAAGGGGTAAACTATCGTCGAAAAGACGACTCTTCAAGTAATTCTATGAGCGTGAAGAAGACAAGTTCACTCAAAATTATTTTCACATTTAAAGAGTCCGAAGAGAGTTAAAGAAGACTCCATTAGGGGTTCTTTTCGTGATGAGTAGGTTTAACGAGCCTGAAAAGAAGCAAAATTTGACTCTAAACTTTGGTCCTAGGTTTTAAAGAGCACGACCAAAATGTCGAAATTAGCGCTCGATGACTTTTTCCATTTTATTGAAGTATGAAAAAGTAAAAAACAAACTCACCCATAGTAAAAAACTTCTTACTTTCATCCCTGCAAAAACCTTTTTAAAGATTATTAGATCTCCAAAAATATTTAAAATCAAATTTTAATGACTATAGAAAAGGGCATCTTTTAATGAAATAATTAGAAATATTAAAATAATGTCATAAAACCCTAAAATATCTCATATAAAAGTCAAAGGAATAGTAAAAGCATATCATTTTACTATTTACTAGGTTTGGAGAGCTACTTGGAGCAGTTGTGTGCAAATTTCCTAGCGAAGATTCCGGAGGCATTACCCATCCAATTTTCGATCAGTATGTTCCAGGTAAGAGATAAAAACATCCTTAGTATTTTCATGGTTGAATTTTTCCTTTCCAAACACATTTTATGGGGTTTGGTTGTTTTTACCCAAGGGTAAAATTTGCATCCTGTGTAACGCTCTTCCCCTTTGCAGGAAAGGCGGTGCCCGTGGAGAACCGTGTTTTTCATGCCTGAAAAAGAAGTGGCATCACTCTGTCTCAAGGAGATAGAAGTGGTGGCACTGCTATGTCTCAAGGAGACATAAGTGGTGCTGCAGAGTATGCCCAAAAGATGAACGACCTAGCAAAAATAACGCTTTTAAAGTATTTTTAAAGATTGATTATGTGTTTTAATACTTCAATTTTGTTTTTTGGCAGGTTCTTTCAGTCAAAAAGGTGGTGTGGAAAGAAAGACAACACAAGGATGATGATGTTAGAGCTGGGGAAGACACCGCTTCTATAGCTTCTTTATGGGGTTGTGGGCTCCTAAATTGTTTCCATGTCTCAAGTATGAAGTCTCATATGAGACTACTGGAGTACATATTGAGAATGTGGAATCCTGAGCAGCATTACTTTGAGGTGGGTGCTCACATTCTTACATGGAAGTAGAGTAAATCTACTTCCTTACCGGATTATCTAGGCAATGTGAGCACATCTCACTAAGGGGTCCTTAGGGAGGAGACGTCATGACATAAGAACTCATAGATCGCCACTATTTTCCAGGCACTCAGATGTCTGGGAAAAGAATTTCCATCAAGGAGGTGATGGATTTTCCTCTCCGGACAGTGCTTTTTAATATACAGTGGGTTGCAGGGAGCCAAGGGGCTCACCAGGCTTCCTGAGCCCATATGATTTATGCCTTGGAGGCTAAGGCACTTACGGTCTATAACTGGGTCAAGGCTCTATTGAGTGTGTTCAAGGATCAACTAAATAAGTGTCCGCAAGGGGAGTTAAAATAGTTTGGCTATGGGACTGTCTTGGAAACCTTCTTCTTCTAGAGGGTACCCCTTCTGAGACCTCAGGTGACTTTTATCGAGTTAAGAGCACGGGACCCTTGCATGTTGCGCTGGGTAGAGATCATGGCTCGTACCGGTGGTAGTGGGGCCAAGGTCAAATATGGGAGCGCATTCTTCTATTGGTTGGATGACCAACTTCTCATGGTGGAGGACTATGTGTATGCTGGCACTGAATTCATGGGGGAACCTAATCTACCCTTACCGGTAGGTGCCCAATGAGGTGCTATTGGTAAGAAGACTACTCAAGACTTTGATTATTTTTTTCATTTTCATGTTTTATAATTTTTATGAATGATGACGAGACCTAATGTTTTCATGCAGATGTTGGAGATGCACGACCTGGAGGATCTTCCCCGATTGATAGGCGAGCGGGGGACCGCTTCATTCATAGAGGGGATGATGAGTTAACCAAGTTGGAGGATAACCTCAACCGGTTAACTTTGGACATTCCATATGCTTCTATTAACGACCTCCCTAGGAGTTACTAGAGACACACAACTGGAGTGTCAGGTTGATTCAGCTGCCTGCTACGGAGGGTAGCATGAGCTATCATGTGCTATAATGAGCACCACTAGATGTTATACATGATGTATACACTGAAAGCTATCTAGGTTCAGTATTTTTTCCATTTTTGTATATCTGAAAGCCAAAAAGCTTCAGTCAAGGTCTCTTGACCATATTTTGTAAAACACTTATATATATATATATATATATATATATATATATATAGACTTATTTATGGTGTTTATATGTGTTCAAATGGAAAATGATATTTACATGAGTTTTTATGTGTCTTTTACTGTTTATTTTATTTTACAATGGACTATGTTTTATTTATAAAAGTTATGTATGGGCAATGTACCAATCTAAAATGTAGCTTGCCAATGAGTCAGAAACTATGTTATAAGACCTAGGAATGTGCCTATAAGTGATTGATTCAAATGACCTTTCTAACAAACACACTCTTCGAAAAATATAAAGGAGTGTAGGATTTATGATGGCATAAACATGGCTCAAATGGAAAACCACTAGCTGTGAATCCATGAATACTACCAAGTCATGAATGTCTCGAGATGTAGCCTCGGTCAACAAACCAATCACTGCTTGATATTTGGGGATGTTATTGCTAGCTGCACCTATACAGACCGCTCATGAATTGACTAATTCATGTGGTGATGAATACAAAACCCAAGCAGCTGAAGCGAGGTTCAAGGTATTATAGAAAGCACCATCAACAAAACCATAAAAATCCATCCAATCTGTATAACCAAAACATGGTATAAACAATACTGACAAAAACTCAAAACCATAATGAAATGCCAAAAACACACCAAAAAAGTCAATCAATATACATATATACAAGGTACCACACAAAAATTACTTCAATCATAGTACGTTTTTAGGTACAACCCTTTGTGAGGCTTTTCGGAAGGTGTCCCATCGTAGTATACAAGCTCGTAGGTCCCTTTCTCTAAAACTTTACTAACGATAAAGGGACCGTACCACATGGATTCAAAATTCCCCTTCCATAGCTTGTCATGTATATGATTATAAGTCAGAACCATGTCACCTTCGTTAAAGACATGAGGTTGAACGGAATTATCGTACTAAGACTTAACGTTTGTTTTGTGTGCCCCGTTAGCCACAGAAGAATATTTTCTATTTTCATCAAGGTTTGTCAAGTACAAAAAGTGTTCTTCTTCGACAGAAGTGTTCAGGAGAAGTTCTAATGCAAATTTGAGTGATGGGATCTCACATTTGATAGGAACGATAGCTTCCAGTCCATAAACCAACTAAAATGGTGTGAAACTAGTTGTTGTTTTAACTAAAGTCCTAGAAGCCCACAGTGTGTAAAAAAGAGTCAAATCCCAGTTGGATTTTTGATCTCCGACCATCCTATGGAGCATCATTTTCAAAACTTTGTTAATGGCCTCAACTTAACCATTAGCCTAAGGATAATATGGATTTTATTTTTCATGATGAAAACCCAACTTAGCACTCAACTCAGACATCATCTGATTACGAAAATGGGATCTGTGGTCAGTGACTATGGCTTACAGAACTGCCAACCTAGATATCACACATTTAAAAAAAAGGAGGGTGGTAGTCTTTCCATCCTTTGTATATGTAGGCATTGCCTCAGTCCATTTTGTAAAGTAATCAACATCTACGATGATGTAATTAACCATGCCCCCTGTCTGAGGTAGGCTTATAATGCATGAAATCAATACCCCATTTGGTGAAAGGGCCAATGACTATGATAGGGTGTAAAGGAGTAGGGTGGTGTGATAGGGTGTAAAGGAGTAGGGTGGGTGCACTTTTAAGTATAAAAGAGTTGACAAGGTGGGAATTTTTTAACTACCTCATGACAATCTTTGAATATTGAGGGACAAAAATACCTAACGTGAAGTATTTCCTGAGCTACCTCCATCCCAAAAATATGGCTTCCACATGCTCCAGAGTGGAAATCATTCAAAACTTGTTTAGCCTCTTCATGTGTAAGACATCATCGAAGAATGGATTCAATACCACATCGATATAACGTATCATTTAAAATGAGATAATACTTCGCGTGGTGATGGATGTGGCGGCAATCGTCATGGGATATGTCGGGCTGAAATATTTGGATCTAGAGATAAATGATCAAATCTCCATACCACAAGTCAATTGTGTTAATAAGGAACACAAATTCATCGAGAAATTAATCATTAGGCTTAGCTTCCGTCAGAGCATAGTGAAGGTCACACCTTAACTCCGTGAAAACCAAGGACTTCTTTGAAGTAGCCTTAGCAAACTCGAGATTGAATTCCTGTAAGATGATGATCCAACAAGAATAATTTCCCCCGAGTACTTGATGAGTCAAAATGTAATACATCGGGTTTTGATCCGTGAGAACAATTGTGGTGCGTAGTAAGATGTAGTGACGAAATTTCTGCACATCAATGACCATAGCCAAAGCTAGCTTTTCCACACGTGAGTAATGGGTTTCAGAGTCAAGAAGACTCTTACTTAGGTAATAAATCACGTGTTCTTGGTCGTTAAGATCTTTCTGCACTAGAACCATACCAATAGTAGTAGTGGAGGAAAAAACATACAACAAAAAGTATTTTGAGTAATTTGGGGGGTGCTACACTAGTGAATGTGTCAAAAGGTGTTTTAGTTTATCAAAATCTCATTGGTCTTGGTCATCCCAAAAGAATGGAGTGTCTTTCTTAAGGAGATGCATATAACCATGCATTTTTTCTACAAAGTTGCATACGAAATGACGAAGAAATTTTTCCTTTCCCTGTAAACTTTGGAGGTCATTTTTATTAGTCAGGGTGGGTAAGGCCAAGATATAAGCTATTTTCAAAGGATCTATCCGGATTCCATCTTTGGAAACCACAAATCGAAGAAGACGTCTAGTATCAATACAAAAGACACATTTGTGTGGATTAAACCGAATATTATAATGACGACATCTAAGGAAAATGTCCCTAATATTCACTGGATGGTCCTCTTGCTGCTGGGAATGAGTAGGGAGATCATCCAGATGTGGTTCCATGATGTGCTTAATATCGTGAAAATCATAGGACATGGCCTGGTGAAATGTTGCTCCAAGGTTTTTTAAACCAAAGGGTAAATTCCAATATGCAAAATGTTCCCATGGGAAAATGAATGTCATTTTATGCTGATCGACAGGCATAATTTCTATTTGATTGTAGCCAAAAAATCCATCCATAAATGAAAAGACGATGCTCCCTGCACATTTATCAATGATTTGATTAATGTGTGGAGTATGGAAATTGTACTTGGGACAAGTGTTATTTAAATCTCAGAAATTGACAAAAAACCTAATAGTGCCATGCTTCTTAGCTATAGGGACAATATTAGACACCCATTTCGTTAATGGTATGGGATAAATAAACCCTGCTTTCAGAAGTTTTTCCACTTCGGATTTAATAGTCGCAACCTTTCTAGGATGTACTTGACATAGTTTTTGTCGAACTGGCCTTAAAGTGGGATAAGTTTTAATGTTGTATGCAACGATGGACAGATCAATCCCAAACATTTCTTCGTACGTCCAACAAAAACATCTCAGAACTCTTTGAATAGTGCTCTATAACTTTTAGTTTCTTCTATTTAATAGTTTTGGCTGACATGAAGATGCTCAACAATTCTGGGATTCATTGATATGTCAATAGCGGTTGTCTGAGTGATATTACAAAGGTTTACCTTGGAATCATTGCCTTTCAAAAGTACAAGCATTTGAGGATTGCTAACAATATCAGTACTAATGAGAGACAAAAAATCAAAGTTTGTCGAACTGGCATTAGGAAGGAAAGAGGATTTATGATGATGATCTTCCCATATAGGTTCATCCACACTCATGGTCTCCATAATGGACTCATCCAATGGAAAAGTATGTGAGAGATAGTCTAGAGTGGGGAGAGTATTATAATTGAAGTGCCATTTAGATCTTCAAGTAGATAGTTCTGAATTATGATTGCAGTAAAGGGATAATGAACATACAAACTGAACAAAAAAAACCACACAGGAAATGGATGAGTGTAGCTCAGGTAATTTCAGTATCATTGTCATTAATTAAATCCGGTGTTACTATAGTTTACATAAAGGAAGCATTTGAATGCATTAGGGAGAAATTCGAATCTATCAAATGGATCTCACTGTGCCTAACTGACTACCTAACTCATGGTGTCTCAATCAATATAGGATTTCAATATATCAAATCCCATATGTCCAACCAACTCATACAATCAGCAATAACTAGTTAACTCAGTACAACCGAGTGTGGTAGGTGGGCAAAGGCGCCTACTCCACATGCAACCATGCATTAGCCATGCATAACTAGTGCTAGCTAACTGATTGTGATCTAACTGAAAGTAAATAGAAGCTAACTAAGACTAACCAGTTCCAAATCCAACTAACTGATGGAGGTTGGTGTCAGGATTCCCAGTGGCTCCTAAAATGTAGGGATTGGTCTAGGAGGTGCCCAAACTGATGCATGCACATGCAATAAGTGGCAGTTAGCCTCTGGTAGTGTTCCCCACACTCTAGTAACTGGAACATGTGGCCCCATTAGGCCAAGTGGACCCAAATAATTAATTAAGGTTCCTAAGTTAGGCTAAATAATCTAAATAGACAATATGGTCAAGGGAGGATTAATAATCCTAACACCCACTTAAATCCTAACTTGGACAACTGTGGGCCGTGGTAACAAGACCAAAGGTCACCCAAATACAATCTAAAAACATAGTGAAAAATTTTGCTTAATAAAACCAAGGAATCAAGGGAAAATATCATGGGAACCACCCCCCCCCCCTCAAAATAAGCAAAAATAGAAAACTGCAAGCTATCTTTAAAAGAAAGAAGCTTCCTACTTAGAAAAATAACTTGAGCAAAAACACTGATGCAATTTTGCAGCTCTATGCACTAGCATGGTCCATCAGTGAACCTCTCAATGTACTTCTGAACCAATGACTCTGTTTGTCTCTTCTAGATGGTGAAGGTAGGGAATGATCAATTTTCTACTTCTGTGGACCTTTTTGTTGATCATTCGCCATAATTAAGTAGCACAGACCTAGAACTTTGTTGCACCACTCTATATGGAGCGAATATTTGAGAGATAGTGCAGCATGTTCATTCTAAGACTATGACCCTGTTCTTCTTCTATCTTCTATATTTCCAACACCACTTCCAGCTGCATCAAGGAGCTTTCGAGCCCATCTCGGATTAGGCTTCTAATTATGAATGGATACTGGATATGGATCTAGAATCTCTTGAGATTCAATATCAATAACATGATCATGCTGAATTTGATCTTCTTCATCTAAATCTAAAACATGTAGCAAATCATCATCATCAAAAATAGGTGGAGAAATAGTTATACCTTCCTTTGCTACTGGAGGTGTGTCATACAACTAATCTTCTTCGAACATGACACCCCTTTCAATGAAGCATCTTCTGCTTGCAACCTACATCAGTCTGTAAGCTTTTACATCTTCTACATATCCCAGTAGAATGCATTCTCTACTTTGGTCTTGGAAGGCCTTCCTCTTGTCAAGTGGTATTCTGGCCCAAGCTTTGGAACCAAAAACTCTTAGATAAGAGACATTGGGCATATTCCCATGCAGTGCATCGAATGGGGTGACCCAAACCACTAACTTCTGGGGCACCCTATTCTGCAAATACAAATCACAGTTTATTGCTTCAGTCCAAATAGGATTTATATGTTTGGCATGGAGAAGGCTTGTTGCCATCTCTTTCAGTGGTTTGTTCTTCTTCTTAGCCACAGCATTCTGCTGTGGTGTGTATGGAACTGAGTGTTCCATTCAAATCCCCTCTGATTCACAGAAAATATGGAAATATCCTTTGATGTACTCTCCTCCTTTATCAGATCTTATTGACTTGATATTCTTATTGAAATTGTTCTCAACCATAGCCTTAAAAACTTTAAAAGTCTCAAAAACTTCTGGTTTTTGTTTCATGAAGTAGATCCAGCAGTACCTAGAACAATCATCAATAAAGGTGAGGATGTACCTGCAACCATTAATGGATTTTCTGGGGATATGTCCATCTACATCACTATGTATCAAATAAAGTATAGAGGCCACTCTATGTATCTTCCCAACATCATACTTTTTTTTAATGCTTACCTACCAAGCAACCAGCACATACTCCATTGGAAATTTGGATGGAGGGAAAACCTTCAACCATTTTATCATTGTGGAGTTGCTATAGATATTTGAAATTGAGATGACCAAATCTCTCATGCCAAATCATGCTGGTGTTGTTAGCATGAGACAATAAAGTTGTAGGAGGAGATACAAGTAAGAAATGTGAGAACTCATAATCTTTGGTAGAGTGATTTGCAATAACTTTCGCTATAAGTTGTCCAGTGGATTTTTTGGTAATATCAACTGTCTCTGAATCAAATGTAACTCTCTTGGGAGAGCCTGTATGACTCATATGATCAACATACAGCATGTTATCAGCAAGGGAGGGAACATAAAGGACATTCTTGAACTCACCATGCTTCGCTATGACTGAGCCACTTCCTTCTACTAGAATCTGGGAATCATCTCCCATGTGAATGTTATGCCCCTTTGACAATGTGAGGGTTGAGAAGGATTATTTGGAGGAAACCATGTGGTTGGAAGCTCTAGAATCAATTATGTATGTTTTAGATTGAGAGAGGCTTGCTTTCAAAGCATGACACCTTTCAACATCTTATGTCTGTGATTCTTCATCAGGTTTCTTTTCTCTTTGTGGGGGAGCAATGTTATGCTTCTTGAGAAGAACTGACATTTCATCAAGTTGCTTCCTCATACAATAATATTCAATATAGTAACCCTTTTCATAATAGGACATAATTTCTTTTCAAACTTTTTTTCTTAGAGCCATAGGCCCCTTCGAAAGTTTGTTGATTCTATTTAGGCTTCGAATCAGCTGCTTTTGGATCCTTCTTCTTTTATTTCACCTATTCTTCTGCTTTGGAAGAGTCAATAACTAGGAGATATTGATATTTGGAGGTCTTGATGACTCCCATTCGAATCAATTTCTGTTTCTCCTTGATTAATAATCTAATGAAGGAATTTTCCAATCGGGAAATCCCTCCCACTTGGAATGAAATATAGAAACAAATAAAAAATACTCAGAATCGAGTTTGCTGAGTATGCAAAGGACATTCTCGAAACTGCTAGGATGTAAGGCTACCAACTCATTCTCCATGAGGTGTCCTTGAAGCCCATATTCTTTTCCAAACAAGTCTTCAAGCTTCTCCCAGGATTCTCTAGGTGTCCTCAAAACTTCTAGGTGCAAAAGGAGATCTCTAGATATATAAGTGCATAGGAACTAAATGCTTCATCTAAGCAGTTCAGAAAGTTGTTTCTTTCAATAGGTTTATGGGGCTCGACCTCCCTTCCAAGCACTATCCTATGGTAGCCATGCTTGCACAAGGACAGTTGCATATCAATCCTCCAATCAAGATAATTGGAAGTTGTGAGGATCCGAGGAGTAGGAGATTGAGAATCCATAATTCCTCCAGTTGAGAGATTACAAAACTTCACACAAGCTATGTAGCACCTGTATATTTTCACTGCAAAACACACTAAAACATTTGAACTGTTAGAATCATGCTTTTCCTCTCAACATGAACATGTTTTCAGGTTCTGCCATGCCCTCATAGCTACTCTAAATAAATTCGGAGCTAGCTAATCATCTTAGGGGAATTCTATGGAAACCCAACTGCTTCTAATGTTCAATGGAGAGAAACAAACATGAAAACTGCATGAGAAGGCTCTGATACCATATTAGAATTGAAGTGTCATTTATATCTTCATGCAGATAGTTCTGAATTATGATTGCAGTAAAGGGAGAATGAAGATACAAACTGAACAAAACAAACCACACAGAAAATAGATGAGTGTAGTTCAGGTAATTACAGTATCATTGGCATTAATTAAATATGGTGTTACAATAATTTACATAAAGGAAGAATTTGAATGCATTAGGGAGAAATTCGAATCTACCAACTGGATATGATTATACCTAACTGACTACCTAACTCATGGGGTCTCAATCAATATCAGAGTTCAATAGATCAACTCCCAGATGTCCAACCAACTCATACAATTAGTAATAACTAGTTAACTCGGTGCAACTGAGTGTGGTAAGTGGGAAAAGGCGCCTACTCCTCATGTAGCCATGAATTAGCCAAATAAATAGCACTAGCTAACTGATTGTGATCTAACCGAAAGTAACTCGAAGCTAACTAAGACTAACTAGTTCCAAATCCAACTAACTAATGGAGGTTGGTGTCAGGACTCCCAGTGGCTCCTAAAATGTAGGTATTGGTCTAGGAGGCACCCAAAATGATGCACACACATGCAGTAAGTGGTAGTTAACCTCTAGAACTGTTCCCCACACTCTAGTAACTAGGGCAAGTGGTAAGGATCTGAAGCCACCAAATGAATATCATTAGAATGGACATCGAAAGCAGATTGAACAACATCATAGAGTGATTGGTAAGGGCCTAGAGAGGATGACACAACAACTTCTTTTCCTCTAGGACTGTGGCTGGTCGTGAAAATCATGTTCACAGTTTCCACTTCTATACTAGGAGGAGTTAATGGGAACACTCCCATGAGGGTTGAATCCTTCAACAGACCTACCCCAACCGATTAATAAGGTGGAGGGGATTGACCTAGCATAGGAATATTATTTGTAGTGGGGGTAGTAACATCTGGTGAACAAAAATCGATTTGATTGATGGTCACAATCTTCCCTAAATGAGGGAATTGGAGAGTCTAAAAAACCGTTGAGGCGACAGCTGTCATATCATAGCACCAGTTTCTCCCCAATAGATGATTGTATTCCAATGGAGCGTCAGCTACCTCCACTTGAATGGAAACAATATTTCCCCCAAGCTCAACCGAAAGGGCCAGTAACATACCTTGAGGTCAAAAACCTCATCCGTGGAAAGCTTTCAAGGTTGTGGGTGACTTCATAAATTCAGGAGAACCGATGGCTCTCCAGCAAGTCATAGACAATACTGAGGTGGAAGCTCCTTCATCCAAAACGGTCCTTTGGACCTTTCTCCCAACTAGTCTAGTCGCGATTTGAAACATGAGCTAGCGGGGTAATATAGACTTGCAATTATCCACATTAAAATGAATCAAATTAGTGTTGTCTAGTTCTAAGGCTCCTAAAGTTGTCAACAATTTTTTGTGCTGCATGGGACTAATTTGGAGTACCTCCAAGGTAGACATCGCGCAAGGTGCTTTAGTGAAATATTCAACAACGTTGTAGAATTATGCAGCTGATCGAGCATTTGGATTAAAAAAATATATCCAAAGAGTACTCTTAGGTGGATGCAAAATTAAGTTGAGATTAGGTTTCTTGATTGTAAGAGGGTTGTTAGACGAAGAAGGAGAAGAACAAGTGGAAGGCGATTTCTCAGAAGTAGCCTATTCTTGTCCTTCTTCTCTGCAGGTTTGTTATATGATTGAATACAAGTAGTCAAGCTAATGGTTTTTGAGGACATCATTCAGATTTCTTCCATAGAATTAGAGGTTCCTTGAGAAGACATATGATCTATCAATTGTTGTTGAGACGGAAAGGGATCGGTAGGCATCACCGATGTAGGGTTCATTTTGAAAAATTTACTAAATCTCTTCACAATGAGGGAACTCCTTCATGAAGTGGTCACCACCACACAATAGGCAGGGATACTTAGCCTTCCTCATTCCTTTATTGTCATTCTCTAGGGCTGTAGCCTTGGGATTCTCCTTTCGTTTTCCAGGTTTCTTACCTTTTCCTTTTCCTTTATTCTTATTATCGGGTGTCTACATACCTTGAATAACGTTCACCTAGGTAGAAACCATAGGAGCAGAAGGAGTAGTAGTAGATGTACTTTGTTGTTTGGCAGGCTTAGCTGCTGACAAGGGCTGGATTGAACTGACAACCCCATCAACAAGATTTTCTACAGGTGGCTTGGTAGGGTTTGTAATGGGATGAGAATCCTGAGGGATTAAATCATACAAACTCCCAAACTAGGAATAAAGTAAGTCTAGATACTAAGTGCGACTAATATATTGCTCTTAAGTAACAACACCACCCATAGCCACATCATGGGCAATGGGCTGAAACAAGGATTATGTGAACCAATCATCCAACAACTGGTCTGGGATAGGAGCTTTAATAAGTCTTCGTCATCTCCTCCACTCGTGAATATGATCCGATATATGTGTGGAATTATTTTTACGAAGTGAGGTCAAAATATCCGTACTAGTTTCGTAACGGATGGGTAGCTAGAAATGAGTAAGAAAACCGTCACCAACGAGTTAAAGTCCATAAACAAACTTTAAAGGTTGTTTGTACATTTCCAAGTGGTACAAATAACCATAGATGTACCTGCACAAACACATCAAACAAACAAGCAAGATCAAAGGTGCCAGAAAATGGTCTACAGTTCTATATTAGTGAGTAAGGAATCCAATAATAAAATGAATGATTGCAACATAATACATTTTATGGGAATGGAACCATCTTTGCATTAAAAATGAAGAAGAGAGATTACAACCATTTCCTTAGTGTTGTGATGCTCCTTCACATGCCATGTTTTGTCCTTAAAATCCCCAACTTGCTCCTTCTATGCTCACCCTAGATTTGGCCAGAACCTCAGTGCAACAACACAGCTTTTCTCTCTCTAAACCATGGGGGATGATCCAGGTTTTATAGGCCTTGGGAGGATAGGAATGGTTGAGAAAATGGTGGATGAGGTGGAAGGGAGATCCTACTATGGGGGATCTCAAGTCCAAGTGGTCCACAAGAGTAGGGATGAGGGTTCCACGAAGTATTCCTTTGAGAAGCTTCTTGAATATCATTTTCTTTTTAAAACTCAAGCACTACTTTTCCTCTATGTAGACAGAGCGTTACCAAGGTGGAACCGCTTATTGACCAAAGGGTAAAGGCGGTGGCACCACTTAATGTCAAGAGAGGATGGGCGTTACTGAAGAGGGTAAATCATTTTGCGTTAAAGGAAAAGGAAGTGGTGGACTCAAATATGGAAAATAGGAGTCTGGGCTAATGTCCAACTTCATAGTTTCGGAATTGAGGGAAATTTATGATGTTTCCATGGATTACATTAGTGTTATCCCAGTTGGACATGTTAATTTAAATGATCTGGTCATCTGAATAGTTAGCAGATTCATTACCACATTTTATGAATGGATATTGGATGCTCGAATCGCCACACATGGAAGGAGCGCATTGTTTATAAGATGGATAATCCTCTTTTGCTCCAAAACAATACAAGAATCCAAACCAATACAACAATACCAAAGTAAAAACAATGCTAACAATAGGGATGATGATGTTGCCGCAAGAGGAGTTCATTTTCCCACAATCAAGCCAGTAGGAGAGGCAGTAAGAGTGATGGGAAGTGAAGATAATTTATGTCAAGAGGCTGTAACAGTGATGAGGGTTGGGGAATTTCATTTTATATCTACCCTTCAAACCAAAAAAAATTGACATTTTGAATGTTTGTTTCCCCCGTCACTCAACGTTTTTGTGAAAAAATGACCCTTCATCAATGAAATTTTATTAACATCAAATAGCTTTCAGAAATGGAGCTTTATTAAAAAAATAAGCACCCTATAGTACTGAGTTTACACAATTTAGGGTGAGTTATTGCCATGAAAGGATTCTATGCAATGCATAACAATTATCACTCTTTAATGTCATTAATGAGTAGTTTGCGAGTAGTTATTGATGCAACTAACATATACATGAATAAAAAAAAATTCCCTCCAACAACATCCAAAGGAGGTGGGTTTGAATTTTCCCCTCAAACAACACCTCGTTTTGTTTTACAGTTTCAAGAAAACACAATCTCCACCATCAAGGACCTAACAACACAAAACCAATAGAAACAACTCATTCTCGTTTTATGCAAATCTCTCTATCGAAACAAGGCACAACAAAAATGGTAACATATAAATTTCAATCATACCATGAGAGAACACAACATATCTCTTAAATAGATAAAACTCTATCCCTGAACAATACACTGATTAAAATTATATTTTGTTACAGCCAGATCTCAGAGTAGATACGATGTGTACCATTTTCCTTTATGGTTTCTTCCAAAGAGTTGAGTATGAAGTTGTACAATACTAATTTTTAAACATGGGATGGGCAGCTAGGCTTTTCTTGCTACTGAATCGGTGTTGTAAATGGATCAGTAGTGGGGCTGTGTGAATTTTAATTCAAGTTTTAGTACTAGACTCCAGTCCATTACCGTCCATCATCCATAAACCCATTACCATCCATCATCCATAAACTTGTTACCCGCAGAGGAGTTAATTCATTCATTAACTCTTAGGCCTTTCCAGGGCAGTGTGAATACTTTAATAGTAAATTTATTTAAAGACCAAAGTAGTGTAGACATTACCGTGGACCTTGGTCCCTCGTGACTTCCATCTAGACAATCCAATTACTTAATTACTTAATTGGCCCTTTATATAGACAGTTTCATAAAACTTTTACCTGTATTTGATGGGAAAATGCCTTGTAACAGGAAAATTACCTTCAAATTCCAACCCTGGACATTCGGAAGCAAAGATAATTAAGTAGTGTGCACAAAGAGTTTCAAAAATAATTTAATATTAATGAAAAAACAAACTCTAAGCGGATTATGTTGACTTGACTATCGACGAGGTCGAAGTTCGACCAAGGTCATTGGATGGATGATTCACTTATTTTTATTCTCACGCCTCTACCCTACGTGGTTGGATGGTTAACTTGACTAGATTGGTCTCTTTCCATAAGTCTTCATTTATAGAAATACCAAATTAGAAATTCTTCTTAGGTTTAGGGATCGTTTATTTGTTCTTTTTTATTACTCGGATATGTAGGTTTTGAACTTGTTTGGGTGTATCAATAAGATTAACCTAAATGTAACAAGTGTATTACATGGATTTATTTTAGGGTAGTTGTGTATTGTTATGCTTAAATGCATCTTGATTAAAATTTAAATAAGCTTCAGTTAAAGGGTGGTTAAAAAAATTGGTTAAAAAAGGGAAGCAATTTGTTTTTTTTAGTACGCGGATATGTAGATTTTTTACTTGTTTGAGTGGATCAATAAGATTAACCTAAATGTAACAAGTGTATTGCAGGGATTCATTTCACGGTAGTTGTATCTTGTTATGCTTAAAGGAATATTGATTAAAATTTAAATAAGATTCAGTTAAAGGATGGTTAAAAAAACAGGAAACAATTTGTTATTGTTTTTCCATATCAAATTTTCTTTTTGTTTTGTTGGTACTTGTTTTGTGCTTATATTAACTCTCACAATTTGGTATGAATAATGGATATAAATTATGTATTTTATCCTTTGTTTAACAATTAGCTATCTTCACAAAACTAAGTAGTTGATTGTGCCTATGGGCATTCACCAACCACTTTACTTGTAGTTGTGCTAGTTTGTAGCATTTTATTAGATTGAGGTGTATTTCTAGAGTTTGAGTGGAGGAGAAGCGTCCATCTTTCTCATAAAAATTAATATTAAAAATCGGAATATATGGATTGTGTTGTAGCATAGGGGTGAAACCGAAAGTGTCTCTGTCTCAAAAAGTAAAAGAAATAAGAATGCATGCATCCATATGTAGTAGCATAGTGCCGAGAGGGATATGTGCTATAGTTTAGTGACAAAAGTAAATATTAAATATCAATAAGATACAATAAAAATTAAATAAAATAGTTTACAAATTTAATATAATTTAGCGACGATGACCTTCGTAAACACATTTGACATCATAATTGTTTCATATCACTCATAAACCTATATAATAGCACATCCACTTAATTAACTTAACTTGTGGTTGGTGAACATGATAGGGCACACGTTAAGCATCCTAAACGAGTTACTTGTTCTCCAAGGATAGTTTGATATATTTTTTTTAATAATTGTTTATTTCAAATTTAAAAAGAGTGTTATAAAATCAATCTTGAAATTACACTTGTCTCATCTTCCTGCAATGTAGGAAAAGAATAGGCTCTAGTCTACCCTAAATTCTAAAATATAAACACCTATGGATATAATTAAAATGTCACGTCCCCATGCCTCCGACCGGCAAAGAGGACGCGATATGAGCTTCAAACCCCCCAGGCTAAGAGCCCATGAACATATACATGCATAAAAATTGCATAAAAAGAATGCTTAAACATGATGCACTGAAGTGGAACAAGCACAATGCAATTGTTTCTCATACACAGATGCAATTATTTATCACATACACACAACGGAAGCAATAGACAATCAAACAAGCATTAATTTAACATGTTCATTACATTCATTAACAGTAAATAAGATTACAGAAGTAAAATACACAAGATCACTTATCTTATGAAGAACTCATTCAGTAACCAGCTATGTCGCTGCAATGTTCCACCCAACCATAGTCCAGCGTGCTCCTTAATCTCTCAACAACGCTGCCACCCCCGAGCTGGGCATGATTCTCCCAGGAATAAGGGAACAAGCAGGCTTACACATAGCCAAGGATACACAAAACACAGCCAAGCCAACATGGTTGGGTTTATCAGGCCATCAAGGAGTTGGGAAAGGCTCACTGCTAAGCTAGTGAGCTCATTACAGATCCAAGAACACCTTCACCAGAGCTAGCCTGACCTCTAAGACACCCAAACACACCCAACACAAGGAATCAATCCCTTCTCTGCTACACAGTCCCTCAGGCCCTACATTCCCTTCCAGTGCTATTCAGGGGTGATGGAGAAGAAGGACAACCCTCTAGCTCTGTCTGTGTGGTTTCTAGCCACTAGGTTTATCAAGCAACCCAAGCCCCCATCCCTGCTCCTTACACAGTCCGAAGACCAACCATTGCACACATGCAATCAATTAGCTATCACAGCTTAAGCTGGGGAGACAATTCCTGAGCAAATTCCAACCGTTCTATCGTAACAGCAACACAATCACAACAGGGGAAAAACCACAGCCCGTCCTAGGCAACAAAATCACCGGGAAACATCCACAACCCACGCTGGGAAATAAATTATAGTCTCCCAGCCTGTGCGTGTGTGAAACAACAACACAGGACCCACAAATCAGCCCGTGAGGGAAAAATACAGCAAAAACCATTCGTCGATCTGCAGAGGAAAGACTACGTGGGTAAAGCCAGGAAAATCCTGTGCGTGAGTGTGAGAAACTTCTGCTCCTGTGTGTGGGCGCACAGCCTACAAATCATGTGAATTGTAAGTGTTTGAGCCTTCAGCACCGTCGTGGGGAGAAGAAAATTTCTGTGTGAGACCAAACCGCCAAGAGCCCACACGTGAGAAGAATCAGACAACGGAGATAGAGCGTGAGGATAAACAGACAGCAGCGAGAATTCCTACGTAGTGGAGAGTGCGTAAAGGTTTCTCCTGCCATTGTGAAGTCAACTGTTGGGGTGGAGTGTGCATGTGGGTGAGGACTGACAGTCCTACCACCCCACTCCCAAAACAATTAACTGCCTCAACCACCAGTAGTCATTCTTCAATGAAGTGGTTGGGATAAAACAGAGGGAGAAGACACATGGGTATTTTCCCTCATTGACCCAAGGTTTTGACAACTCCCCCACACCTTATCCTTGTGGAAATCATGCCCCTTTCGATTTAGTTTCCGCGACCATAGCTGGTTGGATTCATTTAATTAATTATAGATGCATATTTACATGATGACAAGCATAATATATGCCGCATGCCTCGATATACCATCGGTGACAAATTAAATCTGAAACATAGCATAACTGATCACTGGTGGGGCCTTGGCCTTTAACTCCACACCATGGTCATTTACAATATATACATCATATGCATCTAATGGAACGGGGTCAAAGCTGGGGTGTTACATAAAATAATATATAATTATATAGATATAAATTAAGTAGTATAAGTTTTTGGATTGGATATATATATATATATATATATATATATATATACTATCAATTTCCCCAAGAAGGTGCAATAATACGCCGATAGGTGAAAAAGATCGAAAAGGAAACTAAAATCTAGTTGTTGTAGACTAGGTGATGTATATTGATGAACTTCAAGATTCTAAATTTATAGTAAGTTGTAGCATTAGACAATATACTTCAAAAAATGCATAAAAATTCAAAATTATACACAGTATGCTCATTTTGAGCTACCTACAATTGTATAGAAAGTGTGATTTTTTGAAGTGTTCAAATATATTCAAATGCATAATGTAGTAAATTCGACAAAAATAAAATCCATTCTTAGAAATCCAACATTAAATGTACAAATTTCAAACTAACAATTCCATTAGAAATCCACTCCAAGAGTAAATTGGAACTCAATCGAAAGGATAAGATATTGATTTAAGTTGTTGAATAGAGGTGGAAAAATGAATGGTCTATATGGATATACTTCAACTCAAAATAATAATTAACCAAAGAATCGTTGATTCCTTTGAAGCACTATTAATGGTTTTAAACTAGGAACTCATCATTTTTATAACTTTAATAGAAAAAATACAAAGTTGTATCATTCCTTTCAATTCCCGAGCTTCAATAATATAGCCTCAACTAAAGTGTTTCATTGAACAAAGGACTTCTACTCCCTTCTATTCCTTTTCATTTTCCTTCCATCACTATCAGTTCCAGTTTCACTCTCAGGATGAAAATAAATCTCGGTCTTTGTCCTTTTTTATGTTTCTCGCATTTTCGTGTTCACTTCCACTTTCACTCTCAGAAGCAGAATAAATCCTATTTTGATGTAAAAATATTATTATTTTATTCTAGTGTTGGCCTTTAAATAATATAACATTTTCTTGTAGTTAAACACTTTTTTCTACTAATACTACAAAGTAGGGTACATAATTGTAGTGGTAAATTCGTTTTTTAAATAGAAGAATCACAAAATTTCAAGTCTAAATACCATGCAAATATTAACCCTTTATACAATAAAATTGCAAATCTAAATACCATGTATATAGTGACTTGATACACAACAATATTTCAAGTCTAAATACCATGTAGATAGTGACCCAATATAGAACAACACCACTTGGTCACCAAAATACTACAAAAATAAAGTGACAAGTACACCTTAAAAAGAATAACACCCATATAAGAGAAAAATGCAATATAATTTTAAGGGACAACTAACTTTTAATAGTGTCCCTCCTTCACCTCCCCTTTGGAGGATAAATACAGTTGGCTTGATGTATATCACATTTAGTGATATGATAGTGTGTGGATGCCACATTGTTTATTTCTTTTACTTAAACAAATATGATAGTTGAACTATGATAGCTTGGATTATGTATTGCTCAGTTATGGACAAAATCCTAGTTAATTAGTGGATCATCACAACTACTTGTATACTACTAATACTACGTTCTAACATTCTTAGAGATAAAATGTAAAAATAATATTATTTTATTCTCTAGTGTTGGCCTTTAAATAGTATAACATTTTCTTGTAGTTAAACACTTTATTCTACTAATACTACAAACTAGGGGACAAAATTGTAGTGGTAAATTCGTTCTTTAAAATAGAAGAATCACAAATTTTAAGTCTAAATACCATGCAAATATTAACCCAATATACAACAAAATTGCAAGTCTAAATACCATGTAGAAAGTGACTTGATACACAACAATATTTCAAGTCTAAATACCATGTAGATAGTGACCCAATACACAACAACAACACTTGGTCACCAAAATACTACAAAAAATAAAGTGATAGGTACACCTAAAAAAGAATAACACCCATATAAGAGAAAAATGTAATCTAATTTTAAGGGAAAACTAACTTTTAATAGTGTCCCTCCACCTCCCCTTTAGAGGATAAATAAAGTTGGTCTGATGTATATCACATTTAGTGATATGATAATGTTGGGATGCTAGATTGTTTATTTCTTTTACTTAAACAAATAGGATAGTTGAATTATGATAGCTTTGATTATGTATTGATCAATGATGCATTACAATTTGAATTTTGATATTTTTATAGCTTAATACAACATGTTATTATCTTCCTTAGGTATCCACTACTCATAATATTTAGTTTGGTAAAAATACAAATGTTTTAAAGCTTGTGTTGTATATTGGATTTAAATAAGTTTCCTTTATATAATTTATGTTGTGTTGATCACCAACTTTTTTGTCATTGATCCAAGTATATTTTGTTCAGTTGGATATTAATTATTGTAGTAGTGATTATACATAATTGTAAAGTTTGGCATTATAATATCTAAGGAAAGTTGATTCTCTTATACATTCACATATTCAAGCAATTAACAAATAAAAATAATTTTTAATAATAACTAAAAATGTCAAATTGTAAGATGTAATAAATAGGACTAACAAATTGCAAAGTTGCAATTCTGTAGTGACCAATAATTCCTTATCTTTCAATGTCTAACTACAAATATTTTTATTTTGTGAGGTTGAGGGAAGATTCTTTTTTTGAGATATGTGTCTTCTCCCAACATATCTTGATCTAGTTGTTGAGTAATTTATTCATATTGTTATATGTCGACTTGGAATTAGATGGGTGGGAAATATGTTTTGGATATTTCATTGTTTCTCGAGGACATTATTATCTACAAAATTGGAAGATAAAATAAAAAAATGATCTAATAAGTTTAGAATCAAAAGCTATAAATCTTGTTCATTGAAAATATGCTAGGTTCTTATTGTAAACTACAATTAGGAAATAATACTTATAAGATAGATCAAAATACAATTTATGTCCTTCCTATATATTGACCAAGATATCCTAACTAAAAATTTCTTCATTGTATTTTACTTTGTATGGCATGCTCATAATTTTGTTTCTTTAACTTGGCATTGCAGAGTGAAGAGTTATGGGATTTTTTACATCTCCCTAACAAATTAGTGAAAAAATCTAAAAAATTAAAGAATCATTAAATGTATTTAATAACAAACATGAATTAAGTGTAAGGCTCCTTTGATTGCATAGGAATTTTCTTTCAAATTTATTCACAATAAGATATTGATTTGTCATCTTAGATGTTATTGTCTAAGGGAATCTAAAATATATTCTACATCTTTTGATAATGTGAAATATAATTTTTTGTAAGGAGAAACAAAAATATTACTTACTAACAAAATAATGTATAGAATGTAGTAGTTAAGAGAGGGAAATCATACAGTCACAATAGATTTACCCATTGTCTTGTGACTATGTATTCAACATGGTATCAGAGCACATTATGCTTTAAGATAGATATTGTGAAAGCTGTGAGCTAGATACGTTGTTCGTATGTTTTTGTGAAGGAGGAATATATTGTTGTTGGTTGCATGAGGAATTATGGGCATATGCAGAATGTTTACCTAACAGTTTCAGGTCCAAATTCATTTCTAGATCAAGAGACATAACCTTATCCAATTTCCTTTCCTAGTAAAGAGTAAGGGCCATATACCACAAAATTGGATGTAGATGCAATTCAAATTCCATATCTAGTTTACCAAGAGCCAGTAGTTCCATAAAGGCAATAGTTGAAGCAACACAACCTGTTTCAGTTTCATAACTAGTTTATCCAATCGATCCATGATCCATTGATGACTGAATAAGATATAGCGTCCATTCACATGTGTATGGGATAGTGGTACCCCATGGAAAGGAGGAGAAGCCTAAGTAGAACCAAAACATAGAGCATCTATGGTAGGATGTATTTCTACTTTGGTTAGTCTGGATCCAACTAATTGAGTTCCCAAACATTAAAACAATGGAAAACATGTCGAGATAATTAATTAAGCGTTGCATATAGTCATGAAGGCGGTGTATAGATAAACACAAAGGCAGTGCATTGGAAGAAGAGATAGTGGAGAGTGGTGCATTGTAAGAAGAGATAGTCATGAAGGTGGTGTATAGATGAAAACAAAGGTGGTGCATTGGAAGAAGAGATAGTGGAGGGTGGTGCATTGTAAGAAGAGATAATGAAGGGAGGTTCATTAGAGGCAGTGGAGGGTGGTGTATAGATGAACACAAAGGAGGTGCATTGGAAGAAGATATAGTGGAGGGTGGTGCATTGTAAGCAGAGATAATGAAGGGAGGTTCATTAGAGGCAGTGGAGGGTGATGTAATGGAGGCAAAGACAATATTACAAAGAAATATATTGAAGTAAATGTAAATTAAATGCTCTTTCTGGAAACCAAGCATTCCGTCATCGCTCTTGTGATAACGGGAGAAACAAAAATATGAAAAAAAACTTTTTTGGATAATATGAATGCATAAAATCATGAATTATAAAAACTTTGATTACAGTGCAAAAGTGAGATACAAACTATTAATTAGTCAAATGAAGTAATAGGAAGTCAATGTTGAATCCATTACAATGACATACTACCTATATGAAAGTATAATAACTTACTTGTATTTTGTATTCATGGTTTAAAGGGCCTACACTGAACTTTCATCATTAAAGTTACATCAAAATAATAAGTTTGTATAGAATAATAATAAGTTTGTATAGAATAGTTCCAAATAATTTATTTCAGCTATGAAGTTTAAGATATGTGTTTTAAAATGTAAATCAAAATCTTAATTGTGCCCAAAGGCGCATTCTACAAATTTCAACCATTCAAAATCTCTCAAATTTCATAAATCATATTTCAATCATGTAAAATCTGGCAGTTTGAAAGCTGTGTAATCCCATCAGGGATCACTCTTAAATTTATACAACCCCGAAGATCGAGAGACTTCAAATTTTGAAGTTTTCCTATTTGAGAAGGCAACTCTTGTAGAGTTTGACAAAAGTCAAGATTCAGGAATTGTAGACATGAAATATTACCTATCTCTTCAATCTCAGTTGCGGTGAATATGAGATAGTGAAGTTGTGTCAATTTCCACAGTGATGTTGGAAATGATTTTATTGATAGATGCCAAAGATTCAATACCCTCAACAAGTTGAAGTTGACTTAAAAATGCTTCTATAATTTCTTTTAAATAACTATTTCTGGACAAGAATAAAGAAACCAATTTGAGACATCTTAAATCCTTTGTAGGCAACGACCTAATATCATTGCCACCAACTGATATTTGCTTGCAGTTATTCAAAGTTGGGATGTTGAGGAAATGTTGAAGACTTTGACCTGTCCTCAATACACAATTCTCCTCATTATCTCCAATATAAATTGCCATGTCGTTAATAACATTATGAACTACAATGGGAAGCTCATTAATAATCTTCACCACCCGAAATAAGCAACGATTTTCAAGTAACTTTACATAGTTGTACTCCATATGTAAGAAATAGTCATACTCAGCATCTTCTTTGGTCTTCAGGAAACCTTCTACAATCCATGCTTGTACCAGCTTATTCAACAAAATTCGGACATGTTCCTCAAACACGGCACAGTAAACAAAGATATTTTTCAAATTGTCTTGGGGCAAACTTTAGTAGCTCCATCTCAATCGATGATACAATTCTCTTTCAATTCGAGGGTGAATAATTGGAAAATTTGAATCCACCATTTGTATCTTCTTTAAAGCAAAATTCCACTCATCTATAGATCACCAATGTCAACCCTTTACACTCTTGAGCCACTTGTCGCGCGATATTATGTTTATCATCTGGAACATGGTCGTCTTCGAAAGCTAATTTCCAAAACAATTCCCAAGCCTCCTCTAGTAGTAAAGGTTGTAATTGGATGGACTGTTTTGCATTCATTTCTCAAATTAGATATCTAAATCTCTATTTTGGGTTGTGAATACAAATTTTCTCCCTTTGTTTTCCCCAAATTCCACGCCCAATTCCTTTAGATCGAGTGTGCTCCACATGTCGTATAAAACCAAAAATAATTTCTTGGTCTTCATATATGTAGACAACTTCATCTTCCTCATATCAGCCGAACAGTTAGCCAAATCTAATTTGATTATAGAAGCAATACCATTTTGTATATGCACAATTGGAAATTGAGCAATTGTAACCCAAATTACATGATCAAAATTGTGACAAACCTTGACATAGGGTAACCCATACCATATACCCCAATTATTCCAATAGGGGGTCCTTCTGAAACCCAGCTCTATAGCCGTATCTCAACAACATTGATTTATACCCCTACCAATCCGGTGTCTGGTTGATCTTGAAGTGTTACAAATTCCTAGTGTGTTTCTGCAGACGTAATCTGTTGAGCATCATGAATCACTTGAATATCTGTTCGAAGCTCCACAAATAACTGTTGGACACATCAGGAACACAGAGAGGGGGGTTGAATCTGCGTATGCATTATTTATTACTTTTTCAACTTTTATAATCAACAAATTATTCAATATTATGCATTATCACATTATAATTATATCATCATCAGCATTGTTATCATCATCATATCATCATCATCACATAGAAAGCATAGCAACACAGTACACAAGATTTTAACATGGAAACCCAAGTCTTTGGGGAAAAACCACAGAAGCCTTTTTAAATAGTTTTCCAAAAATAACTAGAAGGAGTAAACAACCCCCTTATTACAAAGACTTCAATTTTCCAGCTTCAACTGGAAGAAGGCTACGACCCCCTGATTTACAGGCTACGACCTGAAGGAAGTTTCCACTCCCTAGTTTTTCGGATTCAACCGGAAGGACGCTACGACCTCCTTTCCTAGCCCTTTCTTGCCACCCTGATATGAAGATAGAAACTGTCGACCCACAACCACACTGATCCTACGGACTTGTTAATCAACACTTGTGCTACACTACACAATCTGTACCACACTACACAACTTGTACCACACTGCACAACCACTACCACTACTAACCACTACTCATTATCTGTTCACTACTCATAAATCAATCACCGTCCACTGTATCACAATACTCATCAACATGCACGATCAACCTATACCAATCAATTTGTTTCTCACATCAACCAACTCATTCAATCTGATTCTTCACACAAAACGTAGTCCACCTGGGTCAAACCAACTGCTCATACAACTCATCCAATCTGAGTCAAACCAACTACACATAAGGAAACTTGTGCCAATCTTTCTCAACTGTACCAATATGCTTGTGTACCTGTGCCAAATCAATCATATATTTGTGTTAACCTAATCAAGTGCTTTGACAGTCAACCAACCCTTCTTACTTGGCCTAGTTCATCAAGTAAAAGACACATTTGAACAACCAAGAGACTTCACATACTGTCAACCAAACGTTTTCCAAACATAGTCAACTCAATGACACCACAACCAACCTCAATCACAATCAAGGAATACTTAACAGTTAAACATGATATAGTTCAACCAAATAACCTCAACCAATAAGATAAAAGAGTTAACCAACTATGTCAAACTCAATCAATATCATAAACTCTTAGACACAAAAGGATTTTTCACTCTGCGCAAATCAAGTCAACAAATCAAACAAATATCAAGCAAATAATCACTTACAACACTGTCAAAGGTTGTCATTAACAATCCAACTCCACTTAGGTCAAAGTCACAATGATCAACACTTGTAAAACTAGTTTTCAAAGAAAAAATTTAGGTTGATCAAATAAATAAATCACAATATATAATACTTACATGTCAACTTCTCATTCAATACTACACTTATACAACAATCAAGATAAACACCAAGATCTATGCCAACAACACCTAAGATAATCATCAAGATCTATATCAATATCACATCAATATATATGGCAAGAAAACCATCACCCTATCCTCCATAAAATATTGAATGACGTTAAATATATATGCCAATATATAGCCTCACATACTAACATCAAAGATGAACTCTATCCATGAGAGACATGTGCCATTACAAGAGAAACCCAACAAAATGAACCATACCTTTTTCAAGATCACAAGATGAAGAAACATTAGATATACAAAAATAATATATAGATCCTATCATCACATAGCCCTCGTAACAATCTTTTCAACGAGCCAAGAATTTTGTAATTCCGATTCTGGATGAGAAAGATATGTCAATTTTAGTGAAGATGCCGAGAAATTTTTTTGTCACAGAATTTCGCACTTTTCTCCAAAATTTGCAAAATTCATAAGAGAATTGGTGATGAAAAAATGAAATTCTTGATATTTTATTTATATGGGTTGTATAGAAAAAATATTACCTTGATCCGACATGCAATTCAAAATTACAAATAATTAAATTCTCTTTTGTTTAGTCGGCTCACCCGAAAAGGCGGGGTATCCCAACTTCAAAATTCATATCTATTCAACTGTAAGGAGCCACGTGATGTGCCACCTACCATTGGAAATGGACCGACAAGGGCTATCTCCCCATGATGGGATTATTTGCAATCCCATGGTCCAATACACTTAAAATATTCAATTTGTTAAGGATGTCAAAGATCCCAGACATGAGGGTGCAAAAGACCATACCACCAACTACAAGAGTTTCAAAGTCTTCTTAAACATATCAAAGCATGTCCATGGGATCTACCTCTATCTACATCCCAATATCCATATAACCACAAATAGGGCCATACATCATCATCGTTCAAGGTCTCCATATCATTAAAAACATATCCAATGGTTCCACTATATATCTTCATCACTATAAGAGTACCAACACCCCAAAAGAGGGGTACAAAGATCTCACCACTAGTTTGCAACACCTTATGGACTTCATATGCATGATCATAAGGCTACTACATGGCAATGACCATATAACGTCCAAGGGACATCAAAACATTTATGTGGGTTCAAGACTTAAACTTTCAAGGACACCAAAGACTCAATAGTTGGCATCAATGACCATACACTGTTGGCATCAATGACAAATTAATCAACAATATCCCCCTTTGTCATTGATGACAACACCATAACTCCTCTTTAGAACAAGCTCCCCTGTCAACAAAACTTCTCTCCCCCTTTGGCATCAATGGCAAAGGGACCATTCTTTGACCATATTGCTCCCCCTTAGGCCATGCTCCCCATGTCATCAACTTCTCTTCCTTTTCAACTTTTCTTCCTCTTTGGATTAATGACAAAAAAAACTTATTTTGGCACTACTTCTTCCCTTATCATTGAACATGGATGCTTATTTGATGGACTTTTATTTTGTCACACAGATACTTCTGGAAGCAACTACTATACAATACGCAAATCTGATAATCAGGTACATATCTCCTTTTACACATTCGGTGTACACTTCATATCACTAGTCAATAGTCTTCAAAATGGAATTGGGTCTTTTCCAAGATTTTCATCATTTCTATTTTTATCTACTAACTTTATTCTCCATACTTTGGTAGGATGATGGTTGTTCATGTCATTCGATTGAACTTGCTTTTTTCTCCAAACTTTAACATGTCCCTGCACCCTGCAATGTTTTGCGAAATAACCATAATGATAACAATTGTAAAACTGAACAGAAAATGTAATTTTATTTCTGTCTAGAGTGATTTTGTCATGAGCTCTACAATGAATGGCTTTGTGACCATAGTTGTAACACTTGTAGAAGTGACCATGGAACCTGATAGGATATCTCTGAGTAGTAACTTCTCTTGATTCTTGATTATCATGGGATCTTCTAAGAATACATGTATTACCATTAGCCTTTTCTTCTTTTAATATAGAGATTTTACTTTCTTCAATGTTCTTCTCGATCTTTGAATTTGTCTTTAACTAAGTAGTTGTTTTGTCAAGTTCTTCCTTCAAGGAGAGGATCTTCAATTATTGCTTTTGACAAATTTCTATCTTTTCTTGGATTTGTCTTGTTATATCTTCTTCTATCTTCTTGACCTCTTCTACCTATTTGTTGAGAGCAAATATATTTTCCTCCATCTTTCCTTTTGAATTCTAATCATCGTCATGGAATTTTTACAATTGACCTTGTAGTATATGGTTCCCCTTTCTCAGTTCTGAGAGGTCCTTTTCAAATTCAAAGTTTTTCATACATACCTTTAGTAAATATACCTTCAAGGATTTGATTTCAAGTTCTTGTTTTCTTCTTAACTTCTCTTCCAATATTTCTTTAGCCTTATAAGAACTTATCTCATTGTCTTTGTCTTGTGGCTTGCAGATCAATTCTTTTTCCTTATCTTCTAGTAGTCTTTTGAGCTTGACAATTTCTTCTGAGTGCTTTTCCATTTCTGTAGCTGAATTCTTAAGTTTGTCTTTCAAAGATTTGGATATGGATTCTTTGATTCTGGTAGCTTCTTCAATTTGGAGTTTCAGATTAATTATGGTCTATGTGGCCTTCCCAGATTCTTCTTGATTCTTCTTCTCGTATTTTTCCAATTTCTCTTGCAATACCTGTTTCTGTTCACATAGATTTTTCACTTCTTGTGAAACATTAGTAATTTCATTGTCTATCATAATATCAGATAAATTTCTATTACTCATCGGAGAGCAAGGATTTTCATCATAATCTGAAGTGTTTCATTCAATTAATTCAGAATAGCTCTTATTTTCTATACCTGATAAACATATATATTTAAAAGAATTACAAGCAGAGTGTTCAGGGAACATACCTTCATACTTACCTGGATCTTGTACTGGCCCATCTTCTGCTTCTTGTTTTTCATTTAGCTAATTTATTTTGAACAACAATTCTTCAGCTGAGTTGCACTTTCCTATTTTCTCCTTTTGGAGATCTGTTAGATCTTCAAGAATTAATTACATACCCTCTTCTTCCTCTTATTTATTGGAGTATTATTGCTCTAATTTGAGCCATAGTTCCTTAGCTAAGATGCACTTCCCTATCTTCTTATTTTTTATATATGCAGACTGCCAGGCCTTCAAGGATGGCTTCCATAGCCATAGAATTATTTTTCTTTGCTTCTTTCTAAGATGATGTTTTCAATTTCTTTGGAGTTGTATATCCAGTAACAAGTGACTTCCATACACCAATTGCCTCAAGATAAGCCTGCATTCTCATTTTCCAGATCAAGTAATAATTTGACTCACATGAAAATGGTACTCCATTCACTAAGAACCCCATGGTGTGTTAAAGATCTCCTTCAAGATGATAAGGATTTCTATGAAGGACCCGCTCTGATACCAACTGTTGGACACACCAGGAACATAGAGAGGGGGGGTGAATCTGTGTGTGTAGTCTTTATTACGTTTTTCAACTTTTATAATCAACAATTTATTCAATATTATGTATTATCACATTATCATTATATCATCAGCAGGATTGTTATCATCATCATATCATCATCATCACATAGAAAGCATAACAACACAATACACAAGATTTTTACGTGGAAACCCCAAGTCCTGGGGGAAAAACCACGGAAGCCTTTGTAAAATAGTTTTCCAGAAATAACTAGAAGGAGGCAACAACCCCCTTATTACAAAGACTTCAATTTTCCAACTTCAACTCAAAGGAGTCTACGACCCCCTGATTTATAGGCTACGACTTGAAGGAAATTGCCACGCCCTAGTTTTTCGGATTCAACTGGAAGGAGGCTATGAAATCCTTTCCTTTTCCCGTCTTGCCACCCTGATATGAAGATAGAAACTGCTAAACCACAACCGCACTAATCCTGCGAACCTGTTAATCAACAATTGTGCTACACTGCACAACCTGTACCACACTGCACAACCTATACCACACTGCACAACCACTACCACTACTAAGCACTGCTCATTATCTGATCACTTTTCATCAACCGATCACTGTCCACTATATCACAATACTCATCAACATGTATAATCAACCTGTACCAATCAATCTGTTTCTCACATCAACCAACTCAGTCAATCTGATTCTCCACACCAAACTTAGTCCACCTGGGTCAAACCAATTGCTCATACTACTCATCCAATCTGAGTCAAACCAACTGCACATAAGGCAACTTGTGCCAATCTTTCTCAACTGTACCAAGATGCTTGTGTACCTGTGCCAAATCAATCATATATTTGTGTCAACCTAATCAAGTGCACTGATAGTCAACCAACCCTTCTTACTTGGCCTCGTTCATCAAGTAAAAGACACATTTGAACAACCAAGAGACTTAACATACTGTCAACCAAATGTTTTCCAAACACACTCAACTCAATGACACCACAACCAACCTCAATCACAGTCAAGGAATACTTGACATTTAAACACAATATACTTCAACTAAATAACCTCAAGCAATAAGATAAAAGACTTAACCAACTATGTCAAACTCAATCAATATCATAAACTCTTATACACAAAAGGATTTTTCACTCTACTCAAATCAAGTCAACAAATCAAACAAAGAGTCAAGCAAATAATCACTTACAACACTGTTAGAGGTTGTCATTAACAATCCAACTCCACTTAGGCCAAAGACACAATGATCAACACTTGTAAAACTAGTTTTCAAAGAAAAAATATAGTTTGACCAAATAAATAACTCACAATATCTAATACTTACATGTCAACTTCTCATTCAATACTACACTTACACAACAATCAAGGTAAACACCAAGATCTATGCCAACAACACCTAAGATAATCATCAAGATCTATATCAATATCACATCAAGATATATGGCAATAAAACCATCACCATAGCCTCCATAAAATATTGAATGAATTTAAAGAGATATACCAATATATAGCCTCACATACTAATATCAAAGATGAACTCTATCCATGAGAGACATGTGCCATTACAAGAGAAACCCAGCAGAATGAACCATACCTTTTTGAAGATCACAAGATGAAGAAACAGTAGAAAAAATAATAATATGTATATCCTGTCATCACATAGACCTCATAACAATCTTTCCAACAAACCAATAATTTTGTAATTCTGATTTCGGATGAGAAATATATGTCAATTTTAGTGAAGATGCCCAGAAATTTTTCTGTCACACAATTTCGTAGTTTTCTCCAAAATGTGCGAAATTCCTAAGAGAATTGGTGATGAAAAAATGAAATGCTTGATATTCTATTGATATGGGTTGTAGAGAAAATATTACCTTGAGCCAACATGCAATTATAAATTATAAATAATGAAATTCTCTTTTGTTTAGTCCGCTCACCCAAAAAGGTGGGGTACCCCAACTTCAAAAATTCATATCTCTTCAACCGTAAGGAGCCATGTGACGTGCCACCTACCATCGGAAATGGAACAACACGAGATATCTTCACATGCTGGTTTTATTTGCAATCCCATGGTCCAATACCCTTAAAATCTTCAATTTGTTCAGGATGTCAAAGACCCCACACATGAGGATGCAAAAGACCATACCACCAACTACACAAGTTTCAAAGTCTTCTTCAACATATCAAGGCATATCCATGGGCTCTACCTCCATCTACATCCCAATATCCATATAACCACAAATAGGGCCATACATCATCATGGTTCAAGGTCTCCATATCATTAAAAACATATCCAATGGTTCCACTATATATCTTCATCACTATAAGAGTACCAACACCCCAAAAGAGGGGTACAAAGACCTCACCACTAGTTTGCAACACCTTATGGGCTTCATATGCATGATCATAAGGCTAATACATGGAAATGACCATATAGCGTCCAAGGGACATCAAAACATTTATGTGTGTTCAAGACTTAAACTTTCAAGGACACCAAGGACTCAATAGTTGGCATCAATGACAAATTAATTAACAATAACTCATCGAAGGGCGTCTTCCACTCTCGGATTTGCATAAAGACTTTGGGATGCAAAATGATGTAGTCAATACAGTGCCACAGCTAGGGGCGTTCTGAAATATGGATGAACTCTCTCGCTGTATAAATTCAGGCCTGCAGTAGATTAATTTCACCCACAACAATTAACAATTGATCATGCAAAATTATCAACAATGGAGACTGAATATGGAGCTGTAACACAAAATTATATTAACTGAGTGTACAATAGCCAACCCTGTAATAACATAGGCTGCTGAATATATAGAATACATGAGCAAATCGAATGCATGAGGAAGCATCCAAATCTAGCATAAAGCAGGCTTACCCAAAATAGGCAAATCCCCCATAGGTGTAAAAAGCTGATCCCAAATCTATCAAGGACCCCACGAATTAGCAAGGGCGCATGGGCAAGCTAAAGAGTGGTCAAATGGCAGCTCATACATGCAAAAGCATGGATGAATGAGTGGAGGAGGAAGAGGCAACAAAGCTGATTCACCTCACCTAGTCTTGCTTTCCTATGTGCCTTAAAACACTGAAAAAGCAAGGAATAAAGCAGAAAAAGCAGATGGGCGCCTAGGAGGCCAGGAATAAAGCAGATTTGATTCCTAAAGCTCTCAAGGGCACTACATGAGTCAAAGATGGCAAGTTTGACCTCTATGGATAGGCAATTAGCAACTTGCACATGGTGGGACTCATGGACTAGGCAAATAAGACAAAATAAATGAAATAATGTCTAAGTGGGTAAATACTATGGGTTGATTATTCTAACACTCTCCTTCCCAACTTCACGTTGCACCTTTTACAAACAAGTACACAACAGAGCTAGAGGGAGCAGCTGTTACATGCCAGAGGGAATGAACCCAGACCGAGTTAAGTCACTGAACACCCAACCATGGAAAGAACAGACGAGCCATGTATAAGAATTCTATTTTCAAAGATTCACTCAAGTGATAAAGAACACATGGTAGCATTCTATTCGCACAAGGGACGACCATGCTATAGTGTTTTAAAACCCAACTTCCGAGAGAAAAACACCTAACGGCGTAAATATGTAACAATTGTCAAGAATGCCATTTTGACATCCCAATTGTAATGCCACTTTGACATCCAAATTGTTGCTTATGCTAAATTGAAATTGTCCATATAGAGCTGATATCTACATTCAAGTAATGCAATCAGTTGCTTATATAGGAACATAACAACAATGGTTTGGTTTGCAAGGACTTTGGCCCTCCTATGTCTCAAATCAACAACAATAGTTTGGTTTGCAAGGACTTTGGCCCTGCTATGTCTCAAATCAAGGCAAAGAGTATTATATATTAGCACTGCACTTTCTTTCAAATAACAAAAACAAGAAGAACACTCAAGGACATAAAAAACAGAATAAACAATTTTGTGGATATATATAATTTCCTTTAAAATAGCATAGTTGTTTCCGAAAAAAAAATCTGAGGATGTAAACACAGGAATCCTTCGGTAGTGTGTTTCAATTATAACAGTTGTTTTGGCATTTCACTTGGAAGAAGCTAGATATATAAAAGGATCCAAACTGAAAAACAACTCAGTACAACATTTTTGTATCTAAAATCAAAAGAAGGTGGCCATGTAAGAGAAGGGATCCTCGTGTAGCATGCTCTAGTTACAATATTTTCTTTTACTTGGAAGAACAAGGTGGACGCATCAGTAGGCCAGACACACTGGGAATCCAAACAAAACAAACATTTTAGCAATGCACATTTGTATTCCACCTTATGTAGAAGAACTATTTCCAATCAGAAAATGGAACAAGTGCAAGAATTCTTTAGTATGCAATGGATTCACTACCTACTATCAAATTAGGCTAATGAAGTGTAGGAAACTGAAGAAAAAAAATGGAAGAAAGTTTTGGTGCTCTTGAATTATTTTGATATTTTTTTATCTATTGAGAAAACTTCGGAAAAATATTCCAAGAAAAAAGAAAATTTGGTGCTCTTGAATTATTTTGATATTTTTTTATCTATTGAGAAAACTTGGGAAAAAAATTCCAAGAAAAAAGAAAATTTATTGTATATTGTACATGTACTAATTACTTTTTCCTTCTATATATTTTCATAGTAAAAGTATTTTCAATGGCAAAACAGTTGGTCATAAAAGGGCAAGCTTACATAATTTGAAACATTGTAGCCATTGTTATAGAATTTGAAAAGTTGTAGGCATTGTTACATAATTTGAAAAGCTATAGGCATTGTTATTGCATTGATGACAACCATTGTTATCTATGTGTCCTTATTGACAGGAATTGGAAGTGCCCACAATAGGAAAGTACTGGGAGGGGGAGGGGACACTTCTTTTAAAGAGTTTGAAAAATGAAGAAATAGGGGAGGGAATATTGGTGCTTTTTGAAGGTGGGGAGCATCTCACAGTGGATGATGTGTTGAACACAACAAGTCAACTATTGGGTAATACCAACTATGGCACTATCTCCAAGGACAAGCTTAGCCAAGGAGGAACTATTGCTCTAAGGCTTCTCAGGGAAGGAACTTACAAGGACCGAAAAGAATCCTTGCCTGTAATTAAGGATTTGGGTCGGCTTTGCATGAAAATATAGTCCATCTCAGAGCATTTTATGAAGGGGCAAGAGAGAAGATTCTTGTATATGATTACGTGCAGAAAGGAAACTTGGATGACCTTCTTCATGGTAAGTTGTCATCTTGAAAACCAATACTAAGGAAGAATTTATCTATTCTCTTTTGTTACTTTTCCAAAAATAGGAAAACCTATAAGATTACAGGCTCCATTAATGTTGTATCAACTATACATATATTACAAAAATTCAACTAAATTATGGCCTTAAAAGCTGGTTATGTCCTTTACAACCAAGAAAACAGATTTCGTAGGGCCTTGTGAAATGGGCCATTGGCGCTGATATATCTAAGGGCATTTTGGCTTCTACATTATGTTGTAATATCTCTATTGTTGACGAGACATGCATTTCACATCAAAAAGATATGTAGCTCTCCCAAAGATATAGCACACGTAGCAAAGACTATTGATCTACCAGACAAGCATCCATAGTCTACTTCCACTTCCATATTGAGGTTCGGATTGCAACGTTAAGATTGAAGAGCCTATGGTCTAACCAAATATTTTAAATACGAATATTGAAGATTGAAACGGAGTTCTGCATCTCATATGCATAAGTTGGGCTCTAGATTCAATGTGAAGTATTTGCAATGCTCTCTCCTAAATTCAGTGAAATTCCTATCTTGTAGGTCTCTGGGTTTGGGCCTTACTTTGTCTTATTGATACAAAAATATCATTTCTTTTGCAGATACTCGAGGTGGGATGCCAGCTCTGAGTTGGGCTCGGAGGCACAAGATTGCTCTTCGAGCAGCAAGAGGAATTTCCCATCTTCACACTTGGCTTGAAACGCCTATCATTCATGGCAACCTCAAATCCAATAATGTTTTGGTGGATGAATACTATGTTCTAACTGATTATAGTCTAGACCGGTTAATGAATTTGGCATCTGCTGCTCAGATGATGAATGCAGCTTCACTTGAAGGATACAAAGCTCCTGAGCTATAGAAGATGAAAAAGTCCAATACCAAGACTGATATATATAGCTTCGGCATTCTCCTGTTAGAAATACTCATTGGAAAGAGGCCAGGAAAGAGTGAGAAGTCTGCTGAATTTGTGGATTTGGCTTCTATTATGAAGACTATTGTACTGGAGGAGAGTATGTTGGAGTTGTTTGATGTTGATATCTTGAGGGGAATGAAAATTCCTGTAGATTATGGATTACTTTGAGCACTTCAATTTTCTATGGTTTGCTCAGTGCTATGCACCTTCTCCATCAGTGAGGCCATATGTTAAGGTTGTCATCCAACAACTCGGGGAGATAAGGCCCAAGACTCATTCTACTTTATATACTCTCACTAATACTAGGAGTGAACTGGAGCTTGCATTTTAGCTTCATGTTCATTTTATGTACTCACCTTTTGGTAGTTTTTTTCCTCTCCATTTGCATTCTTTACTATGCCTTTTCTATTGCTTTGATGACATATTTAATGTATTATGTAGAAGACATCTTTCAAAGCCAATCCACGGGAGTAAATTCCCTAACGAGGCAACAATGGAAAAACCCACAATTTGTATGGTTAGACCTTAGTAGTAGGGATGAATATAAGTATCCATAGAGTTAAGATATTGAAAAGGCTGGCCTTTTTGTTTCTTTGGGAGGATCCTGTGTTTGAATTTAGTGTCTGGAGTTTTTAGTGAACTTCACCCATCGGTAATATATGAATGATAGGTGAAAACGTTCACTTGAAATGCCAGACAGTAAACCCCAACACAGGATCAAGGAGGATCCTCTTGAATAGAACATAATGGCAATATTAAAACCTGCTAAAACCTTCATTCATTAATTGAAAAGGCTTGTCAGATATGTTTTGAGATTAGTAAGTTTTGAGAGTAGTAATTATGGATCAAAACCATCTTTGGGTAGTACACATAAACCCACTTCTTTTATTTTTGCTTTTTGATAATAGAATAGAAAGCGTTAAAGTCATATACAATGTATATTATCGCTTTTTTTTTTGCTTTTTGATAAAAGAATAGAAAGTGTTAAAGTCATATGCACTGTATATTGGGTGAATCCACGGACCTGGGTAACACTTTTTGGCAAGGGAATTTCGGCAAAAACAAAAAAATGCACCTCGGTCGAGGGCTTAACAAGCCCTCGACCGAGGTCTTAATACCTCGACCGAGGTTTTATTAAGCCCTCGATCGAGGTATTGCGTGCTTTACAAACCCTCGACCGAGGTATTTAAATACCTCAACCGAGGTATTTATATACCTCGGTCGAGGTTCATACCTCGGTCGAGGGCTTAAAAAAAC
>LPNX010835699.1:59649-74610 GCA_001517045.1 Pseudotsuga menziesii
ATTATCAATCTGTATGTCATTTGTGGCCTTGTTCAGTTGGTAATGTGAAGTTTCCTTTATTCAGACATCTCTTTCCATATCAAGGTATTGGTCTTAAAGTTTTCATGTAGGATGTAGTAAATATGCCTCTGAATAAACCTTTCAATATCTACTTTGTCGAAATTATTTGAGGACCAGAATATAGATACTTTTGTTGTTCTCAATGCACAGAAGAAGGGATTGAAATACTATCTAATACAATATAAATTTGACTGTAACATGAAGAAAGCTCATACATTCCATAACAATACTCAGTGAACCAACTTCTTAAGACTGTGTTGATATTCATAGAGAATATCTCAATTGTGGAGCTCTATATCATGGTACCATGACAAAATAGACAATAAGTTGGTTGACGGTTGAGAAACTTAGATCCATGCCATATAATAATTCCAAAATTCATATTGATATTCTTCATTACATTTGCATTTGGTTTGGTTGTCCTTTATGTTTTTCCGTTGTGTCCTCTCGAAGTAATTCAAACATGAAGTCTTTAAAATCATCCTCCCCACACTATTTTGCTTTGCAACTTTTGGAAAAATATGGCAATGTGCCAAAACCAAAAGAGACTCAGTTTGTTTATATTACTGAATAATAAAGGATACTAATGAAAAGAGATCCATTGGTTGTTCATTGCAGTTATATAGCTGGATTATTATTACATAATCATCTGAAAACTATCATAACCCACTAATTCTAATATATGCTTGTTGATGTACAACTGTTCTTGTAACCTGTACCAGAAGCGTGACGGGGGTTGGCGGTTTTTTGAATAAACTGAAGGGACAGAACGAAAACATTTGTGGAATGTTGAAATGGATCCATGACATCTGGTGGAATTCAAGTACCATCTACCCAAACATCGAAACCAAATTTATTCTCAATGTGGGGAAGATTTCTCTTCAGGAAGACGAGGAATGTATCAGTATCAATGGATTAGAACTTGAAATACCGGATATACTTCTTCAAAAAATCAGCGAACAATGGGTGCCCAACCTCCACTCATAATTGTATAGGTATCAATGGGACGCATAGTCTCTGATAGCCGTTAGCTGTCGTATTTACCACAACGCTATTGATAGCAAAGTTAGACTTATGGGGGACCTTCATTTTAAGGTCTCTCTCTATTAAAAAAAATGGTAATCAACGAACCTCGAAAGATCGACAAATGTTGGAAACAGAGAAAGCTCGGACATAAAGATATTGTGGTTATATATACATATAATTTCAGGGACTAACAGAATAATGGACGTTGGAAATAGGAAAATCACCATCGTTGGGGGCAATTATTTTCTGAATCAGATGGTCAATAGAGATGCCTAGAAAAAAGGCATTATCAAATATTTTTTTAGTGCTGAGTTGATTTATGTATGGGCAATGGGTTGGGTTTTCTTCAAAATGGAATTTTTAGAGTTTATCCTGCGACTCAAAAGAAAAATTTACAAGGAGACAAAAGAAAATTTTATAAGGAGACAAAAAGAGGGATTAACAACAAATGGGTACCCACCAAATAGGGCACTTGAGCTCCTCTTCCATTCTTTGAATGAATGATTTTACAAGCATGGACGCCATGGGTATTTCCTTCTGGTGAACAGAATGGACAATAAAGGAGGAAGCTAGTGCTGCAAGGCCATGATAAACAAATATATGAATCATTGCCTATACTCCACCATATCAAAAAATTCAATCATGTAAAAATAGGCATAAGTAATAGTTCATAAATGTACTTATCAATCCAAACTTAACTGCAACATCTGGGTCAAGTTTGGAAGTCTGAAAATCAAAAACTAGTATGCAGCTAAAGAGCATAAGGGGTTGGCACAATGTCGTGAGTTAGAAGAGCTGTCTAGTAAGGAAACATTGATATATAAATCAACCTTTACTCGCATATCAAATCTGATCTGTTGCAAGTATTTCACGGCAAATCTAACCGATTTTGGTTTCTTTCAGCCATGGCCCTAATTTAAATCCCTGAATTATCCAGACATAAAATGTTGAACGGGGACTTCCAAATTATTCAAATAAAGCCCTGAATTATCTAGACCCTCTTGTAGGCTTGCTCCCTGTCCCCAAAATGTATTTTCTCTCCACTCACAATTCCCTAGGCATAAGTGCCAACAATTGCACCTGCTAACATTGCTTCCCATCTCATTCAATCTACATGGCACCCTCTCCATATCTCATTGTTTCCTGTACACACCCCTTCTCACACTGCTCTCTCCATTCATCATCTCACTGCACACCTCAAATCTTCACACAAAATGAATTATAAATAGACACTCCTTTGAGAAGCTTCCATAGTGTCTTACCTCGTTGTTATGGATTTCAACATTTCCATAATGTCCTCACTCCTTCTACCTATGTTCCCCAATTGAGATTCATTCCTCCGCATGCCATACCCTTCTCTCTTTTCTGCAACACACTTTGCATATCTGGACAACACCTCCTTGTTCATAATCTTGGAGCTACCTCTCTCCCTGAACAACTCTACCCAACAACCTCATTGGTTTGAGTTGTCCTCACTGCAGGTTCACTTTGCTCTGATACCACTCTTGCCTAGGAATCTTGAACCTGCAGGTCAGAGTACACAACAAAAAGAAGCCACATCCTTACTAAAACAAGGTAAACAATGACAAGAGCTTGATTTTATTGGGCTCAAAACACATGCTAGAAACAAAAACCCCCAAATAAAGACACGGGGACTTCAGTTAGTGAACATCTCACATAGCATGTGTGATCGTGGGATATTAAATAATACCCTTAATTTACAGAGATACTGACCCAAACTCTTTTTGTTGAAACCCCCTCCCAATACTTAAAACCTCCTCTCCACCCCCTTTTATACCTCAATCCTTATAAACCACCCTACCCACCCCCACCTTAAACCCCTCATCCCCCAATACCCCCAATACCTGCAATATATTAGTTCAATTTTTAATAATTTTAAAACCCACAATATGAACTAACGTGATAGGATATTGGTCAACAAGTGAAGCCCCCGAAAACAAACAACACAGTAGGAATTTATATATAATCCATTCTTACTATTTCGAAATAGAATAGCCTGTCAATATTTGTATAATCCATTCTTACTATGGAAAATTTTATGACGATAATGTGAAACTTCTAAGCTTATTTAAGAGGCAAATTACTTCATCGTAATAAAATTGAATAGTTAAAATGTCTATTATTAGTCTCTGCAGATCAAAAGTTGTTGGAATTAGCTGGAAGTCTCCTTCAAATGATTGCCAAGACCCAAGAGAATCTTGGGGAGATGCTCAAGATACAAAAAAGGTAGAATGAAATGAACCACCAGATTTTGCAAGAATCTATTGGTTTGCAAAGGGAGGTGAAAAGCCTTCTAGCAGCAATCGGCAAGGGAAAGGAAGGTAGATCAGCGATGGGACATTCGTCCAAGCGACCCGATAAGAAATGGTCTAGGCACGAAGACTCAAAGAAAATTAAGCAAGTAAAGATGAAGCAGCCAGTGAAATGCTGGAGATGCGGAGGACATCATTTACGCTGGGACTGCCCAATGAGGGAACACGATGAGGACAATAGTCGTAAAGTTCCTAGACTTCGGGATAAGCTGGAAGCTGAGAACCAGCAGGACAAGTCCATGGAAGTCGAGGGGCTTCGTCGTGAACATTCAAAGTAGATGGTTGAACGTGGGACAAATCTGCAAAATTTTAAATTTTTGATGTGCAATTGTATATGTATTGTATATATATTTCTATGTATTGGAACACCGAGGACGGTGTTATTCCAAGGGTGAGGGGAATGTAACACCCCGGTTTTGACCCTGTTTGCATGATGTAAATAATGTAATTAATCGTGGTGAGGAGCTAAAGGCAAAAGCCCCACCATCGATTTGGTTGTGTATGTTTCGGCAATGGGGATAGTTGTCGATGGTATGTCGTGCTATACGGCACATTATAAGTTTGGCATCATCTAAATATACACATCAAATAAAATAAACCACAACCAGCTATGGTAGTGCAACGTTGAATGAAAAGGGCATAATTCCAAAGGATAAGGGGTGGGGGATGTCAAACCTTGGTCTATGGGGGGGGAAACCCATGTGTTACCACCTTGTTGTGTCTTTGCCATCTTCCCTTGTCAACCTCTTCAATGCTTTGTTTTGTTAGTTGGAGCAGTTATTGTTTTTGGGGAGTGGGGTGGCAGGACTGTCAGTCCCTTGCCCACGTGCCCACTCCACCAGCGGATTCTTCCTCCTCACGTCGCATGGGCAGAGGAGGCATTGACCCACTCTCCCATGACGGAGCTCTCCCGATTTCTCCATTCTATCTGTTCATCCATGCGCGCACAGGAAGGGTTGTTCATTCCTCCACGGGATTCTGTCTGTTCATCCGCGCGCATAAGCGAAGCCATTCTCCCATTCGGTCTGTTCGGTCTGTTCATCCTCTCCATGACACACTCTTTCCTAGTCTGTTCACTCTCACACTGTTCGTCGTCCTGTTGTGGTGTTCTTTCCATTCGCGTAGAGACCAGGGAGTTGTTCTCTCCCCTCTTCTCATGCACGGGAGTTCTGCGTTGGTTTTCCTCACGCAAAGAGCGGGTGAAATCGTGGCTGTCACTCAAGATTTTCGGGTGCAAGAGCCATTTCTACACTTAGGGACTGTGTGTAAGTTTCCTTACTGATTTGTGGCCCGTGAATATGTTTTCCTCTGTGTTTTGGGGTCTGGTGCAAGTTGCTCTCACGCATAGACCGTTGGAGTCATTTTCCATGTTGTGAGCCATGCTCGCCGATTACGTTTTGGGACTGTTGTATTGCCTGCGTTTTGTTGGCTGTGGTGCTCAAATTCATTTTGGGCCACTGTGGATTGCCAATCCGTTGGTTGAGTTTCCCTCTATCCACGCTGGGAGTTGGCTTCTCCTTTGTTGGGACTGTCTGTCATCGTCTTCATTGTGAGTTTGTGACTGTAATTGCCACATCCGTCGACTGAGTTTCCCATGGCTATGCTGGGAGTTTTATTTCTTATCCACTGTGGGCTATGGATTGTTGCCATCATTTGCATTGTGAGTGTGGGTTGTTGAAGTACCCTGGGTTTGGGTGTTGTTGTTGAGTTGTTTTGGCCATGCTAGGGCCAAGAACAACTCTGGAGTGTGGTTGGACTTGAGATGTGTTTCACCTGTTGGTTGGGATTGTCAAGCAGTCATCTTTGCCTTCTTCACAGGGCTGTGAAGGGATTGTTTTGCTGCGTGTATGCAGTGGTTGGTATTCAGACTATGCTGGCTTGGCCGGTTTGTTGATGGCCTAATAAACCCAGCGGTGTTGGTTTGGCTGCTTGGTGAACCTTGGCTATGTGTAAGCCTACATTGACCCTTATTCCTAGAGGAATCATGCCCATCTCAGGGGTGGCAGTGTTGCTGAGAGATTGATGAGCACACTGGCCTATGGTTGGGTGGAACATTGCAGCGACGTAGCTGGTTGCGGGATTCTTCATCAAAAGATAAGTACTACTGCTATTCCATCTCTGCAAATTACATCTATTGTTTTATGAGTTATGATGAACATGTGAATGCTGGAAATGTATATGTGTTTGCTTCCGCTGAATGCTTTGAGGAATTATGCATCTGTGTATGCTTGTATGTTTTATGCATCTTAGTATGCATTATTTTAAGCTTTTAATTTCAGCATTGTTGCTTGTCCATGTTCATGGGCTGTTTACGCGGGATTGGTGTGTTGGTCGCATCCTCTTTGCCGGTCAGAGGGTCGGGGACGTGACAGAAATGATCCAGAATTTCATAAATATATTGCATATTACAAGAACAATAATATTGTTAAAAAGAAATGCACTTCAAGTTAGAATTTCAATCTTAAAATTGAAAATATATATGTAGCCCCCTACTAGTGCTTTTCATTTGCATCTTAACCCTAGTTGCCTCTACTCACATTAACCTTTATTTTTCCTCCTCGGCATCGATTCAAGAAGGGCTTCCCTTTTATCTAAATCTTCTAGTGAGACTACTTTCAAGATTTTAGTCTCTTACATCTATAAATATACCAAGTCTTCTATGACCTCTCATTTTGTAATTTTGTGAAGATCATTGAGGTGAAGTTATCTTTTATTGCTTGATGTCATAAGGTTTAGGATTAAGTTGATCCTAGGCTCACCGGGTAATTTAGTATTTTATGGTCCTCTCTTAGAGCCAAGGAGCAATGGATTGCTAAAATTTAGAGACATTATCAAAGAAGAGTTATTTTAGTGTTTATTTGGAAGGGGTTAGTCCACATTTTTATTTGAGGAGAGAATGTATCTATTTTTTAAAGGTGGACCATGTTTAATGGGGTTAAGAGGAATGTATTTAATAGATGGACATTAGATTTTAATCCTAAGCATAACAAAGCCTTTGCAGTTCCATTTTGGGTCTGATTTCTACATCTTCCATTACATTGTTGGAGTGATGGAGATCTAGCTGATATTGAAAATATTGTGGGACATTTTATGCTTGTGCTAGGATTTTTTTTAATTGAATCTTGATAAGGAGATTCCCAATGCAATACATCTCTCATTGGATGGTTGGACTCACACCCAAAAATTGGATTACAAACAACTTTTTTATAAGTGCAAAGTGTGGCATGAGTATGAGAATTTTGCGAACAATGTAAGCAAGGAAAACCTTAGAATCATACATATAAGAAAGATAGTAGTTTGTAGCAAACAAAAAAAGGGAACATAAAATCTGGGTAGCGCGAGACTGCGTAATGCAAATACCTTTAGTGTAGTAAACTCACAAACAAATAGATTTAGTATCTGTATGCATGTCAACTCAAAAACTCCTATGGATATACAACTTCAAGTAGAAAATGTGGATCTCCCTATTGAGAATGCAATCCATAAGGAGCAACCGGTAATGGAAGAGTTCAATGTCAAAGGGGCGCAAGTGACTTGGTTTCCATAGGATCCAATAAAGGAAATGTCATTAACACAAGTCAAAATCGTGTCAACCAGTGTAGTAATGAGAAAGAAGGAAAAACAAAATGAAGGGAAGGAAACAGAGGATTCTAAGGATGAAAGGTTTCCTTCTAAGTGGCATGGAAGAAAACCACTGAAAAAAACGGGGAGATAAAAGATTATGGGACTTTAGTCTTCCTAAAAGTTCCTTTAGAAATGTATTGCGTAAAATTTCAAGAAATAGGAATCCATAAATCCCTTTTGGCTCAAATCCTTATGTTCAAATTGGTAAATAATGAATATGATTTTCTAAAATTGTAGGCGTGTTAGGATTAGTCAATAATCCTCCTTGTCCACCTTGGTTTATTTTAGTAATATGCTAGCTTAGGATAATGTTATCACTTAATTACTTCCTTGGATATGTTATTTGGCCTCCTCATCCACTTGATGCACCCTCATGCATCGATTTAGGAGTTCCAAAGACAAATACCTAGATTTTAGGAGTCCAAACTAAGTTACAGGAGTCCTACCTTCAGTTAGCTCTCACCGGAGTGGAGTCAGGCTCCAATGACCACCTTCAGTTCGCCCTTAGTTATCCCATATGCCTTTTTTGCATGTTTTGAGGACATATGCACCCATGTTTGTATCCCAATGTGAGTTAACTAAATGGTGATTGAGTTGGGTGTTTCGAGTTGTACTAGTTTGTTTGCAGTGGTGTCATGTTCTCTTCTAGTCATGTCTACAGACTAAGATTTGAATTCTTCCTGGGTAATTCGAATTATATCTATTGTATCATATTCATTTTATATGTATATTAATGTAATATGACACCAGTTATTGTTGTTTTTTGGCTTTTCTTTCATGTTCAATTTCCTCGCGATTTTTAGCAATTTTTCATTGCAAATTAATTTCCTTCACTTTCTTTCACAATAAGGTTCAATTCAACATGAATATCTTGTGGAACTGGTAGTTTTACATGGTATCATATCTCTACATAGCTATATTACCTTCGAATCGAGAGTCTTACGTAGGTTTTGTGAATAATTCAGAGAAAATTTTGTTGTTGCAACTGTTGCAATATGGAGAATTTGAATCCTTTGACACCTAGAATCCTCACACATTTCAATTACATGGATTGGAGGGTAGATATGCATATTGATTTTTGTAGCAATATTTTGTACATGGTCAAAATGGGAAAGGAGCTCGAACCCCAGGAACTATTGAAAAATCAAAGTACCTAAACTGATTTCTCTTCAAACCAACAATTTCGATGCCATCCAACAATTTTTCACTAAATTTGAAAGTCTCTGGTAATGCAGTTCAAACAATGTGGAATTGACAAGAAAGATGAGAAACTGGTGCTTTCCAATCTCAGTAAGCTTGGCCTTGAATTTTTAGTTTTTGTGTCCACTTTCCATTCCTGGAGATTGACAACTCCAAACTATAAAATTCCTACACTTGATGCATTCACTGAATCCCTGATCCAAGAACAAGATAAATTGATCCAAATGGGATTCTTGAAAGCCTCCAAGAATCAGGAATTTTTGGATTAGAGGTCAAATAATTTGAATGCTAAAGGGAAGAATAAGGGAAAGGACAAGATAAATCTTGAATCCAAACCAAAGGAGAAGCTTAGTTCTTCACATGAAGCCTCCGGCTCTAAGAGGGATAAGCAGAAGAAGGTTCAAAAGAACAAGTGTCCCTATTGCAAGAGAGGATACCATCCAGATATTAGTTGTATGGGTCTCGTGGGAACATATCCAATAGAGGAGAGTGTAGTAGAGGGAGGTGAAAAAACCTCTCTCAAATTGGAGGGGATAGGGGGGGAGAAGCATGCAACTCCCTCTTCGGATTTATCTAAGGAAGCGGAGGTGGTATCAAGTTGGGGAGCCAAGGTGGTATTGGGTTGGTGGGGAAGTGGTAGGGGATCTGAGGTGGTATTGGGGTAGGGTAGGTGGTAAGGGAGAGGAGGTGTTATTAAGGTAGGGGACGTGGTATCAAGGTGAGTAAAGTGGTATTGAGGTTAGGAAAGTGGTAGGATGTAATTTGTTATGATGGGATGGGTTGTTGAGGGGGGTAGCTAAGGGTTGGGTTGGGGTGTAATTTAAAAGTACTACAATTTCCAAGGTTCAACAATTAGTCAGACAATAAAATTGCACAAGAAGCATCAGATTATAATCAACCCATCTCCCTTTGTATGCAAATCAATAATGATAATATAAGTAACCAAGTTCGGAACACAACTCTTCTCACTTATTTTTTCAAAATCTAGTAGACTCATCCAGTTAGTAATATAATACGAATATATAAACAAATAAAAATATTAAATAAATCGATGTGTTACTGAGCACTAATAAATAGATGTAAAAAAGGGACAACTCTCAATTAGTCCAATCTCGCTTTTCATCAAGGGTTAGTGTCTAGATAAAATTTTCATTAACGTGAATATTAGTGTGATGTTAGTCTCATACATGAAAGTAATTTTTCAGTGGGTGACCAATTTGAGTGGTCCTTACCAATACTCTTTGGCTATGGAATGAAGCCTCAATTCCAAGCCAATTAGTTATATGTTTAATCATTCATATTTTCACTATAGTTTGAGAATTTTATCATATCTCAAATGTGACTTCGAAATTTCATACAAGAAAAATAATTTCCAGTAATTGAAAATCAAAAGTGAATGATAAAAAATGAAACCTTGTATAGTAATAACTCAAAAGTATATTGTGAGAACTGAAGGTGTATGGTAAAAAATTGCTGCTTTATTTTTACAGGGTTAAAGAAAAGGTGAAAAAGACGAGATTATCCCACCTACATTATGGTAACAATTCACTGGTTTACCTTTACAAGCTTAGAACAAAGGTGAAAAACACTAGATTTTCTAACCCGCATTATTGGAGGCCTGCCACTTTCCAAAAAGAATATGACTTTGTTCACTGTGGACACTTTCCATCAAGGATGGTATTTTGTTCATTGTTCATGTGCATAATCAATATCATGCTAAGTAATGTCTTCTAGAATGGAATTATGTTCATTGTTCATGTTCAGTGGGTGACCAATTTGAGTGGTCCTTACCAATACTCTTTGGCTATGGAATGAAGCCTCAATTCCAAGCCAATTAGTTATATGTTTAATCATTCACATTTTCACTATAGTTTGAGAATTTTATCATATCTCAAATGTGACTTCGAAATTTCATACAAGAAAAATAATTTCCAGTAATTGAAAATCAAAAGTGAATGATAAAAAATGAAACCTTGTATAGTAATAACTCAAAAGTATATTGTGAGAACTGAAGGTGTATGGTAAAAAATAGTTGCTTTATTTTTACAGGGTTAAAGCAAAGGTGAAAAAGACTAGATTATCCCACCTACATTATGGTAACAATTCACTGGTTTACCTTTACAAGCTTAGAACAAAGGTAAAAAACACTAGATTTTCTAAACCGCATTATTGGAGGCCTGCAACTTTCCAAAAAGAATATGACTTGTTCACTGTGGACACTTTCCATCAATGATGGTATTTTGTTCATTGTTCATGTGCATAATCAAGATCATGCTAAGTAATGTCTTCTAGAATGGGATTATGTTCATTGTTCATGTGCAATGTCACTATGTGCTAAGTAGGTCATCAAAGCTATTGAAAGGGAAAGAATAATGGAAGATTATACTTAGAAATTGCACTACTTTAGGACTTCCCAAGGAAAAAGGTTTGAATCAATTTAAATCTTTGAACTATGTTTGTTACCACTACTTTGAAATGATAATTAAAGGGACCTATGTTTCTTAAGGTTATCTAGATATCCTAAGAGGCCATTAAACCTAAATCTACTTTGGAAATGTGATTATTTCAATAAAAACTATCTATAGGGGCCACCAAAAGTACTCTTTGAAGTAAAAATCTTAACATAGTCACCTTCGTCCTCAACCAAACCATTGTTCATAAGAGGGATTAAAATAGTTAGGGTTTTTTTTAGTCTCATACAAGAGAATGGAAGGACTAGTCAATCCTTATGAAAACGTTTATAAAGGTTACTTATTGAAAGGATTCAAATCCTTACTTTATATAATATATTGCTTAAGCTTGTCGTTTTTCGTTTAGGGCCTCAAGCTTAGTGATGAAATTGGAGATGAAATCAAAAAAATGGTTTCAAGAAGGATAGAGAAATTGATGGATATTGTTTATTGGTTTCCATGTCGGTTGTTGTTATAATGATAAATAAAATATGGAGTCTAAATTCCAAGAAAAAAGACTTGGCTATACAAGAAAAATCATGTATTTGGAATATCATTCAATAACAGTAGTACACAAATTCAATAGATTAACATAGAACACGCCTTGACTATGTTTTCTTTTTTCCTAATGGTATAATTATACAATATCAAATAGACTCATTTTTCCTCTCATGCCCCAAATGTTTTTGGTTATTGATGCTTCCATATAGTAGAATAATCTGGAGTCATATAGAGGGATTGGTTCTTGCTTATAAAAATATTAGAATCATCAAAATGCAATTGAATTAAATGTTTTCTTGATTTTCAATTTGTGATTTTGACATGAAAATTTTTGTTGTTGTATAATACAAACATTATAGATGTGTTTGGGCTTGCATAAGAGAGTGACAACTTATGCCTTATCTCATAAATATTTTTGTATGTGTTGTTGGTGTGCATGTTCTTGACACATTAGGAAACTCAGCTAAGAAGGTTATTGAAATTTTAATAGAAAAAGGGGTGCCATAATCCCATGCCATATTCCTAAATATCATGTTTGTAAGTTGAACCTCACATTTACATATGTAAAATTTGTGGAAGCAACATCATAATTTTCTTCACCTCTTTTTTCTTTGGTTTACGAGTTTGTCTTATATTTTGTTCTCTTTCACTACACTCTATGACCAAAAATATGTCTTTGAGGCACACCTTTCTTACAACAATGTGATTCTCTTAGAAATTGTTTATCATATCCAGGGAAAATGTAAGAGTGAAATTCCATTGTATTGCATCTTTATACAATTTCACTCTTATAGTGTAACATGTTGCTTTGCTTCTAGACATGCATAATTTCATATACTTTGTTTCCCTTTCAAAATATTTGCAACTAAGAAGAAAAGATGAGTGAAAATACTAGAAAGAATGTTTTCCGTAGTATTCCAATCTTTATACCGCATGCTTAAAATAGTCCCATTTGTCATAACTGAAAATGCTTCACCACGTAAATTGACTCATATGAGATTCAAGAATAATTAGAGTCATTAATATGGTGTTAAACCTAACTTGCAATACTTGCCACTTGTCATTTATTAATGTTTTTCCATTCTACATCTTTGGATTGATGTGTAAACCATACTATGCATGTTGTTTGAAATAGGTTTCATGAGATGGAAATGGATAAGGTCCCCTCTGTTGTTCTCATTATTCCTCGTGGTTAGCGACATGACTCATTTCTATCCTACATGCCAAATAGTTTAATAATATCAATATATGCAAGAAAGATATGGATTGGAAGATCAAGATATATAAACAGTCATGCTCAATTGAAGTTGTGGCAATGATTGAAAGACCATGTAAAACATTACTACCAAGGAGTTTCCTATCACTAAAATTTGATAAATTCCCATTTGTTTCAAGTTGGACATCCCTTGCAAAAAAAAGTATGGGCTTCACCTTGGTTATTACCATTCTTACCTAACCCCATGCAAAAGTTACTTTTAATTTATGATTTCCTTTTGGTTTAATGATGACCATCAGGAAATATGAATGAACTAATACTATTGGGCACCATCCCAAAGACCCTAGACTAATGATCCTGGTTTGGTTTTTTAGTTTAAGGATCCATATTCATGTATAAGAGCTATTGAATTGTTAATTCAAATGAATAGGGGAAACACAACACTCTATTAATATGCATAAGATCCAACTCACAATTTCCAAGTACCGACCTAAATGGATATCAATATCGCCACATGGTAAACTATGATTTGCATTTTCAAGATCTGATGTGTGCAAGAACTGCGCTCTCCAGGTGTGGAAGTTACAACTTCCTTTTGTTATCCAACACCTCGTAGGAGGTTATGACCCATAGATATTTATCTGCACCCACACAAAGGATATTTCGGTAGCTTGATTGTATTTACTAGCATTGGCTTGAAGGAGGTGATGACCTCCTATCCCTTGCCCTGTTCAACCTCCTTGGTATGAAATATGTGTTAGAAAAACAAGATCACAGAGAAATAACAATAAACAAGATGAAAATATTAACAAATAAATAAAATACAAGAGATACACCAATATAATGTGGTTCACCCAATGTGGGCTACGTCCACACATAAATTGCATGTCCTTTATTACTATACAATCCAACACCCCCTTGTTGGGATGAGTGTTGAATAAAATTGGGGTACAAACATGGTTGAACAATAGCATATTTGAATCAAGAAGATAAGGGTCCACAACCAACAATATGATTGTATGGAAAGAAGATAAATATATTTCCTTCAATTTCCACAACTATTGAATTCTTCTTATCCACGTCAGCCAGTTTCCCAAAATAACTCAAATCTGTCTCTTCCTTTTTCAAATTATGCAACTACCACAATCCTTTATCAGTGTCTTTGTATCTGCGTCAGGTAGTTTCCCAAAATACTAACAATATGAGATCTATGGGTCAGTGCAAGAAGATGATGGACCTTAAGATGCAATCCTAGTTTTCAAAAACAACATCATGCTACCAAAAAATACATCAACCCGAGCCTGACATAGCACTTGGTATGGTTCAACCCCAGCCTGACATGTCATAAAACATGTAGGATAGGAAGACAAATCGCGCACGTGTTATAGAACTACAAAACGCGTACGCGTTATATAACTACAAAACGCGCACACGTTTTGTAGTTCTAAAACGCGCACACGATATGAAAATTATAAATAAAAAAATACACAGTCTCGAGCCCATTTTCAATATCAGAAACGCGATTTCGACGGGCATCGCAGCGTTTGGAGCGTTTGGAGCGAGATTTCGACAGGAATTGGAGCGTTTGGAGCTGATTCAAGTGGAGGGGAGGAGATTTCACGCCCACACCATTGGTTGATTCCTATACCCTCTCTTCATTTTATAACAAAATTACCATTTTATAACAAAATTACCATTTTCCCTCTTATAGTTATGTATTTTAGTTCAAGGTTTCTTTCTGTGTTTGGTTTTCTAATATATATAATAGTATCATGCTTTCAAACATATTATATAAACTCCATTTTTCCTTTAAACAAATATCAATTATATTCATATAAGTTTTTGAGGGCATCCATTAGCTAATGAGATGAAAGGCTTTACATAAAATTAATTCCATGAGTATTGGGCTATGAGAGAATCTATGAGCTATGGAACGAGCTAATATGTCCTCTTTAATGATGAGGATTTAGCATTTGGCTCTTTCTCTCAGGCCATATACATCTCTATGTTGGTCGATTTTTTATCTATTTTTAATCTTTTCGTTGGTGGGTTATTTATTTCGTACGATGTGTCATATATCAAATGTCATATTGATTTTCATTTATTTGTTGGATAAAAATATATAACCAAGCAATAATGATTATATGTAATGAAACAATAATATATATGAATGTCGAAAGATAATGATTTGGCAATTGAACCAGAGTCAAATCGGAAATTTCAGTTGGCTACCCAAAGAATTGTTTTGGTAGAATTGTATTGATCTAGTCTGATTTGTCATATATATATGTGTGTGTGTGAGAGAGAGAGAGTTATATTGTGGATCTGATGAATGGCCATCAACCATGTTTTATGATTCCTCTTATATATGTTGTGTCAAGTGATGTGTGTCTTTGTTTAATATTTATTCCATACTCACATGGAGTGTTGTTTTTTATAATCGTTTTTCATTTTGTGAATATTAGTTTATGGTTCATCTTTGGAATGTCCTCTTTAAGGATGGGAATAATGTAGTGTATATGGGAATATATCTTCTCTTTAATTATCAATT
>LPNX010835714.1:0-30029 GCA_001517045.1 Pseudotsuga menziesii
TGGTGATGATGAATGATGATGAATGATGATGATGATGATGAGGAAGATGAAGGTGATGATGATGATGAGGATGATGATGATGGTGTTCATGATGTTGATGGCGATGATGATGATGACGATGATGTTCATGATGTTGATGATGATGAGGATGATGATGATGATGTTGATGATGTTGATGGTGATGATGATGATCATGTTGATGATGGTGATGATGATGATGATGATGATGAAGGTGATGATGATGATGATGATTATGAGGATGATTATGATGAATGATGATGATGTATATAATTCAAATAAAATCAAAATAAAAACTGGGTTGGTATATAATCAAAGATGTAGGAAAATCACATAACCATTAAAGATCTGTATGGCATTAAATGGAATACAAAATTCAATATCAAGGGAACTATGAGCATGAATTTATGGAATGAAACTAACTCTATCACTAAAGGTTTGAAATATAACTGTATTTTATCATAAGAATCATGTACAATGTAATTGACCATATACAGGATAAATCATAAAAAACACAATTCATAAAATACAAAATCAGCTCATAATCATAATCATATCGAAGTAAAACCTGTATTGAAGATGCAGAGAGTTTCATGTCATACAACATAGATCAAAATTGGATTTGCATCTCTGATTTCCACCCCTTCCTATCTAGCTACTATCCCTTATATACAAAACCTTTACATTTTTGAGATAGTTATCAGATCCTATTTCTATGGATCGAATCTTTCAAAAATAGCAAATTCAATCTTCTTAAAAATAGTCTAAATACAAGTGTAATACAAAATACAAACAGAAATAGACATCTTTCATATCTAAATTGCTTTCAAAAACCAACTACAATTCTAAGTCTAAAGACTCTTAGAAGCCTCTGCCAAGACAGTTAGATCACTTAAATATCGAGATCCTTTTTGCAATTTGGCAAACTCAGCATCTTTGTCCTCCATTTGATTGTACGTGTCCTAACTCTGAGTCTTCATGTGTTTGAACTCTGTAGCAATGACAACCTTCATCAGCAAGATAGTTTACTAAAGAGCTGCAATGGCGGGAGATAGTTCGACTAAGCATCTCTGCAGTGTCGGTAAGGCAATGGACACGGCCTCCGATCAATGAAAAATATTATTTCGACAGCGATGAAATTAGTTCATTTCCCCTCCGAAGCAGCGGGAGTGTTCCGGTCTAAGGCGCCGATGAGCTAGAAGACTAAGATTTCGATCGCCGATGAATATTATTTCAACAGCGATGAAATTAGTTCATTTCCCCTCCGAAGCAGTGGGAGTGTTCTAGTCTAAGGTGCTAATGAGCTAGAAGACTAAGCTTCCGATTGTCAATGAAGAAAACATCGCAACGCTAATGATTTAAGACATCGATACTGCAGCAGCATTGATGCTTGGGGTGCTGACGGTTAGAGTTTAGAGCTCCCGATCAATGATTCTTTTCTCTTTTAAGATGTCTATCTTCTTTGTTGGCCGTCCCAATATTTCTTAAATTTGTGATCGCTATTAACTAAATCTGACCATTTTCCCTCATGTCACCTACATGTGGGCGCCCTTCATGAAGTTTCAGAACTCTCTCCACTAGAATTCCTTCCATTTTCAACAAATTAGTCGTCCCAGTTGTTGCAACAATTGTGAAACCAAGTTCAATGAATCCATTTGCAATTGTTGGGAGGCTTGGTTTGGTGAAATCATTTAAACTTAAAAAACACTGTGCTTGCAAGAGGTAGTTTTTGATTTGCTACAATTTGAGCCTTGGAAAATACCATAGGAAATTTAAAGTCAATGCCCATCACTTCTTCAGTGGTTTGCATTTCAGGATCAAGAACTGTTAAGCCATATTTTGAATTTCTTCATCTGTAATCGAAACTTAGATAAAACCATTATGTGTGCTGCCAGAAATTTATAACTTTTGTTGGAGCAAACCTGGTGACAACAAGTTCTTTCTGTGGCAGTGGAGAGTATGAGCCACAGGCTCATGCCCGCATGGACTTACTGTCACTCCCTTGATTCTGTATAAGCCTCCTTGCCATTTCATTTTTCTTCTGCGTAAGAGATTCATGTCACCACTATCTTTCGTTCTGTGTGAGATCCCTCTGTCACCATTACCATTTATCTGTATGAGTGTGTTCTTCATCGTCCTTATTTAGCCTCTACATGGGCTTTCCTTTAGCACTAGTGCAGTGGTGAAACTCTGTAGTGAGAGATTAGTTTTTGGTTTTTACCTCGGCATTTATTTGGACTTTCTTGTTAGGGTCTTAAGACAGTGCTTCCTTCACTGCTCGGTGTAATTTTTTTGGTGGCTATGCTCTGTTCTTATTACCAGTGAGGGGCTGAGGTCAAGTTCTTCAGGTGAGAAAATTTCTTTGTATTTTATAACTATTCTACACTTGTTCATAAGCTATTAACTTTGTTATTTGTATACATTTCTCATTTAGCATTTTATTATACTTGTGCAGGCTTTCAAGTGAAGGGTCTATGCTAGAATATGCCATAAAAACTCCACGCATCGATTTCAGGATTTGTATCCATCCTGGTAAGACTTGGTCTCGCCTGAGGTTTCTCCTGCTCTGGTTGTATGGTGTCTTTAGTTGATACTATCCACTTGGTTCTTGGGTTACTGCTCAACCATGGCTACATTGTGATGTATTTGTTTTGGAAGGCCATGTGGCCAAGACCGTGATGTGTTATTAAGAAATCGTTGAAACCCTTGCGGCTGTTTCATGATTGAATAATTTGGGGCTTTCATGGTCGTGACTTGATAAAAATATTATGGGGCCTTCTCGGCCGTATATTTGATTACAGAAGAAGTTATTTCTTTTAATGGGATTTTAAGCTGTGACTTTGTTGTGAAAAGGCCATTACGCCGTAACTGATATGATTACAGTAATGGTTAGGGTTTAGATGCTATTTATAATTTTGAATAAGCTTGAAGCTTACTATTTTGTAACTTATGTAATTGATAATATATATATACTGTGTTTTTAAGAAAAATATGGCCTGCTATGAGATTTTATCTGTTCTGGTTTATCTTAAATTCTTTTTTAAATTAACCTAAACAGAGTTATTGTTACTGCAATTGATATTTTTTTTTATTATGTTTAAAAGAGAAACGAAATGTTCAGACAGTTTTTTTTTAGGACAGAAATTGATTTTTACTATCAGTAAACAATTACTTTAGTAAATCGATAGAAGAAAGGTTGAATATACAACCTAAGTCTTTTACTATATTTCCTGGGTTAGAATATTTTGAAAGGTCTTTTACTTAATTTCTCTTAGTTTATGTTTACCATACAGTTTTAATACTGTTTCTTCAATATAGGTTTTATTTATAAAACCCTAATTACTTTTAAATTAATACATAGTTAATATTTGATTATAATGTTATTCTAGTTTCATTGATGAAATTACCTCAGTATATTTCTACCCTTATTTACTGTTTCTTTAAGTTAACCCTGCTTATTTATTTTCTGTTTTTATATTTCTTTTTTGGTTACTATAATAATAGACTTATAGTAAATAATCTATCTACTGTTTAAATAAATACACATACTAAGTATATATATATATATATATATATATATATATATATATATATCTTTCCTAAAGATAAATTTGTTTATGTTATGACACTGTACTCTGTCTAATTAAAACATCTAAACTAGAAAGGAATAACATACTTATGATTAACTCTTATGAAATCAGTAGAAGGTAAATAAACACATTCAAGAATACTTCATTCAATACTTATCAGAATTTTAATCTAACCTACTGTACTAGAGTACTACCTTTAAAAAGGTGTGAAAAACTACAATTAGTTATTTTTCTAATCTATGAGTAAAACTGGAAAATCTTCTAATCATTTACCCTAATCTATATCTAATCCAACATTTGACTATCTTTTTCACAATAAAATATTTCATTAATGAATCCTAACAACAACAGGATAGAAGCATAACACATTATTGCTTAAACTCAATCCTTCTTGATCTAAATATGCAATTAGAAAACTAGATAAATCATGTAGAACCTGGAAATGTAGAAGAGGTGACAACAGCTTAAGGAACCTGTTCCTCCCATCCAATTCCTAGAAATAGATGAAATGCAAATATCAGGACCCCCGAGCTTGTCTTCTTGTCCACCTAGTAGAAGTACTGGGTGAGAGATCTAGTTTAGTAATCCTTTGCAACTCTACTGAGTATTCACCAGTAAATCTATTTTTCTTGGAGTAGTATGAACTCAGCTTAGAATAGTTGCACTAGTTCAGAACTTCAGGACTTTACACTCAAATAAAACTTCTGCTAGTCCCCTCCATCGAATTTTCTTGTGCACTAAATTCACTCAGAATTTTTACAAGACAAGAATGAGCAGCCTCAACTATATTCAATGGGAAGTTTTATTAGCAGGCCTAGGTCTTTCGGGTCAGTTTTCACTTAATGAGCCACCTGCTCTTGTTCCACTTTCTTGGGGAACATGACCACAAAAATAGGGAAGTTTCCTCCTGCAACAACTATAAGTTGTTTGAGGATGCTCCCAAGTGTCAATCTACTTTCAACCCAGTCTACTCCACCAAGTGACCAGTAAAACACTCATTTAATAGCCTCCTTAAGCTATTGTCTCATCTTTCATTTATTAATTAATAAAATATTCAGCAGTTACAGTCAATTATCCTTGCCCCCACTTGGTCATTAATTACAAACTTTATAATAAAATATAACATAATGTTTCTTAAAAACATAACGTCTTTTGCAATTTGGGGCATGTGACATACACCCCCCCTTAAATATAACAGCATCCTCGATATTATTTATTCTTCGTCCTCATAATTTCCTTGGAACAGAATTGGATATGCATCCCGCATATGACTCTCCAATTCCTAGGTAACTTCTTCTGGGCTAAGGTGCTTCCATTGTACCTTCACCTGACCAATGGTGCGATTCTGAAGCAAGATCTCCCTCCTTTCGAGGATACAGTGCGGTTCCACCAGAAAATATCCTTCAGGTTCCACCTGCACATCATTCTAGTTTATAACATGAGTAGCATCATGTACATATTTTTTTAACACATAAATATGAAAAACATTATGAACCTTCAAATTTGGTGGTAAAGCCAATGGATATGCCACCTGTCCTATTCTGGATAGTATCTCAAAAGATATGTAATATTGGGGTGCTAACTTCGCACAAATTCCTAATCTCAAGGAACTTTTTTTAGGCCTTACCTTTATAAAGACATGTTCACCTACCTAGAACTCTTTTTGAGTTTGTTTAAGTTCTGCTTGACTTTTCTATCTATTTTGTGCAACTTTTAAGTTACCTTGCACCTGTTTTACAATTAAATCCATCTCTTTTAGTATTTTAGGTCCTAATACTAACCTGTCAACTGGGTTACTCCATGAGATGGGGGTATTTCAATTTCTGACATACAAAATTTCAAATGGACCGTATCTTGCTGAAGCTTGGTAGTGATTGTTGTAAGCAAACTCCACCAATTGTAAGTAATCTTCCCATTTACCTAGCTATTCCTTAACATACATTCTAAGCATATCTTTCAACACTTGATTCACTCTTTCAGTCTATTGATCCATCTAGGGATGGAAAGAGGTACTGAAATTTAAAGCAGTGCCCAAACATTTAAACAAAGACTTCCAGAAATTGCCCGTAAACTTAGGGTCTCTATCTGAAATTATAACTTTCGGTATCCCATGTAAACGAAATATTTGTTTCATGAATATATCAACAATATTAGCAGCCTTCTAAGTGGTTTTTATAGGTATAAAACGAGTTTCTTTACTAAGTTTATCAACAACTACCATAATCGAGTCATTCAAATTTTGATTTCTAGGTAGACCTATAATAAAATCAAGACTGATTATTTCCCACTTCCAGCTAGGGATAGGTAATGGCTGTAGTAATCCAGCTAGATGCTGGTGTTCAGTATTAAATTGTTGACATTCAAAACACTTGGCAATGTTTTCTTCCAGTTCATTCTTCATGTTTGGCCAAAAATAATCCTTCTATAACATGGTTATAGTCTTCTGATAACCAGAATGTCATGAGTAAGGAGTCTTATGAATTTCATTTAAAATCGGTAACTTAATCTTAGGTACATTAGATATATACATTCTGTCTTTATATAGTAATAATCCTTTATCATTTAGACTATACCCTGTACTTAAACTTTCAGTTAAATTTTCTGTTACTTTTGCTTGTAATTTGTGATAGTTTTCATCCAATCTCACTCCTTCCTCTAGTTTTTCTTCTAAATCTGTTTTATAAGTGTTGATTGCTGCTACAAAATTTAGTTTTTCATTTCTGCTTAGAGCATCAACAACCTTATTTTCTTTTCCCTTAATATGTTGGATTTCAAAATCGTACTCTCTAAGGAAAGCTAGCCACCTAGCTTGCCTCGCATTTAAGTTAGGTTGATCCAACAAATATTTTAATCCTTTATTATCTGTCATTAATATAATTGTTCTTCCTATTAAGTGATGGCGCCACATCTTAAAGGCATGTATGATGGCAGCCAACTCCAAATTGTAGGTTGCATAGTTTTTCTCATGAATCTTAAGCTTCCTAGACTCATATGCAATTGCGTGTCCTTCTTGAGTTAAAAGTCCACCTAGAACGTCATTGCATGCGTCAGTGCATACTATAAAGTATTTATTAGGATCAACAAGTCTTAAGATTGGTACAGTGGTTAGTAATGTTGTTAAATTTTTAAAACTTTCTTCACACTTTTGACTCCACTCGAATTTCTTCCCTTTCTTATGTAAAGAAGTTATGGGATTTGCAATTCTTGAAAACCCTTCAATGAATCTTCGATAGTATCCCGTAATCCCTAGAAATGACCGCACGTCAGTCACGTCCTTTGGAACTGGCTATTCTTCAGTTGCTTTTATCTTTTCTAGATCAACTGAGATCCCTTCTTTAGTTACTACATGGCCCAAGTTGTAGCTCAGGGAAAACCCTGGCTACGTGCAGAAACAACTATCTTTCATCTATGGGATGGAAGGGTAGGGTTCTTGTTGGTTGGAAGAGAACCTACAAACAAGTTTAGGGCCAAGCTACAAAACCCTGCATGGAATAGTTAGAAAACAAAATATGGCTGCAAGAGATCAGTGGACACCTGCAGCAAAGCATTAGACAACAAGCCTGCAAGCAAAATATGTTAGAAAACCAGAATTAAAATGACACAAAACAAAATTATACCTTCTGTTTGGGTGGAAATGGGCCACCATGCCCTAGCTTTGGGAGCAGCTCTCTCTCTTTGGGATGGAAGCTTGGCTTGTGGAGCAATGGAGAAGCGGGAGGGTGAATGGCTTGAGAGGCAAAGTGTCTCAAGGCACTCACACGGGAAGCATAACTATAGGGAGAGAAGGAGTGTTTTGAGAGTGACCCCCACCCCTCTATTTATAGTATTTTCTTGATATTTTAGGGTTTTAAGCCCCTAGTTAGGGCTTTAGCGCCTTTTTTGGGCTTTAAGCCCCTTTCGCTTAATTCTTAGCTCCTTTGGGGGTTTTAAGCTCCTTTGAGGGGTTTTAGCCCATTTTTGGAGGTTTTAGCCCCTATGAGAGCTATTTTGGCTCTTTTTAGGGATTTTTAAGCCCTTTTCATGTTTTTGAGCCTTTGCAAGGGTGTGGGGGTCAAATGAGGGTAGTGTAATGGATGTATTTAGGTGATGTAGATCATGTAGAGCTTACTGAGGGATTTTTTGGGTTAATAGATTTCCCCTTGATGTGTGAGGGCAGGAGCTCATCATATGGCCGACGGGCATCATAGAATTTTCTGGGGAGAGGTGGTGCTTCCTGGGCTGGGGCATGGTGGCTTTTGGTTTTTGTATTAATATGGTTCCCATCGATGGGTGAGATACAATTAATGTGTGACATGTATATGGACGAGGTGGGCATCCCCATGCTCGTAATGATGTCAAAAGAATAATGTGATCTACGCTCTATAATACAAGAGCCGATCATGTACAACTGTTTTTACAATCATGGTTGCCTCAATGAGAGGCTGAATACAATACTGATCTTGAAGAACTGCTACATTGGACCCATGGTATTCTCATGGAATGCTATATCTTCATGACTGATGTCCTGTTGGATCTGGAACAGTACATAGCTATAGGTACTTACTGATGGAGAGTCAAAGTCTCTGTGGTACAAATATGCTACATCAATCATAAATCTATATAGAAGCGTTGCTGGGGATTTTGAACACTATCTCCAACGCAACCTGAAAATTACAAGGGACATGAAACTGTTTGGGTCCCTCGATAGACTCATTAATATGTTAGAGTTGGGTGACATTCGGGTTTTCAACCAAATACTGCACGGACCAATACCTTGTATGAATATCAACAATGCGATGTAGCTGGATTTGAGCACATGAGATAGAGCCATCCCGAGAGGCACTAAGGACTCCTCTCAAGTGGTCCAAGGAACTCAATAATGAGGTTAATGAAACCAAGATACAGGCACCTCTAGGTCTATCCTCTGGAATATGTGTGTTGTCGTCGACAGAGGGAGACCTGTAACTGGCCAAGTCAATGGTGTTTCCTTGACTAGAAGCATGAGGGAGATAACCGAAATATGTGAGACAATCTGAGGACTGACCCACTGAATGGGGGGGAAAGGTGGAATAGAGGCAGGGAATCATGGGGGACTCAAACTTCCTTTGTTCAGAGTATGACGGCAGGGTGGACCAAGAAGCAAATGAAATTGACTCATGGCAAAGGGATCATAGCTATAATACCGAGAATGTAACTGCAGATGGGAAATACTTGGGGGAGGCAGACATTTTTGTTATTGAAGGAATCCAAGAAAGGCACATCACAAAGTACTCTGAACAAAGGCGATCCAAAGTGGGAATGCTGCAAAACTGTTATATATAGGGTGGTGTCTAAAGACACCATTGTGGTATGATCTGGTGGATTTTTAGCGAGCCCAAGAAAGTAAATGCTTGACAGTGCTTTCAATTTTATAGAGTCTAAAAGCATGAAGAAGACTCCAGTGAGGTCTCTTTTTCATTAATAGTCTCCTATGCCTGAAAAAGTTTAAAAGTGTACATAGGAGAGCTCGCCCATCTTTTGTGGGATGGGAGACTTCTTTACCGTTGGTAGTCCAATCAGGTCGAAAAAGGTTAAACCTATACTGATTGGACAGTCATTCAGATACTTTTACGAGCATGATCAAAGCCAAGTTTGCTCGACAATCTTTTCTTGATGAGAAGGCTAGAAAAGAGCTAAACAACAACCCATGGTGAGATTTTTCATAAAGTTCGACTCCTCTGCCCGAGAAAGCATAAAAGGATGCGAAGGGGAACGGTCTTGGCTTGAATGTGCCAAGGTGGTCATTTTCATATGGTAGTCTTCATAGTTCGCAAAAGGAGATAAATGAAGCTATGTATACCCCATTTCTGATACTTTAACGAGCGGGAGAGGAAGAAAATGCGTAGGCAATATTTTCATTCTTTTAGGAGTCAGAAAAGAGCTTAACAGAAACTCCAGTACAGTCAACCGATCAAGCAGACACTGAAGGAGCCCCCATGCTGGGACAATGGACAGTGGTCCAAAGGTCATCCGTGCAGTATGGATGAAGCAGGTGGCTCTTGAACATAACAATACATGCACGGGATAGATCGCGATAGCGGCACGCGAGTCGATGCAGCAGAGGCACGCAAACTGAGGTGGATCTTCGACAGAGGTCAAGAGAGTCTTATGTGAGTTGTGGTGGAAGGACTGGACTACATGTGGTGTGAGTGCAATTTTGAAGACAGTTATATGCCAAATGTATGTGAAAGAAATGATTCGCTTTCCAAGAAGTGGTCTGGGGACCTGCGTGAGTTGCGGTGGACGGATTAGACAGTTATATGGTGAAACAATAAAGTGAGATGGTGATATGATATTGCATGATGAATGCATGCAAACTGATGAGCCTTCCATGAGATGGTCCAAAACCCTGTGTAAGTTGCGGTGGACAGGCATGATGAAAGAATAATTCCGGACACTAGCATATGATGCAAGTACAGGTCTGGAGATATTTATATAGCAAAGTGGCACGTAAACTGAGGTAACTCTCGAAAATTGAGCTAGAAAACTGATTACTGACTATGAGACAATGGTCTCATCATAAGACAGAGGATGAAAACTGAACCTAGTAGTGTGAACGATGTCTCAAGGGGAATTTGGATGACCCTGATTAGCAGCTAGTGATGCTGTCCCTGGGGCAATGGTGCACGGGGAAAAACTATAACGAATGCAGGCCTATGGATACAGAGCTAACTCAATGTACACGTGTGATTCGCGTGGTGACACACAAACTAATGTGACTTCGGGAAATTGCCTAAGGAATCAGCAGGGAGGGAGGCAGTAAAAAGTTCGTTTCTCAACCTAAGAGCGTTGTGCAACCGGGAAGATACGAAGAGGCCTCGACCTTCAGGGCAGGTCTGGGGACTTAACGGTATGCTAGCATGGTGTTAGCTAGATCATACATGGAACATATTATGTGCATGTGCAAATGGGGACCACACTATCTAATGGGCTCCCAGCGGCGCAGGGGCAGGGATAATATTTTCTTGCTTATGTGCAAATGATGCGACAGAGTTCTAGAATGGACTCACTATGACTAGAAGTGGAACAACGACTAGAGGGGGTCATCGAATTGTGGTAAAAATGATGCAAAACAAAAAATAAAAAACTACTCTATAAGTGAACCATGGTGGTGGTATAGGGTATGGGATCTCTTGAGGTGGAGCCCATTGCGGGGATTCTTCAAGAGCAGACTATTTGAGTCAGCAAAGAAATGTGCCCCCTTGCCGAGACAAAGGTCATTGGCAAGGCAGGGTGATGAAATCTTTCCTTCGATGGGAAGAACTGATTCCACACCATGGTTGAAAGGGAAAGGGGTAAAATCGGTGGTGGTTTTACAGATCTCTCCATCATCCTGATAGTGGCGTCAGTATAGATCAGGTGGATCTTCCATGGGTGAGGAGACGAATGAGCTATTGGAGCTAGAGATCATGTAAATGGTTGTGGTGGTCGAGGAAGAAACCAGAGGGTCGATCTCCTCAATGGCAATGACTTCAGATTCAAGGGAATGTTTCCGAAGTTGGCTAAGGATGGCCCAAAACTCGACCAAGTCCTGGCAATGGTGAGATTATTTTCCATACAATCTACAAAGGGCGCATACATGGTTTGTCCTCAAAGACTTGTTTTTTACTATTGGCCCACTCGGGAGGACAACCACGGGGATGTTATCTGTTGTGTCTATGGAATCTAAGTGTGTGTGGATGATGGGAATCTTGGGACAATTTTGTGTTGCATGACCATGTACGTTGCACACGGTGCAAGGTGGAGTCAGTCGAGATTCAACAGTTGCCACTTTGGCGTTTTTTCCCCCAGCTCTCTTTGGATGAGTCGGGGCTGGTACAGGCGTAGAAGGTGGTTTTTGTGGGCCAGGAGGGGGACATGATTCGACCGCATTGGGTTGAATAGGGGTTAACATGACTTGGGGTGTTGGAGGTTGGGTTGATGGATCAAGGTACCATACAGGAATCACCAATGTGAAGTTGGGTAAGTTTAAGGTGGCCATTACTGGCTTACTCATGATTCCAAGTGAAGGAAATAGGAAGAGAATTGTGTGGACTAGGGAGGAACCCAAGTAGTGCCCTGGTGAGTACGTTTGGGGATGCATTGGTGGTTGCAGCTGCACATGATGTTGTGGGTGCAGATGAGGTTGTGGCTGCTGATGGTATTGCGACTATGGATGGGGTTGCGACTGTGGATGGTGTTGCCATTGTGGATGGGGTTGTGGTGCAGTAGTGCTGGATGTCATCATGCACAAATGTGCAGTATCACCTGGCGGAGATGGTTGTGATACTAAGGGGAAGGAAGTTGTCATATAGGTGTTGGCGAACAACCCTGGTCCTACATTCAGGATTATGGGGATCGTGGTGCTGTGGATTGTGGTGTTAATAGTGGGAATAATGTTAGTTGGTGTTGTTTGCGCTTGTGGATGATGGTAATTCAACTAGTCGACATTCACAATTTTCCCATTGTGAGGGAACATCATTTGGCGGAAGACGGTAGATGCCACAGCTTGCATTGCATACATATTGCTATGTCCTAGAAGAAGGTTGTATTCTAACTGAGCATTGATGACTTCTATGTCAATTAGGATGATACTCCTGCCTAAAGAGATGGGGACGTGCAGGAGGATGCCTTGGGATCTGGTGGGATGGACATCATAGGCACGCAATGTGGTGGTGGACGACTACAAGATGGGGGACCCGCGTTTCTACCAAACCAAGGTTGACATGATGCAAGTGGATTCCCCCTCATCAATGATGCACAAGTGCACAACCAAATTCTGAATTGACAGCAGGATCTAGAAGGTGATGGTCGATGGCATTCTTGGTTCTCCTTTATCCAAATCAAATGTGATTAATCTAGAGCCAGAGGGGTGTATGGCACCAAGGGAGGCTAGCAAGGATTTTTTCTATGTTGGGCATGTTTTGAGTACTTCAAGAGCCGACATGGCCGTAGGTGATTAGGCCAAGTCATCGACGATACTATAGTTAACTGTCGCCCTTGCAGTAGTGTTGTTGGCAAGGGACCTGAAGGGGAAACACGTACTTGCGAGGGGGGGGGGGAGGGCAGAAGGTGAAGAGGAACATTGGAAATGTTGGATGTGGATGCTGCTACTATGTCAGGGGTTTCAGTAGCAGATCCATATTGGTTCCTCCTAGTCTACAGGTTGATCTCCTCCATTGTAACTACTAGAATTTTGTGTACTCTTGTCTCCATGGGATGTGGAACAGGGTCGGTTGTGGGAGTGGTTTGGGGCAAGAGTGCGGTTGCTACCAATCCTTGGACTGGTAACGGGTTCTGGAGCACCATGGGAGGAGCTCCCAGTGGTGCTGGGTTCTGTGTTTGGGCAGTCAAATTGTTGCCTTGCTGGGATTCATCATGGAGGAGTTATTTGGAATGTCCCATAAGAATACATTCATGGGTGTAGTGCCCATAGAAATTGCATAGGTAGCATGGTTTTTTGGTCTGTAATGGGGAGTTCCGTCGAGGTGCATTGGGTTGTTGGGGATTTTTACTGGCAGGTTGGTGGCATTGCAGGGGGGTTAGGTTGTTGGTTGCCTTTTTGGGGTTGGTTGTTACCCTGATTCCTAGATTGGTTGTTTCTACCTTGTCCCTATTGGTTGTTGGGGGCAGGTGGGTTGCGACGATTCTGCTGAGCAAACACTTGTCCTAGAGGTGCCGGTGGGGCTGGGGCGGGGGCTTGAGCGGCTTACACTGGTGGTGCATAGTAAACTTTGGGGGCTGGCAGTGCCATAAATTTGATCATCTGTCTCGAATATTATTGTGCTGGCCTAGAAGGTGCATGGGCTTGCTGTTGTGGCATAGGTTGTGTATAGGAGGTTGTAGCTCTGGATTGAGATATCATTCTTGAATAATTAGGAGATTGAATTGGGTAGGCAACACCAGGGGTGTTGCTCGGGTGCAGAGGAATCATGGGTGATGTTGCATGATTTTGTGTTTGGTGGGAAACAGAGCCTATGATGCTATCTGCGGCATGAGATGCCCCCGTCGCATCCCGGTAGGGGGTGCCTACACAGAGAGCATTTGGAATGATGGTATAGAGGTATCTCGACTGTGCGTAAATGAGGTCAAACTGTTAGGCCTTCAATATGGCCTCTTCCTCTATTTAGGGACATTCGAAGGAAACGTCCTTAGCTATAGGTGGTAGTAAGTTTTTCAAGAACTAGTCGAGGAAGATCCTGTCATCAAGATTGATGTTGTACAAGATGCGACATCGCTTCCACTTATGGATGTGGTCGGTGATGTGGGTCGCAGTATTTTGGCAGCAAGATAGAAAGATTTCCACTCCTTCATCATATCTGATAGGGAGTTGGAAATATTGCAAGAACATAAAGGCCAAGGAGTTGAAGTCTGGGTACTTGGCTTGTTGTAGCTCAATGTACTACTTAGCTGCAGCATCTGTGAGGGTGCGTTGAAATAGTCTGAGTCTGATCGAACCATCTACGATGTTGTTTGATGAGCACCATAGGTGAAACATCATGATATGGTTTTGGGGGCACTCCCCTGCCTTCCCTTCAAACTTGGCGATGTCTAAGGGGAGTTTGGCTGGCATGGGAGGCCAAAAGGTTTGATGACAGATGGGGTCATTGGTTGTCCTAGCCAAGTCAGGCAGGTTGAGGTGTGCCATGAAAGAGAGGTTTGACCCAAGGTTGATGTGTGACAGCCCAACAATGGTGGTGGGGTTTGCAGGAACATAATGTACCTGCATGACTGGGGGTACTTGTGGCACAGTTGTGGACGGGCCACTGCCCCCAGGTATGGAAAGTGGGATGGTGTGAGCAGAAGGGACACTGCCCCCAGGTATGATAGGTGAGACAGTGTGAATGGAAGGGCCACTGCCCCTAGGTATGATAGGTGGGATAGTTTGATTGGTAAGTACCAGTGGAGGTAGTTCAGTTAGGACAGTCTGCATGGTAGTACTAGGACCTCCTGCAAGGGTATTGGTGTTGAATTGAGGAATGGACATGGGTCCTATACCAATGATCATTCCGGAAAATGGATCCAGGTTTGGACTAGCCATGGGGCTAGATGGTGTGGTATGTAAGTTGGAATCAGATTGATATGAGTCTGAGTCTAAGTCAGAGGCTGTGTGGCCTTCTGATGGTTTAGAGGGTCGTCAAGAATTGCCCCGACGGTGTTGGTTCAAAGACCCGAACTATGGTGGATCGCCTCTTAGGCGTGAGGAAGAGCGTGGGGGATCAATTGTGTCTAGTTGGTAGATCAGTTGGTGAAATCTGGTAGTGATGTTCTGGACCCCAGTTTTAGTGGATTCCTATTGGATTTCAGGTGGTCACTTGGCCACCAAGACTACCAAGAGACATCACTTGACTTTTTCCTCATGGGAGTGCTAGTCAATCGGTAGGGGTCGTTTCCCGTTTTGCTCGGTAATTTCTCTCAGCGGCCAGCTACTTTGGGGTTCCCGTGGTACTCCTCACAATGAGTTTCAGGGCTGAGCCCAAGTAATTCCCATGCTTAAGGCAGTCAGGGACTTATGTCCTCAAAGACTGCAAGTGTTTGAATTAGTGTAAATTAATAGATTTTATTGGCTAGCTAAGGGTCATGAACTGAGTTTGGTTATCTTATTTGGTATGGTTGTGTGCATGTCCATTGTATTTTTTATTATTTTTTGTTATTCACTTGGTGGTTGCTTGTATGGTTCATGAATGTTTCGCAGAGATTTTCTGGTTTATTACATAACTTATAACATGGGTAAGTTGTTATGAAACCAGTAAATTGTGAACAAAAAAATTAAAACATACCATAAATGAATCTGAAATATGGTAGACTTACTAGGTGAATTCCTTACACCTGTATTCCTCTTCGACCAGGAAAGAGTCTTGGTCTCTCAACACAATGGGACTAAGCACATCCATAGATCCTCAGGTCACTCTCTGAGTGCAAGGTCGGTCAACAGGGAGGACGTGAACGCAGTGAGGCCCCCTAGGCCTACCACCCACTCTACCTTCCAAGTCACCCATTTTAAGTGGTCTCGAAAAATCCCAAGTGAAGTGCCTATTAAAAACTGAAACTAAACCTACAGTGACTTATTCAAGCCTTAAAATAGATTCATTATACCATTAACTAGTTAAATTTATCATTGATTTACACAGATTGCATGAAAATGAAAATAGAATGCTGGGCAGAGGCGACTGATCCACACTGATAGTACAAATAACAACAAACAGTCAAGCCCAAAAAGTTAAAATACTCATACAAAGTAAAGAAAAATGGGTCGCGCACATGTATACGACCTTTTTTTGTGGGTTAGATTGTGATCAAACCATGAGGAATTACGTCAAATGGTTGAAAACGCAACTTCAAAAATGACTCCTTTTACTCCTACTTATGAGCAGATTCGCAAATGGATCAATTGTTTGGGTAGAAAATGAGACGAACACAGGTAAATTTTCAGAAATTTGGTTCGGTCGTTTTTCCATAGTTAAACAATTTGCAAATCAAAGAACGACCAATAGTAACTAGTATTGTGGCCGAAACAATAACAAAAATGAAATAAATAGATCTATCAACCTAAATAAGCAAAGATCTATCAAACTAAGTGGGCAAAATATTAAAAACAAAAACCCTAGGGATCCCGTGGGATCGACCCGGTATGGTCGCCAATCTATAGCTCAGGAAAAATCCTGGCTACATGTAGAAATGGCTACCTTCCGTCTATAGGAAGGAAGGGTAGGGTTCCTGTTGGTTGGAAGAGAACTTGCAAAAAAGTTTAGGGCCAAGCTACGAAACCCTACATGGAATAGTTATAAAACAAAATATGGCTGCAAGAGATCAATGGACACCTGCAGCAAAGCATTAGACAACAAGCCTGCAAGCAAAATATGTTAGAAAACTAGAATTAAAATGGCACAAAACAAAATTATACCTTTCGTTTGGGTGGAAATGGGCCACCATGCCCTAGCTTTGGAAGCAGCTCTCTCTCTTTGGGATGGAAGCTTGGCTTGTGGATCAATGGAGAAGAGGGAGGGTGAATGACATAAGAGGCAAAGGGTCTTAAGGCACTCACATGGGCAACATAATGATAGGGAGAGAATGAGTGTTTTGAGAGTGACCCCCACCCCTCTATTTATAGTTTTTTCTTGAGATTTTAGGGTTTTAAGCCCCTAGTTAGGGCTTTAGCCCATTTTTTGGGATTTAAGCCCCTTTCACCCAATTCTTAGCTCCTTTGGGGGTTTTAAGCTCCTTTGAGGGGTTTTAGCCCTTTTTTGGAGGTTTTAGCCCCTATGAGAGCTATTTTGGCTCTTTCTAGGGATTTTTAAGCCCTTTTCATGTTTTTGAGCCTTTGCAAGGGTGTGGAGGTCAAATGAGGGTAGTGTAATGGATGTCTTTAGGTGGTGTAGGTCATGTAGATTACTGAGGTATTTTTTGGGTTCACAGATTGCCTCCTGATGTGTGAGGGTAGGAGCTCATCATATGGCCGATGGACATCATAGGATTTTCTGGGGAGAGGTGGTGCTTCCTGGGTTGGGGCATGGTGGCTTTTGGTTTTTGTATTAATATGGTTCCCATCAATGGGTGAGATACAATTAATGTGTGACATGCATATGGACGAGGCAGGCATCCCCATGCTCATAACGATGTCGAAAGAATAATGTGATCTAAGCTCTATAATACAAGAGTCGATCATATACAACTGTTGTTACAATCATGGTTGCCTTAATGAGAGGTTGAATACAATACTGATCTTGAAGAATTGCTACATTGGACCCATGGAATTCTCATGGAATGCTGTATCTTCATGACTGATGGTCTGCTAGATATGGAATGGTACATGTCTCTATGGTACAAATATGTTGCATCAGTAATAAATCTATATAGAAGCACTGCTAGGGATTTTGAACACTGTCTCCAAAGCAACCCAGAAATCACAAGGGACATGAACCTGTTTGGGTCCCTCAATAGACTCATCAACGTGTTAGAGTCAAGTGACATCCGGGGTTTTCGACCAAATACTGCACGGACCAATACCCTGTACAAATATCAACAGTGCGATGATGTAGCTGGAGTCGAGCACGTGAGACACAACCATCCCGAGAGGCACTAAGGACTCCTCTCAAGTGGTCCAAGAAACTCATCAATGAGGTTAATGAAACTAAGATAAAATGACCTCTGAGTCTATCCTCTGGAATATGTGTGTTGTCGTCAGAGGGAGACCTGCCACTGGCCAAGTCAATGGTGTTTCCTTGACTAGAAGCATGAGGGAGATAACCGAAATATATGAGACAATCTAAGGATTGACCCATTGAATGGGGAGGGGCGAAGATGGAATAGGAGCAGGGAATCATGGGGGACTCAAACTTCCTTTGTTCAGAGTATGATGGAAGGGTAGACCAGGAAGCAAATGAAACTGACTCATGGGAAATTGATCATAGATATAGTACCAGGAATGTAACTGCAGATGGGAAATACTTGTAGGAGGTAGACACTTTTGGTATTGAAGGAATCGAAGGAAGGAACATCACAAATTACTCTAAACAAAGGTGATCCAAAGTGAGAATGCTGCCAAACTGTTATATATGGGGTGGTGTCTAAAGACATCGTTGTGGTACGATCTGGTGGATTTTTAGCAAGCCCAAGAAAGTAAATGCTCGACGGTGCTTTCAATTTTAGAGAGTCTGAAAGCATGAAGAAGACTCTAGTGAGGTCTCTTTTTCATTGATAGTCTCTTGTGCCCGATTTTTTTTTTTAAAGTATACATAGGAGAGCTCGTCCATCCTTTGTGGGATGGGAGACTTCTTTACCATTGGTAGTCCAATCAGGCCGAAAAAGGTTAAACCTATACTGAATGGACGGTCATTCACATACTTTTACGAGCATGAATGAAGCCAAGTTTGCGTGGTAATCTTTTCTTGATGAGAAGGCTAGAAAAGAGCTTAACAAAAACCCATGGTGAGCTTTTTCGTAAAGTTTGACCCCTCTGCCCCAGAAGCATAAAAGTATGCAAAGGGGAATGGTCTTGGCTTGAATGTGCCAAGGTGGTCCTTTTTATATGGTAGTCTTCATAGTTCGCAAAAGAAGATAAATGACGCTACGTAGACACCCTTTTCGATACTTTAACAAGTGGGAGAGGAAGCAAATGCGCTCGATAATATTTTCATTCTTTTAGGAGTTAGAAAAGAGCTTAACAGAAACTCCAGTATGGTCAATCGATTGAGGAGGCACTAAAGGTGCCCCCATGTTGGGACAATGGACAGTGGTCCAAAGGTCATCCGTGCAGTATGGATGGAGCAGGTGGCTCCTGAACATACCAATACATGCACGGGATAGATCGCGGTAGAGTCATGAGATTCGATGCGGCAGAGGCACGCAAACTGAGGTGGCTCTCGAACAGAGGTCAAGAGAGTCTTGTGTGAGTTGTGGTGGATGGACTAGACTACATGTGGTGTGAGTGGAAGTCCGAAGATAGTTATATGCCAAATATATGTGAAAGAAATGAACCACTCTTCGGGAAGTGGTCTAGGGGTCCGAGGACCCGTGTGAGTTGCGGTGAACGGATTAGATAGTTATACGGTGAAACAATAAAATGAGAGGGTGATATGATATTGCATGATGGATGCATGCAAGCTGATGTGCCCTCTGGGAGATGGTCCAAAACCCTACGTAAGTTGCCGTGGACGGGTATGATGCAAGTATAATTTTGGACACTAGCATATGATGCAAGTACATGTCCGGAGACATTTATATAGCAAAGTGGCACATAAACCAAGGTAACTCTCGAAAAGTTAGCCAACAAACCGATTATTGACTATGAGACAATGGTCTCATCGTAAGACAGAGGAATGGGACTCCGGATGACTCTGATTAGCAACTAGTGATGATGCCCCTAGTGCAATGGTGCATGAGAAAAAACTAGACCGAATGGATTCCTATGGGTATGGAGCTAGCTTAACATACACATGTAATTCGCTTGGTGACACACAAACTGACGTGACTTCGGGTGGCGAATGGCCCAAGGAATCAATAGGGAGGGAGGCAGTCTAAAGTTCGTTTCTCGACCCGGGAGCGTTGTGCAACCGAGGAGATATGGAGAGGCCTCAACCTTCAGGGTAGGTTTGGGGACCTAACGGTATGCTAGCATGGTGGTAGCTATATCATACGCGCAACATACTTTGTGCATGTGCAAATGGGGTACTGCATTGTCCAGTGGGCTCCCAACAGTGTAGGGATAATATCTACTTGCTCACATGCAAATGATGTGACAGAGTTCTAGAATGGACTCACTGGGACTAGAAGTGGAACAATGACTGGAGGGGGTCACCGAATCATGGTAAAAATGATGCAAAAAAAAAGATAAAAACTACTCTATAAGTGACTCATGGTGGTGGTATTGGGTATGGGATATCTTTAAGTGGAGCCCATTGCGGGGATTCTTCAAAAGCCAAATGTCTGAGTCAGCGAAGAAATGTGGCCCCTTGTCGAGACCATGGTCATTGGCAAGGCAGGGTGAGAAAATATTGACTTTGATGAGAAGAACCGATTCCACACCAGATATGTTTGTTGATAGGTCTTGGATTTCATGTATCTTTTTCTCTCTCTCAATCTGGCTAGCTTCAAGAGATAACCTATAATAAATGCGCAAACAAGAAATTCTGTTGGCCTGGATGCTGGTCTGGTTCTATCCACAATGGGAAAGGATGGTTATCAATATACACAATGGGAAAGGATGGTTCTAAGATGAACGTCATGGGGGTGCAATTCGGAATTAATTAACGATAATGCAGTGATAATTGGCTTCTGCACAGAAGGCAGATATTAAAAGAAACGCCTGAAAATGGATGTCTTCCAAATGCATTAAAATTCAGCAAACTCCATTCTTGCAACACATTGGGCATGTTTTCTATGATTTTAGAGCCTTATGGGAGGGCTTCACAGTGTTTAGGAGAAGATCTAGGCAGATTCGGTGTCATTCAGTCAATAGAGTTTTTTGAATATTAGTGTTTTAGATTGGATGTGTTTCCTGAATTTTTTACTGACTGGGTACTTGATTTTCATGACTGTCACAACCCAAAACCGCCCAACGCATAATCGCAGTGACCATGTATATTTTGTACTATCTTTATGTTTGAATCTCCATTCCCTACTTTTGCATTTATATCTTACAATGAATTTATTTTTAATTGTTATATTTAATGCTCATTTTTGTCTTAACCACGAACTAGACACAATATTATTTCGAGCGAGCAATAGGGGTAACATGATCCTATTTTTCTGTATTGTTGTATTTTGTTAGGGTTTGCAATTCTTTTTATAGCTTCTTTTTATTATTTATGAAGAAATGGTTTGTTGTGGGTAATCCCACTTTACATATACTGTAAAAAAATGCACTCTATTAGTAAATGGGTTTCCATGCTCTGTAATGTGAGCATTTTCTCTTGCATTGGAATGCCAGCAAAGTTGTTGTAGATACTCCCAAAATTCCGAGCCATGAAGCTGCTCACAAAAACTGATATGGCGTTAAAAAGATGTTAATACCAGGATGAACATTCTTACTAAAACAAGGTTGAAACGTTGATGTTGTTGGTAAATCTTCGAGAAACATGGCCATTCTATGCGAGGCTGTTGGACTCTTGGAGGCGGATTACTGGACATTGTTATATGCATTGCTGGCCTTTGTTGCATGTTCATATGCAAAAACAAAATGATATCCACGATTTTGGTTAAAAAAGATTAAATATAAAAAATATATATAACCAATCATATCTGCTTGGTTTTTTAAGAATCGGTCCAGTAAGAAAGGGATTGGATCGTGGCTTCTACAGAGTAACGCTTGCAATGCTATGTATATGACTTAAATAATAAATTAATAATAATATAGCCCGAACTAATAATATATTAGCTAGTCAAATGTAAACATTTGAAAAATAATATAAAATGTTATTACTTAATACTATTGCGTCTCAAAGATATGAAAATTTTGAATGTTTATTGAGTATAATAATTTTATTTGTTCTATTTCACTTTATATAGTGTATGGTCAAGATAGGAAAATTTTGCTAATGTTTATTAAGTATAATATCTTTTAAATTTCAGCTTATAAAGCTCATGTTTGAGTGAAATCAACCAAAATATAATTAATTGTTTTTAATTATTATTACATATTTATTTTAATTAAAATTGATTTAAAATTAAACTATTTTAATTACAACAATTTAATTTTTTAATATTAATAAATTTAAAATTAAAATAAGTTTTTTTAAGTAAATATTTATAGATAATTTAAACTCACTATTTTTTATTTACAACTTCTCATCTTAATTAATCAGTACCAATTGCTCTAACTCCCACCACCAAGTTTAAAATAAATATTAGTTATATAATATAATCATATTTAATTAAATGTTATAATATTTTGATATAAACATTAAAACTTTTTATAGATTAATTATTTAAATTTGCAATATTAAAATATTATTATTTATTTTTATATAATTAGCTTAGCTCAAAGGATTAAGTACCACACATATATATATATATATATATATATATATATATATATATATAGACTTAGTTTTAACCCAAAAAAAATGAATTACATACCAAACATGAGTTATTATAGAGTCTTAAATGCTAAAGTGACATATGTAGGCTCCAAAAATAAATATTAATAAAATATCAAAACCAATCACATCTAACCCATAATATATTATATTAATTTTAAAATATCAAAATGAATCACATCTAACCCATAATATATTATATTAATTTTGATTTTTAAATGGTTTTTTTTAGGACCAAATTTTTAAAAAAATAGAGGTTTTAATTAAGGTTTTGTTTGCTAATCAAAATAAAAAAAAATAGATATAGGTGAAGAAGGTAGGGTTCAAATATTTCTAGATAAAAATAAAGAATTGACATAGGTTCAAATATTTTGTTTAGAATGCAAGTGTACATGCATTTGATTTTATTTATTTATTGATAGAAATAATTGTATGGGTATTTATGATCATCTTATGATGAACTTAAAGGGTATTTTAATAAACTATGACTTAGTAATAATGGATACATAATAAAAGTGGAAAAGAAAAAAGTAATTTCTCTTAGCTTGAGAGAAGTAGTGGTTATGATCAACAAGTATAACATCTTTGTGGTGAAATACTATCAAAATTGATATTTGAGAAAGCACAGATTTAAAATTACTAATTATTGTGTAATGAATATATTTTATTATTATTCTATGAAGTTGTATACTTTATAAAAAGAAAACATCAAGACTTCATAATGTTTTACGATTTAGTAAAAAAATGTCAAGACTTTACAATGTTTCAAAATTTTGCACGACTTTATGATTCAATGAAAACTTTGCTAAAATTTTACAAGATTATATAAATCAGTCAAATATTTTCCTAAAAATTATATATACATATTAGATTATTAAAAAAAATACATTTCAGTTTTCCTTTGTATCATTGTGATTCACCCATTTACTATGCATATAAATTTAGGAGAGTTCTTAAAACATTCTGTGTTCAAGTCCTAGCCCATATAAGAGACATTTGTCCAAGCCATGAGAAAAACAATGAAAATACTCTATAGGAAAATGAATTCATGCAAAGCACAAGCATTCTCCCTTTGACTACAAAGAACACTAGAGGCTTTTGCTTGTGGTTTATTTTCTCCTAAATGACAGAGAAATGGTAGTGAGGAAACTTTGAATCCAAACGGAACCATTGCATGAAATCTATCTCCAGGATGGTCCGAGATGACCTAATGCATTCACTGAATACTTGTTGTTCATTAAGCAAAGGCATTCAGTTAGATCACCAAAATACAAGTGTGGATCCTGTTAAAGATTATATAATAGTGACATTCAAGCAAGTGTTAAGACTAACCTTATATGGACAAAATTAATTCGTCATTATGTCCAATCATGGAACTCTTCCTCATGGAACCTTGAACTTAAATATTATTGGACATAATGAATTGTATTCCTCATGGTACTAGAGAAATCCTTTGAAGTAAATCAAAGGGAGATTTCTTACTATGAGGCACAACGAGGAAATGATTAGTTTTTTTCTCTCCATTGAACTTGAAAGGAAACATGTGAGAAGATGATTCATATAGTTGAGTAGGTTTGTTTTAAGCAACAACTAAAAATGATACTCAAGTGAAGGAAAATAGTTTTGGAGATGAGTCAAAAGAGTTTTCCTCTTGGGAGGTGAGGAAAATCTTGAAGAGGATAGAAAGAATGATAAGGAAAATAAAAATACTTTTAATGGAAAAGAACTGCTTACAAATTTTCAAGATGAAGACAAAGTAACTATACATTAAGATGTCAAAGATAATTCTCTTATTGGTAAGTTGTGTTTTTTCCTGCTTTGTCGATATGTTCCATTGGTTTAATGTAAAGTAAGGCCTACTCAAACTTATAGAAAAATGGTTGTTATGATTCAAACCATTTACACCTTGAAGAAAGTCCAACAAAACTTTTCTGGAGGGTAAATATTTTTTTCATTCAATTGTGCCATTTCATTCTCATGATTCAAACCATTTACACCTTGAAGAAAGTCCAAGAAAACTTTTGTAGAGGGTGAATCTTTTTTTTTTCATTCAATTGTGCCTTTTCATTCTCATGATTCAAACCATTTACACCTTGAAGAAAGTCCAACAAAACTTTTGTGGAGGGTAAATCTTTTTTTTCATTCAACTGTGCCTTTTCATTCTTATGGAAAAGATTGAATCTCATTTTCATCATCCTTAAATTGTTTATTTTAAAATTTGAGGTTGCATTTTCAACCGAGTGATATATTTAATATTGGTATCCATATCTATTTGTTAATAACATTTGGAATTATTTTCTATTTTACCCAAATTAACAAAATAGTCTCTATTTAGATTCAATTAGCTTCTTTTGGTACACATTATACAACTCTTAATCTAAAAAGTGGTTTTGATTGATGCTTGGGGTTTTAATTTCATTATTTTACCAGCTACTTAAAATATCTCCTTGAGTAAATAGTAGTTCATTGAGTGGCTTACAAGTATGTTTGGAAATTAATCCCCTAATAACCCCCAATGTGTACTACTTTTCTAAATAGCTTATAATTTTTTTCCTTCAAACTTGAAGTCTTTGTTATGGGTTGCATTGTTGCAATCCTGCAATGAGTGACATTAAATTAAGTTCATCCATAAATGCTCAACAATCACTAGCCAACAAAGAGAATCATCCAAATCCCTCCAAGAAAAGAAATGTTTGGAAAACATATTCAAATCCTAACATCATGATCTATCCAACTATGCTAGCAAAGAATGTTTTGTATATAATAACATTGGCTCTAGTTTGTAAATTCATGAGATTATAGCCTTTGGAAAATTAGACCTTGGTAAACAATATTAATGAAAATTGAAATCTAGAAAGACTTAGAGCTCTCTTTCCCATGAGACTAAATGAATGTTCTTTAGATTTCTTATTTCAGATCAAATCCATGAGAGTGAGATTAAAAGAGAGAGTTAGAAAAAAAGAACAAAGAAAAATACTAGGATTTTTTATGCTTCTGAGAGTGAACATGGAAGTGAAAACAAGGATGTGAGAAAGAAAAAAAGGACTAAGACCAAGATTTCTTCTCATCCTGAGAGTGAAACTGAAAGTGATAGTGATACAAGGAAAATGAAAAGTAAGAGAAGGTAGTAGAAGTCCTTTTGTTCAGTGAAATACTTTGGTGAGGCTATATTAATGAAGCTCATGAATTGAAGGGAATGCTACAACTTCTTGAGTTTTATTTATTGGAGTTATACAAATTATGAGTTCTTAGGTGAGAATCATCAATAGTGCTTCAAAGGAATCAATGATTGGTTGGTTAATTATTACTTCGAGTTGAAGCATATCCATACAGACCATTCATTTTTCCACCTCTTGGTTAGTTTGAACTTTGTACATTTAATGTGGATTTCTAAGAAAGGGTTTTATTTTTGTTAGGTTTACTACATTGTGCATTTGAATATATTTGAATACTTCAAAAAATACACTTGTTATACAATTCTAGGTAAGTCAAAATGAGCATACTCTAAATAAATTTTAAGTTTTCTGCATTTTTTCAGTATATTGTCTAATACTACAACTTATTATAAATTTAGAATATTGAAGTTCTAAATTTTGAAGTTCCTTAATGTACATTAGTAAGTCTACAACAACTCAATTTTAATTTCTCTTTCTGGTCTTTTTTACCTATCGACGTATTTTTGCACCTTTTTGAGGCAATTACTAATTTATTTCTATTAAAACATCAAGAATTTTTTTTAAAAACAACTATCTTCTCGAAAACAATGGAGAAAGGAAACGATAGTGAAAATATGTTATCGTGTTGCATTAGCCACGACATTTTACAGAATATAGTACTAAAATCTATCTACATCACTTCAAACTATTGTATTCCTTTCAATTTTCCATGGGGACTTTACAATGAAGAGAATATTTATGTGTACGTAAAGGTTGATAACACTTCATTTGGTTTCTATGATAAAAACAAATCAGTCTTTCCAAATATTGAGTTAGGTGATACCACAGAAGTGGCCTACGTAAGAGAATAATACTCCTTTGGCCTAAGTAACAGAATAATACTCCTTAACTTTTAAGCATTGTGAGGCAAACAAGTGACCAAAATGCCAAGTCATATGGAGATGTCCTCAATGACAGATCCATTTCTAGCATCTCAGCTCTTTCGTTTAGATCCACTCTTAATATTACATTTAGATCCACTCTTAATATGCATCTTCTCAGTTTAAATATTGATAGCTCAATCAATTGGATGCAATTTTTAAATTGTTATCAAAGGTTTTACTGGAAAGGGTAATTTCATTATTTAATTTCTATATATGATGTTTTTTTAAGTGTTTAAAGTATAATTTCTTTCTCTTATATATACAACTTAGAAGTTTAGTTTAAAATATGTTTTTTTAGTTAACCTAATAAATAATTCAATCTCTAAAAGCCAATTAGGCATCGACGAATTTACTGAAGATATTATTAAATTTCAAATTGAAAATGAATTAAGCATTGAATTTCATCAAAAACATTTTGAAATATATGTTGAATTGGTATATTAATTTTTTTACTCATTTTTTAAAAATAGACTTTAAATATAGATTAGATTTTAAAATAGACTTTAAGATTTTAAAAATAGTGTAGTGATATTAGAGTAAGAAACACTTTGAAATATATGTGTTGAATTGGTATATCAATTTTTTTACTCATTTTTTAAATATAGATTAGATTTTAAAATAGACTTTATATATAGACTTAGATTAGATTTTAAAAATAGTGTAGCTAGATTAGAGTAAGAAACACAAGATAGGTTGGATGATATTAAAGAGCACTATAAAGATAAAGAAATCCCCATTACATAGTGCTTATCTTTCCAAGACACATGGACTACATTTACATTGAAAAAACTCTTCCCTAAAATAATTTTTTTAGTCTATGTATGTTATGTCTATTTATGTTGTCATGGCCTTCATTTTTATACTTATAGGTGTATTTATTTGAGATTTTGTGGTGTACAAGCACTTATGTTTTTTCTAGATTGCACAAGTATAAGACAAATGTACTTTACACATTGATTCTATGGCATTTGTTCCAAATTCAAAATAAGAAAGAATAAAAATAATAATTGGTAGTTGATGCATGAATAACTCTTAGTTGATACATGAATAATTCTTAGTTGATACATGGATAACTCCCAGTTTGTGACATATAAATCATTTAATTAGAAGAAGGAGAAAACAAGTAGTTGAAAGAGTATTAGCGACACCTAACTTGTGACCTATCCATATTCCCACAATTCTTTCAATAAAAAATATTCAAAATTGTTAAAAATGCATGTGAAAATCTAGTGGTGTGTATGATTTTGTAGTCCAAATTTATGTTTTTTAATTGTAATTAAATAATTATAAATGACTTAATGAGCATTTAAAAAATTGCATCTAACTTTAGTCACAAAATTGTTAAAATTATTCCATCATTTGTGATGGTGTAATAAAAATAATATGAAACTTTTTTTTGGTTACAAGAGATGACAAAACCTATCTTAACTTAGTTACTTATTGAAGTTGATCAATGAAAAAAAATCTTTTTTAAATCTTACTTCAAGATGGAAGGCTTAAGTTACTTGTCGATATGTATCTCTTCTAGTTTCACCTTATTATTTATAATTAAATTAATAAAAATTAAATTATAGTATAAGAATTAATTATTTTAATTAAAATTGTATTTTTAACTTAAGAATGAATTTTAATTATAACAAATTAATTAATCCTTAAAATTTTAAATATAAATAACATTTAATTGACCTTTAAAATTTAAATATTTAGTTACATTTACTATGCCTTACTCCACCAATATAACAATAATTATCAATATGACTGGATCTTAGATCTATATAATAGATCTCTCACAAAATATATGTCGAATAACATGAAGCATAGCATAGGAAACATATATAGTGAGTTGGGACGCTTCTCTCCAAGCTCTTTGAGCATAGAAATACAACTTTAAAACACACTAAATAATTTGTTTCTTTGGGTCTGATAAACCAAAGTTTGGTCTGAGTGGAAGTTAACCATCATCATCATCATATCATTATGAACTATTTTGAATCAATATATCATCACATGCATAATTTGTCTCTACGTCCTCAGCTTTGAGCAGCTCTTAAAATCTAGTGTGTTGCATATACCGCAGCTTTTAGTTGCTTTAAAAACTACAAGTAAATCCTTTGCGATGATACTTATAGAAATGAGAGAAGGAAAAAGCCTATAGCAGAACATGGTATTGTATTTGTAACTGAGTGTATTCAGTTCAATTATTATTATGGGGTATTGTATTTGTAACTGAGTGTATTCAGTTCAATTATTATTATGGGCTGAGTTTGTTGTGATTGTTGAGCAATGACCCTGCACTCATGGGGTGTACAAGCATAAAAACCTTATCCCCCCACATAGAAAAAGACGAAGGACGTAACCATTGGAAAAGGATACGTATATATATCGAATTTTAATGAAAGTGTGACCACATTAGTTTTTGTTCCTTTAGTGGTAAATGCAGTATCTTTCATTGCCTAACCAAGCTTAAGTGCTTAGTGCAGGTATCATTTACTTCTTTGGTTTCTAATAAAACTCATCTTTGATCTCAACAAGGTCTTTACATCTTTTTCCATTATTCAATTAAAATAAGCTAAGCTTTGATTGGTTAAAAACATTAATACTTAAAAATGTATTTTATTGTTTATTTTGATTATTATATCTAGAGAAGCAAGGTGTTCTATAGCTTAGTTTGAAGAAGATATTATAACATAACTTAAAGTTACTAAAAATAAAAACCAATTAAAAATATTCATGTCAACTTATAAAGTAAATAACAACACTATAAAACTCATAAAATAAAAAAAATTATGTATTGTAATTGAGAAATCAATACTATCTATAAATTAAAAAATAAACAAAAACAAAGAATAAAAATTGAACCTAGATAAGCAAATGAAAAATCAAATTTATTCAGCTTAAAATTAAAAAAATTAAATCCCTCTTTAAGTTTAACAAGTGGAATAAGCAACGCAGTTGCTTAGTACCTGCCACTTATGTAAGAAACAATGTAAAGTAAATTAGCATCGGACATCATTCATGGTCATTTACAACTACATGAGTGATTTAGGCGTTAAGTATCCCTTCGTAGTCTTATGAGAAATTTTTGGTAGACATGAAACACCTAACACTAGACACTACCATCCATAGCCTCATAAGCGATTTAAGGCATACATAGCCTTTCATAGTCAGGAGAACTATTTTTTATAAGCATTATGCACCCAACAATAAAATAGTAAATGAAATTAACAGCAAAGCTGCTTATACCTGCCTCTTAGAAATAATTTAATGTAATAGTATAACATAATTAAAAGTTAAAATTATTATGTAACATTTTAACAATGTAACTTATGTGTAGTTTGAAAGCAAAAGAAACGTGACATGTCTTGCTCCACGTTTTTGAAGATACCTAAGTGTTAGCAACTATTGAGTATTGATGATGATATATTAGCCCTATATGTAACACTTTAGAGTATGAGTGAAGTAGAACACAAATGCTATCTAATATTACTTAACCAAGTAAAACTAATATAACACATCAAGTTCTTTTTTGCATTGTAATAGTTATTATTTGTTATTGAATGTGATTATTATAAAAAATCATATAAATGCATATTAAAATTGGATTCATAAACATCACAACACTTTTTTTTTTATATAAAAAGTTTTTAAATATTTACTAAATAATTCTAATATTTTTCAACATAATTTTATTGTATAATTTAATTTTATAATTTTACTTATAATAACTAAAAGTAGTAAAGCATATCAATATTTTTTATTATAAAAATATGATTTTAAGATTTAAAAACT
>LPNX010835714.1:30195-56604 GCA_001517045.1 Pseudotsuga menziesii
TAGTGGCGATGGGTCAATTAGCATAATAGTGATTCTCAATGCCTAAAGTCTAATAATTTTTGTTATTTTCTAGAAAACTAATTATATTTTTAAATACATAAAAATATTATTATAAAGATGTTGTCACGTACTTCTGTAACGTGATATATTTTAATAATAAAACAACCTAGATCCAAATTCTAGACTTTATCAAGCCTACTACAGGGATCGAATTCAAATTTATTGATCTAGGATTGGGTATGGTTTTAAAGCCATGGTTTTAACATGCTTTTAAAACTATGGGTTGTTTACGAGGGCCTTCCACATGGTTTTAAACCATGTCCAAGGCCCTCCTAAACCATGTACAATAAAACCATGGGTTGTTTACGAGGGCTCTGCACATGGTTTTAAAACCATGTGCAATGTCGACATTTTTTTTGCGGATAATTTAATTTTTAAATTTTTATTATTTTGTTAGGTAGGAACATTTCAACATCTCCCCATATTGGGTTGTTTTTTTGGTTGACATTTTTTTTGGCGATAATTGATTTTTTTTAAATTTTTTAATGTTTTGTTATGTAGAAACATTACAAGATCTCTCCCATATTGGATTACAAGATCTCCCCCATATTAAATTAATTTTTATTATTTTGTTAAATAAAAACCTTATAACATTTCCAACATACTAGACTCTTCTTGACACAAAAATAATATTAAAAAAAAATTTAAAAATTAAAAAAATTACACTTCAAAAAGTTAAAACCAAATCCATACCATTTATATTGATTTAATATTTACACTAAAAATAATTTTATCTTGTTATTTATTTAGTTGAAAAGATACATAAATTTCATTTACTTTAAGCTAAGCTGTAAAATACACTTAGCTGCTTTTGATGTAACTACTTTATAAAAGTAGTTCAGCACAAGCCTTTCAAACCCATTCCCTTCGTAACGAACTTTCACAACCTTGGTAAGGAAAACCCTAGACTCGATGTGGAGACCCCCGGGGTTAAATGAACCTTGGTTTGTAAAAGAAATTAATAAATGTAGTTAAAATGACATGGCACACATTCTTAAATGCAAGACCATTTGGACATTCCAGTTTTGAAAATAAAAACTCATCTGGTGATTGTCAAGTACAGATATGATGCGTGTTCGAGCGAGTCAGTTACAAATACGATGATGATGAGAGCTCCCATCATCTTTCTGCCCTGTTTCGTCCTACCGACTACCCAATTCACATTGTAATTCCCCACAGCTTACAATAATAACATATACACTGCATGTATACACCAACAATAACCATCTTTTCTTACTTAGAGTGATCATCCAAAGAAATGGAGTGGCCTGCAAGATGAACTAGAGCTGCAGATCACCCATGGGACCTTCATAGAGCGACCATCTCCACCGGCAGATACTCAAGCTTCCTTCCGTTTCGTTTGAATTTGAATTCCCACCAGCCATTGTATTCAGCCAACCATGCAAGGATTTCTGGTTTCGAATCGGCGCTTAATGCATGGAGACAAGGGACCTACAGAAAACAAGGAGGAGACCAGGAGGCGCTGGCCTTAAGTCGCTACAACACTCTCAGATCCGCTAGAATGTATTTGGGAGGGAATTCATTTGAATTCGAGCACGGGCACCCATATGATCACCAGGTAAGATCTCATTCTTTCTCCTATAGGATCTCGGGGGAAAGAGATTTGGGTGACAGTTTGAGATATGTACATGGGGAGGGATATAATTCTCGCAAGAGGTCTAGAGATATTGAAGAACAGAGGATCTCAAGCCCTCCACACAGTCATTCTGTTTCTAATTCTAGTCCCAAGAGGCTTAACCAAGGTGGGGTTAAAGAGACTGCCGGTATTGACGTTAAAAATGGTGGTGATGATGATGAGTTGGAAGAGGGTCATCTCACACCTTCTGGGAGTTGTCATAAGCAAGAGGAGGGGTCTCATTCATGTTCTAGCTGTAGGCCAGAAATGGTTGGTGAGATTGAGAATGCGAATGAGAATGAATGCGCAGAGGAGGAATTGAAGTTCCCTGTGAGATTCAGAGAGAATTCTTATGCTATTGATGTCACACCTGTTGCAAAGAAAAAGATGAAGAAACAGAAGATCCCATCTCATATCAAGAAGGCTAAGACTAAACAGAAGCGTAGTGTTAGGGAATCTAATGTTATTTTAGTCTGTGGCAGGCAAACTGATAGCAGAATTCCAAATTCTTCTGGCTTGTTTAATCAGGGTGGTAGTTCTCTATCAGATTTTAGCCGTAGAGAAATTGAGAGCAGGACGGAACAATCCATGCTGAAGGATGGGCTACTCGTTTCTTTGAATCAAGAATGTAATTCTGGTAGCTAGTATTCAACTAAGTGCAATGCCAAATCCACCAGTCCTCGGAAGTCATGGATCCGCTGACTGTTTGAATTATAAATAACATAATAATAAAATATAATAAATGCTGATGTCATAGTTGCCATGTGGCAAGTGAAAACCAGATACCAAACTCCAAGGTTGACATCATCTCTGATTGGCCAATTAGAAATTGACAAAATAGCAAAGGCAAATATTTTTATTAAAATTTAAAATATTTTTTTTCAAACTCCAAAGCTAAACTTTAGAAAACAGATTTTAAATTTTTAATCAAAGGGCAACTAATAAAAAGTCAAAAGGCAACCGATTGCAATATACCTGCTGTGGCAGGTATAATAAAGCTAATTTTAAAATAGATTTATACTAATTTAACAACCAAAAATATATTTTATTTTACCCACATAATTTTTTATTTAATTTTAATACTTAATAAAATAAATAATATTTAAACTTATTTTACACACTAACTTACTCGATCTAACCAACGTCGCTTTCATAGATGTGTGATTGATAATTTAACTCTTTAATATGATACTGGATTATAAATAGACATTAACTTTATTTACAAATAATAAGATTAAAAAATAATAATAATAAATTAAATTATAAATAACATAACATTTAATTTAATTAACAACAATAACTATATAAAAATTATGAAATATAAATATTAAACTCAAAATATCATTGTCAATTATGAATGTCAAATTCTATATAAATATAAGTAATATATCTATTCAACCCTTTGATCAATCTTCTTAGTACATTATTTTGATACAACTCTCGTTTCCAAATTTTCAATGTAAATTGATGGATTCGATTCTATTTAGTTTAAATATTTTATATTTAGGAGACTATCTATAGGTTTTAAATTTTTTTAAAATAAAATGTCATTTTGATGTTTTTGATTTCTAGAAAATAAAAATAATAAATTTTTATATCGTTTATTGTAATTTTTAAAAATAAAATTATAATTAAAATTGAAATTAAATATTTAACAATATTGATGTTTTAGAAATATAAAAGAAAATTAAAATATATAAATTCAAATTTTTTAAATAATCTAAAGAAACACACGAGAAGAGGCGTCATCTTGTTAGACTATTTTCACAACATATTCCTCAAAACAAACAATTATATATATAATTAATGATGGTGGTGGTGGTGATGATAGTTAATGTCCATTGAGACCAACTTTGGTCCATTGGACCTTTAAAAATTACTTTGTTGTAACAAATTATTCCCACATTATTCCTATGCTCAAAAATCTTAGAAAGAAGTATACCTAGGTCACCATAGTTTTGACAAGTTAGAAGATTATAGAGGTTATTATTAGAATATAGATTGTAAAATTCCAATCTTATGTGGTTATATGCAAGGCACTCTAAGAGAATGTGACTTTCATCCTCAAGGCTTGTAGTCTCACAAAGATGGAAAATCATTTCCTCCAATGGTGTTTTAGGAGTACAAAAGTTATGAGATTTTTTTATTTTTATTTTGTGTATGCCATTTTGTTTCTTCAAGCTAATAAAATAGAGAGATACTTTTACTCTTCTAGATTAGGGTTAATGATATCTTTGTATTATATTAAGTTCCTTTTAACCTCTAAATCCTTTACACCAACATTTTCTAGTTAAACATAGAAGTAACATTGTTTTTATTGCTATTCATTTTTTGCAAAGTTGCATTTTTTTCTATCCCCGAATTGCTTAACCAAACCATGTTATCTTTATGACAACCTCTCTTGAGCCATAAGTGGTCTTGACTCGAATTTAAAGCAATTTGAGGGAGTCTCTAGCCTCCCATGTCATTGATCTTGTACTTGCACATCAAGTACCTTGACATATGAATGCTCTCTTTTGGGGAAAGACCCACTTCTATAAGAAGAATAGGATAAGGTGTATTGCTTTTAATTCCAAGGTTATAAGTTATAAATTCTTCTTGATTTACTTCATCTTTCTTCAAGATTCTATAGAGATGTTGCACCCCCAAACTTCACATCCATACACAATAACAAGTGTGATGAGACTTTCAAAGAATAACTTATTTTTATCCCACATCACAAGGTTTGTTGATTTAAAGTAGTTTTGAGACTAAAATAAGTTTTCGATCCTCCATTAATCATTTTATCAATCCTATAGATCCACTTGAGTTTGCAATGAATATCAATTCCGAGATATTTATGGGAAGAAACTTCCTCCAAGTTGTTATTGTCATATACAAAATTATCATAAGTGGCCTTCTTGGACTTGATAATCATCACTTTTGTTTTGCAATCCTTTAGAGCTCTTAATTTCTTATTAAGGTCAAAAAGACATATTTCCATAAAAACAATACCATCAGCATAAAGACGAAGGATGACGACAATCCCTGGCCCAACCTTCTTCATCTAAAAAAAACCTTCTAGTATATGGAATTGGATATATATGTTCAAAAGGGTAGCAAGGAAGAGGAAACCTTGCTTAATTCCAATATTACAATTTATATCTTTTAACCACCCCTTAATATTTTTAAATTTGACAATCACAATCTTATGTAATTTTATGGGAGTATCTCTCAACTCAAAAAGAACCTTGACCTCTTCTAACATCTTCTATAAGTTAATTTTATGAACTAACACTCTACATCTTCTATAAGTTAATTTTTGAACTAACACTCTACATTAGTGAAAAAAAAAGGAAAAAAAATCTCTTAATAATAGAAAGCTTGAAAAAAAGCACTAAAGCACTAAATAATCGAAAGCTTAAAAATATCATGAATGTGCATACTCTCTATTTGGAAATGGCTAAACCATGGAAGCTTTTAGATGGGTTGTTGAAGAAGTTGTCCACGCTTTGCTTATGGAAGCCATCAAAGGACTTCATGAATCTGTGACTCCCATTAGTCATTCCTTTATAGGTATTTTCGAGTCGATTCATAATTACACTTAATCACCATAGATCCTTCTAAAAGAGGGGCAGAGGCAAAATAACACGAGGTTAAAAGAAGCAAAATATGAGAATTATTTTCCATTAAAACAGAACGTCAATAATTTTTTTATTTAAAAAATATCTGAGCTTGGAAACAAGGGAGAAATAAAACAATATAGTGATTCAATTGTATTACATTGTAGACAGTATAGTACCAAATCTATGTACATCATTTCAAACAATTGTATTCCTTTCAATTATTTTTGGTCGGTCGTGTTTTCTACGATTCCTTTCAATTATTTATGGTCGATTGTGTTTTCTGCGATACCTATCAACTTTATTTACGGGAGCGGTGGGGATGACTGGGATTTTCTATGAGCACGTTACCTTATAATGAAAACAAATTCGTGTAAGAGAATATTTTGGCAAAAAATATTTTACATGCTGCAGAGTAATAAATGCTGTGGAGTCTGCACTGTGAGCTGTTGGATCTCAACATGTTTGAGATCCAACTATCTACAATGCAGCTGCCACATCATTTATTACTATACTGCATGTTAAATATTATTCACCAAATATTTCTGTGTGGAAAAATTGACTAATGACATCAACGTGGATAACACGTAATTTGATTTCATATAATAAAATCAAATCCGTCTTTCCAAACCGCCGTTGGAAATACATTGATTTCATATAATTGGCCGAATAATACTCTTAAGCATCGTCAGACAAGCAAACAAGTAAAACTATAAAGCATTGTCAGGAAAACAAGTGATCCAAATTCAAGTCATATGGACATGTCTTTAAAGACAAATTCTCAAATGTGATGTGAAGGGTTTCTCAGTCCGAAATCGAAATACTCTTTAGAGTTTTATTTTGGTGCCTTTCTCAGATGCTATCTATGATTTGTTGTAAGTTTTGAGAGTTGTAGAGTCTTTTGTTGCTTTCATATCTCATTTATTTCGAAAATACAAAAAAATATATTTTTGGCATACTTATGCATTTTTTTCATTTTTGCACTGGCATGGTACTTGCATTAGGATTTCATACAGGAATTGTTGCATTATCATTTGAAGGAGAAATATGCACCTCGCATAGTGGCATACCCCATTTTCTCATTTAGAAAAAATTGCACTTGGCATTATTTGTTAGGTGTGCAAATTTCCCTTTTAGTAATCACAACCGCTAAAATCAACGCATAATTTAAAATGAGTTACACATTTTTATTTGATAGGGTACACCAACAAGATTAGATTTTAGAGTCTTGGAATAGTTCATTGTGAGTAAATTATCCAAGACTACTAAACGAAACAAGTAGATGTCTGTCCAGATGAGAGAGTGAAATCCTTGGTATAATTAGTGTTCTCAAAGTAGTCGATCTGTCGTCCAACTCACTCAAGAGGACTCAAGCCTATAACAAATTTATTTGGATAAAATTTGCGTGCCAACTCTCTATTGTTAATCAAATTGCTAGTTGAATCAGCGAAATGGCTTGTTGATCGTCCAATCAGTGTCCCCACCAAATCAACGGTGGAATTCAAAAACTATGAAGGGAATTCCATAAACATTTTGGACACATCAAAAGTTTTTCAAAACCCGCAACTTCTCCTAATGAAATCATTGTGGATCACCGAGCTATTTTATGATCGATCTCGGTTCTAGATCTCGATCTTAATTTTCAGTGATCACTTCTAATTTCGCAGCCCGACCCCTTCTATATATTCCTTGCTCTTTCTCTAGCGAAATGTCCTTATCTCCATTGATTTTCTCCAAGATTGATGTCCACTGCACGATGTATGGTGATTTTTTAGGCTTAACTCGGGCACACCTTCTAATTGCAAAATTCGATTTCAACCGTAAATCTGTCGAAGATACAAGTTCTTTAACTTTCTGTAATCTTCACTGAATTGATCAGTGAAACGATCAATTCATTCTGTAACACTTTACACAAATAGATTCGGTCTCATACGCCTCAATTTGATTTCGAGTTACACATATACAAATAGATGATTGAAAATCTATACTTCTGGTTAACAAAACAAAGGTATTAAATGATCAAAACACTTGCAGAGTAGAACTCTATTCTTTATTCAAATAACTAGTCATAAATCACATACTCTCTACTCTATGATATCTGTAGACAAATATACGCTATAACAACATTACAGATTAAGTCCACATTCAATAAGTATAATTAGGTTGAGTAGAAACGATACGAACAAACAATGCTTAGTTAAAAGTAGGAATACATGGTACATTTTTAAAAAGAAATAAATGATTCAGTCCATTATATATAGAATCATGAAGGATAAATTCTTCAAGTATTGGATTCGAAACTATATCAACAACAACCAGTTCTACAAACTTATGCTTAGAACGAGTTATTGACCCCTAATAACATTGTACAGATCTAATATATTTCATAGAAACAGGGTTATTTGTTCTACAAAAATTCATAATCCTACTACCTGGAGATGTAACTGTACGTAAATATTTCACATACACATCCTGCTGTAAATAGAATTAGTCATAAGAAAAACAGACTAGGAACCTAGAACCAAGGCTGGGAAAACAAAAGTGGAGAAACAGTTCCTCCCAACCAACTCCCAGAGCATCCAAATTACTTTATCTAGAACCCCCGAGCCTGTTTGCTGAACCACAAGAGCAAAATAAATTAATGCACCATCTCTTGCATTACATAGATGTTAATCCACATCCAATGCTAGCCTCCTGCTGCTCATGGACATACTGTTAAATAGTATTTTTCCTAGGACTTGGTCATTTATGAGCCTCCTGCTCTTTAGAAACTCAACTAGGAGTGCAGACATGATTTTTGGGGATGATGTCTCTTGCATCTCGAGTTCTCACTCAGTGATCTCTACCACTTGCCATTTCCCTTTTGTGGGTTAGCGAACACTCTTTCAACAGCTACTTCCACTTTTGTTTTCCTTCAGTATATTTTATTAATAAGGAATGTTTTATTACAAAATGTTATATTCTTGAATTTTTTGTCAAAGAATAATAAAATAATAATCAAAGTATTTTCCAACAGAATTAATAATTATTAATTCAGGGGGTATTACAGTCTGGGGCCCCTCTTGAGCTATGCACCCTTGCGGAGATAGGTGGAGTCCTTATTTATTCACTGCAACTTACAACACTGCAAATGAAAAACTTAATGCATGTACTAGAAAGTGTGTCTCTACATGGGAATAAGGATTCCATGAAATCAAGAGTGAATGTTCTTCTTCACTAAATGAAGTATTCCTTTCGATCATCCTCTTCCTTGGATGATTTCTCTTGAGAAGGTTTAGCTCCCTATGCGGTGGTGGAGTTGTGAATTATTCCTTCTTTTATTTTCCTTTAATTGCAATAGTGTATGAAGTGATCTGCCTTTTTTACAATAAAAACATATGGGTGAAAACGTGAAGTTGGGAAACAATTGTATCAGAAATAGAGTGAAAAGAAAAGAGGCCGCTCAGATGAAAACGTGAAAAAAATTCAATCTCAAACTCTAGGCCGAGAGTTTATGAGAGTTCAAACTCTCGGCCGAGAGTTTAATAAAACTCTAGGTCGAGAATTTGAACCAATAACCGCGCTGTATTTAAAAAAAAAAATCTCGCATGAGAGTTTTAAAACTCTCAGATGAGAGTTTGAACTAAACTCTCGGCCGAGAGTTTGGAGATATTTTTTCAGCCGAGAGTTCATGGTCAACAAAACCTGCGAAAATATCTAGCATCTTTATGGAACCTGCAACTTCAGCAAGCCCAAACCCCTACAAATTTTAAATATTATTTGTCAGACTTGGTAGCAATGGATTCATCTCTGAATCTAGTTTCCAATGATATAAAAATTGTTTCATTTCAATTTGAATTTCTATTTATTAATAATTTTTTTCTAAACCTTATCCATTAAGAATTTTGTTATTCTGAAAATCACCCGAAATGAAAATTCAATATCATAACAAAGACAACACCAAAAATTTTGCAATCTTCATAGAGATCATAATTGACCTGTCCTCTTCAAAAGGGTACTTATATTTCTTCAGTAAGTGTCACACTAAAAATAAAATTGAATCTCACCAACATGTGTCGATAATGCACCATTTTATGAACTTATGTTGTTTGAATAAATAATAAAAAATAGTTCTGAAGTCCGAAAAACCTCAAAATATAGTACATGCACAAGTTCAATCTGTGTAGATTATGAGTATAAATTTTGTTTCCCTTAAATGATTAACTATCTATAAGAAAAATGTTGGGCACATAGGTCACTCATTATTCATACTTAAAATTTTAAAGTATATTTCGTTGGTGCCCTCCAAATTTTCCCCACTATATGTTGATAATTTATTTTTTAAAAAATATGAGTACATAGCTAATTCAATTCTCTAAAACTTCTGTGTTTACTTCAAGGTGAAATTCCTAAGGGAGATATCATTCTGAAGGGGTTGAATTTGAAAAACATAAAATTTTGCAGTCTGTTTAGTCAAAAAACAAGCAAAATTGTTTCCCAACTTCATGTTTTCTCCCATATTAGTTTTGATTTGTCCATACATTTATTTATTTCTTTCTTTTTTACACTGAAAGTGTTCTTGGGAGCGAAAGGATTCCTCCCATTTTTAGTTCTATCCATGAGAGCTAGATTCTCTTCATCAGTGTGCACCACTTTGTTCTAGATGTGCCCTTCTTCTTGAATGCAATATGCCAAAGTATTTCAAAATTGGGATGATCTTCTCTTTCGTTGACCGCAAAAAGAAAGTCCCCCCATGAGGAGGGGAGTTTGTTAATGGTGGTTTGTAGAATATCATCTGCATCTTCCATGTATTGAAGTTGGATGTTCCTTTGAGTCTATCTTCCAGTCGGACAGATATAGAATCCATTGCTTCAAGCTCTTTCTCAATGCTTCAATATCTACAGAGGCTTAGAGTGTTTGCACAAAACTAAGATCTTTCATGCCCTTTATTTGATACCATGTTAGTGATTGAGAAAACTATGAAGATAATTACACTTTAAAACTTTACCCCATAATAAAAGTGCATATAAATCTCATCCATAATCCAAAGACCTAAATCAAACCATAGAACATACGATATACCCTGGAAAACCCCTCAACTAATTCGGAGGATAGAAAACCCAACAAACAATATTAGAGTATGATTGATAAGTGGAAGATAATGATTACAACACAATAGCAGATTGCTTTCACCGAGATCACTAGGAACATTTAGCTGTTAACGATTAACCTAAATAGGCTTAAACTAAAACTGATTCTTGTTAAATTCTAGTTCTGCATACTTAATTGTTTGCTTTCATAAATCATGGTAAGGATTTGATTTAGCAGGTTGAGATTTGGAACAACACGAATTGAAACATTTCTTTAATTACTAAGTATTAAGTTTGTTTTATTGTTTTGTGAAAATATGAAGGAACTTCAGTTGAGATCGAGGCTTACTTAGCTTTTTAGCTAATGCAGTTAAGTTATGCTTCTTTTACAGGTCTTTTACAGGTAAGACGTTTGTAACCAGTTTCCGCATCGAGATTATTATCTCAACTAGCATAAAATATAATGCTAGTAAAATTTATTTATTTTATAGCTTTGATCAAATGAAAGTTATCGTTGATCTGTATATTTGTATTTCTAAATAGTTTCCTAGTAACATAAGTGTCTAGTAAACTGAACATAGTCCAGTTGTTCTTCCATTCGCTTCCACTATAACTCATTCATCTAATTTTTATCAGTCTCTTATCTCCTTAGTTCCTGTATGTAATTCTAGTGAAAGGTAATTGTATAGAAAATCCTTTTATACTTTAATACTTGATGCTAAGGTAATTCAAGAGTATTTGTTTTCAACAATAAACAAGTTAAATAAACTTAGGAAAACCTAAATCTATGTATTGTCATAAAGTACAATGAATGACATTCACACATGGAAATAAAACCTAGTGCATAAGATAGTTTTCTAAATATTCTAGTACTTACCAAAAGGAGATGCAATAATACAAATTTTATATCTTTAAACCATAGTATTATTGTTATTTGGGTAAAGAAACAAAATATTATCTTCTACAACATCTATCCTACCTAACCTTTGTAAGATCCTATATCTCACAAGGGTTGTTTATTATGCTAATCAAAGTTGAAGAATTCTTGCATAAGTTTTTACCCATGTCTAAGATTATAGAACATAATATAAACCCTAGAGTAAATACTTCCTCCCTACATTATTTGTATATGATGAAAGATACTGAATGTTATGAACAAGGTTTTAACATAGTTTAATTATCAAACACTATTGTATGCAGGCTGCTCCAAACGGGTCTCGAACTATAATACAAAACCCTCATTTTGTAAATAAATCCAAAGCCACGTGGTCGATGCTTGATGGTTAGGTTTTGTTAACTTGGGTTTTAATATAAAACTATTCTAAAACCCTTAAAAAATGCATTTTTACCTAACGGTTCTTTTTGTGGCAGTGGAGAGTAGGAGCCGTAGGCTCATGGCCGCATGGACTTACTATCACTCCATTGACTCTGTATAAGCCTCCTTGCCATTTCGTTTTTCTTCTACGTAAGAGATTCATGTCGCCACTATCTTTCATTCTGTGTGAGAGCCCTCTGTCACTGTTACCATTTCTTTGTATGAGTGTGGTCTTCATCGTCCTTATTTAGCCTCTACATGGGATTTCCTTTGGCACTAGTGGAGTGGTGAAACTCTATAGTGAGAGATCAGTTTTTGGTTTTTACCTCAGCGTTGATTTGGACTTTCTTGTTAGGGTTTCAAGATAGTGCTTCCTTCGCTGCTCGGTGTAATTTTTCTAGTGGCTATGGTCTGTTCTTGTTACCAGTGAGGGGCCGAGGTCAAGTTCTTCAAGTGAGAAACTTTCTTTGTATTGTATAACTATTCTACACTTGTTCATAAGCTATTAACTTTGTTATTTGTATACATTTCTCATTTAGTGTTTTATTATACTTGTGCAGGCTTTCAAGTGAAGGGTCTGTGCTAGAATACACCATAAAAACTCTACGCATGGTTTTTAGGCTTCGTATCCATCCTGGTAAGCCTTGGTCTCGCCTGAGGTTTCTCCTGCTCTGGTTGTATGGTGTCTTTAGTTGATACTATCCACTTGGTTCTTGGGTTACTGCTCGGTCGTGGCTACATTATGATCTATTTGGTTTGAAAGGCCATGTGGCCAAGACTGTGATGTTTTATTAAGAAATCATTGAATCCCTTGTGGCTGTTTTGTGATGGAATACTTTGGGGCTTTCATGGTCGTGACTTGATAAAAATATTATGGGGCCTTCTCGGTCGTAGTTTTGACTACAGAAGAAGCTATTTCTTTTAACAGGATTTTAAGCCATGACTTTGTTGTAAAAAGGCCATTAGGCCGTAACTGATATGATTACAGTAATGGTTAGGGTTTAGATGCTATTTATAATTTTGAATCAGCTTGAAGCTTACTATTTTGTAACTTATATAATTGATAATATATATATATATACTGTGTTTTTAAGAAAAAGATGTCCTGCTATGAGATTTTATCTGTTCTGGTTTATCTTAAATTCTTTTTTAAATTAACCTAAACAGAGAAACAAAATGTTCAGACAGTTTTTTTTAGGATAGAAATTGATTTTTACTATGAGTAAACAATTACTTTAGTAAATAGATAGAAGAAAGGTTGAATATACAACCTAAGTCTTTTACTATATTTCCTGGGTTATAATATTTTGAAAGGTCTTTTACTTAATTTCTCTTAGTTTATGTTTACCATACAGTTTTAACACTGTTTCTTCAATATAGGTTTTATTTATAAAACCCTAATTACTTTTAAATTAATACGTAGTTAATATTTGATTATAATGTTATTCTAGTTGCATTTATGAAATTATTTCAGTAAATTTCTACCCTTATTTACTATTTCTTTAAGTTAACCCTGCTTATTTATTTTCTATTTTTATAATTCCTTTTTGGTTACTATAATAATAGACTTATAGTAAATAATATATCTACTGTGTAAATAAATACACAGACTAAGTATATATATATATATATATATCTTTCCTAAAGACAGATTTGTTTATGTTATGACACTGTACTCTATCTAAGCAAAACATCTAAACCAGAAAGGAATAACATACTTATGATTAACTCTTATGAAATCTGTAGAAGGTAAATAAACACATTCAAGCATACTTCATTCAATACTTATCAGAATTTTAATCTAACCTACTGTACTAGAGTACTACCTTTAAAAAGGTGTGAAAAAATACAATTAGGTATTTTTCTAATCTATGAGTAAAATTGGAAATTCTTCTAATCATTTACCCTAATCTATATCTAATCCAGCATTTGACTATATTTTTCACAATAAAATATTTCATTAACTAATCCTAACAACAACAGAAAAGAAGCATAACACATTATTGCTTAAACTCAATCCTTCTTGATCTAAATATGCAATTAGAAAACTAGATAAATCATGTAGAACCTGGAAATGTAGAAGAGGTGACAACAGCTCAAGGAACCTATTCCTCCCATCCAATTCATGGAAATAGATGAACTGCAAATATCAGGACCCTCGAGCTTGTCTTCTTGTCCACCTGGTAGAAGTACTGGGTGAGAGATCTAGTTTAGTAATCCTTTGCAACTCTACTGAGTATTCAGCAGTAAATCTATTTTTTTTGCAATAGTATGAACTTAGCTTAGAATAGCTACACTAGTTCAGAACTTCAGCACTTTTCACTCAAACAAAACTTCTGCTAGTCCCCTCCATCGATATTTCTTGGGCAATAAATTCACTCAGAATTTTCACAAGACAAGAATGAGCAGCCTCAACTATCTTCAATGGGAAGTTTTATTAACATGCCTAGGTATTTTGGGTCAGTTTCCACTTAATGAGCCACCTGCTCTTGTTCCACTTTCTTGGGGAACATGACCACAAAAATAGGGAAGTTTCCTCCTGCAACAATTATAAGTATTTTCAGGATGTTTCCAAGTGTCAATCTACTTTCAACCCAGCCTACTCCACCAAGTGACTAGTAAAACACTCATTTAACAGCCTCCTTAAGTTGTTGTCTCATCTTTCATTTATTAATTAATAAAATATTCATCAATTACATTCAATTATCCTTGACCCCACTTGGTCATTAATTAAAAACTTTATAATAAAATATAACATAATTTTTCTTAAAAACATAAAGTGTTTTGCAATTTGGGGCATGTGACATACACCCCTCCTTAAATATAACATCGTCCTCGATGTTATTTATTCTTCGTCCTCATAATTGCCTTGGAACAAAATTGGATATGCATCCCGCATATGACTCTCCAATTCCTAGGTGGCTTCTTCTGGACTACGGTGCTTCCATTGCACCTTCACTTGAACAATGGTGCGATTCTGAAGCAAGATCTCCCTCCTTTCGAGGATACAATACAGTTCCACCAGAAAATATCCTTTAGGTTCCACCTGCACATCATTCTAGTTTATAACATGAGTAGCATCATGTACATATTTTTTTAACACATAAATATGAAAAACATTATGAACCTTTAAATTTGGTGGTAAAGCCAATGGATATGCCACTTGTCCTATTCTGGATAGTATCTCAAAAGGTCCGCAATATCGGGGTGCCAACTTAGCACAACTTCCTAATCTCAAGGAACTCTTTTTAGGCCTTACCTTTATAAAGACATGTTCACCTACCTGGAACTCTTTTTGAGTTCGTTTAAGGTCTGCTTGACTTTTCTATCTGTCTTGTGCAATTTTTAAGTTACCTTGCACCTGTTTTACAATTAAATCCATCTCTTTTAGTATTTCAGGTCCTAATACTAACTTGTCAACTGGGTTACTCCATGAGATGGGGGTATTTCACTTTCTGCCATACAAAATTTCAAATGGATTGTATCTTGCTGAAGCTTGGTAGTGATTGTTGTAAGAAAACTCCACCAAGTGTAAGTAATCTTCCCATTTACCTAGATATTCCTTAACATACATTATGAGCATATCTTCCAACACTTGATTCACTCTTTCAGTCTGTCCATCCGTCTGGGGATGAAAACAGGTATTGAAATTTAAAGTAGTATCTAGACCTTTAAACAAAGACTTCCAGAAATTGCCTGTAAACTTAGGGTCTTTGTCTGAAATTATAACTTTCGGTATCCCATGTAAACGAAATATTTGTTTCATGAATATATCAGAAATATTAGCAGCCTTGTAAGTGGTTTTTACAGGTATAAAATGAGTTGCTTTACTAATTTTATCAACAACTACCATTATTGAGTCATTAATATTTTGATTTCTAGGTAGACCTGTAATAAAATCAAGACTGATTATTTCCCACTTCCAGATAGGGATAGGTAATGGTTGTAGTAATCCAGCTGGATGCTGGTGTTCAGTCTTAACTTGTTGACATTCAAAAAACTTGGAAATGTATTCTTCCGGTTCATTCTTCATGTTTGGCCAAAAATAATCCTTCTATAACATGGTTATAGTCTTCTGATAACCAAGATGTCATGAGTAAGGAGTCTTATGAATTTCATTTAAAATAGGTAACTTAATCTTAGGTACATTAGGCATATGCAGTCTATCTTTATATAGTAATAATCATTTATCATTTAGACTATATCTTGTAGTTAAATTTTCTGTTACTTTTGCTTGTAATTTCTGATAGTTTTCATCCAATCTCACTCCTTCCTCTAGCTGTTCTTCTAAATCTGTTTTATAAGTGTTGATTGCTGCTACAAAATTTAGTTTTTCATTTCTGCTTAGAGCATCAACAACCTTATTTTTTTTCCCCTTAATATGTTGGATTTCAAAATCGTACTCTCTAAGGAAAGCTAGCCACCTAGCTTGCCTTGCGTTTAAGTTAGGTTGATCCAACAAATATTTTAATCCTTTATTATCTGCCAGTAATGTTGGGCTATAGGGTAGACTCGGGATTTTTACCATTAACTTCGCACCAACAAAAGACCCACAATGTTGGCCCTTTCGGCAACAACCTGCAAATAGGTTGCAGTCTCACCTGAAACAACTATGGGGTGTTACAGAATCAGGTTTCTGCAAGCAGAAGAGGGATATTACTGTACCTTTAGCTTCTAATACTTATAATCATACAATGAAGAGCTTTAATAGTTACTTATTTAGCTTCGCGGTTAGATAAACAAACAGTGCCTTGCTTAACCCTTTACTGGGAATTCCAGTGAAGTTAATATTTAGCAGTGATCTTACTTATCAGATGTATACTTATCAATGCATAAAGAACAAAATAACAACACAACAAAAAAACCACAACACACGATATAACGTGGTTCACCCCCAGTGTAGGGGTTACTTCCACAGAACTGTTTTTTATTCAACTCTTTACAAAAACCACAGTTCTGATCTGCGCACTCAGCTACAGATCCCTTCAAGTCCTCAAAGTCACGCACACAGCTGCAGGCCTCTGCGCACACAACTGCAGATTTCCTTTACCACCCAAAACCCTCTGCGCACACAGTTGCAGAGGTCATCCACGCACATAGCTGGGACTTAACCATCTCTTACAAAATAGCCTTAGCTTCACATCAATTCATCTTACATCAAAAATCCTAAACTGACTTCTTTACAAGAGTGCTTATTTATAGTGCACTTATTACAAAACCATGGGCTTAAACCATGGGCACCCCGAACCCTAAACCCTGAACTTAAACCATGGGTTTATTACAAAAGAAGGTTTTTACTCAACCCCGACACCCCTAAGACTATTTTGAGTCGTAACTCCGCTTACAAACTCCCATAACTCCGTGGAGTTACCCACCTTAAGGACCATTAGGGTGAGTGCCCCAACAGGCCCCTAAGACTCACCAGTGTCCCATCCCGGGACACTCAGCTGCTTTTCTGGTGGTAGAATCTTGTTGGAAAAACATAGTGCGCTGCTTGCTGAAGCCATACATGCGGTTGTCGGTTGCTTGTTCCTTTCCTTCGTAATATTTATGCTGGTTAAGGCCTTTTGGATCTATCAGCGACCCCATCCTTCGATCTACTTGTCGAACATTTGACCATCAACAACTTAGGGTCCCCAGAATCGTGTGTCAAGGTGCATAAGACAAATAGCCGCCTCGGTTCTGCCAAACCAGGAGGATACATATTGGGATGTTTCAGAGGTTTCCTGTGAAGACCGGTGCTTTTCTTCGTGCGGCTTAGAGTGCACTTCTGCCTTTCTACTTTCCTCTTAGAGCGAACTTCTGCCTTTCTTTGTGCCTTGGTCGAACATGGCTGCATGAGTGGATTGCTTAGAAGGTTCAGCAGAGCTCTCTCCCTGACCAATCGTAATAACTCCTGGACTTCACGATCATTCGACATAGTTCTAACTGAAGAAACTCAAAGAGATGCACAATGCAGGAGTCGCAGGCCGGTGTAGCGTCTTATAGAATCCCGCAACAGAATCTGTCATCATGGTGCATTAATGACACCGAATCTGATGGAGTGGTGGAAATCCTGTCCACACTGCGCGAGATTTTCCCAAAATATCATTATTGCAGGCAGTTAGGGTAGTTCTCGTGCTGGCGCCGCCAAGTGTAGTTTGTCCCATCCGTCACATTTTAGGATATGACACACCTTTGATCTTCGACATAACTAATAACTTCAACTTCGCCTTGATAAGTACCTTCAACACAATATGCACCTTCGACCCATCCTGACCTATACGGCAATCAAACTTCAACCTTCAAACTTTGACTGTCCTCAACACTTCGTAGCTTTGAGAACAGCTTCATTATAGTCTAGTACCCAATTCCAAATGTTCTTGGTACTTAGACTGTCCTCCATGCTGTTACTCCTGATCAAGGGGTCCCGGTTTGTCCCTGTACTTCTTTAACCTACTTCCATTCACCATGGAAGGTAAAATTTCTCCATTCAATTTAGCTAACTGGACTGCGCCACCATCATTAACTTTCTGCACTATGTATGGTCCTTTCCATTGTGTCTTGAACTTACCCGGGAATTTCATGAATTTGCTGTCATATAAGAGCACAAGATCACCCTGCTGGAACTGCTTCTTCTTGATGTGTCTATCATGCCATGCTTTTTCTCTAGCTTTATGTACTTGCTGCTGGAACCCTGCAATGAATCTGTCCTCTTCAAGTTCTAGTATCTTTTCCAGCCTTTCTTTCATCATATATGGGTACTCCATCTCTGTAAAAGCAGATATTTTGAGGCTAGGGACAATGTACTCCATGGGCATGACTGCTTCTTGTCCATAAACCAACCTAAAATGTGTATGGCCTTTCAACTTCTTGCAGGTGGTTCTATAAGCCCATAGTACTGCTGGAATTCGAAGGTCCCAATCATTTCTGTTAGCATTGCAAACCTTCGTCAGAGCGTGTTCAAGGATCTTGTTAAAGGCTTTGACAGTTCCATTTGCTTGAGGATGATAGGCAGTACTCTTTTGATGATATACTTGAAATTCTTCAGTCAATAATTCAATAGTATTATTTAAGAAATGTGACCCTTGATCACTCATAAGAATTCTAGGACACCCAAATCTTGACAAGATGTTATCGAAGATAAACTTCGCGGCTGTAGCAGCACTACAGGTCTTGACTGGTTGAGCTTCGGCCCAACGAGTAAGGTAGTCAGTTGCTGTAATAATGTATCTTGCTCCGGATTTATTTGCAGGGGGATTGATAGGTCCAACAAAATCAATAGCCCATTTATCAAAGGGTTGTAAAGTTACCTGCAGAACTAGAGGCATCTCATCCCTCCTGGATGGTTTTCCTGTCCTCTGACAAATGTCGCAGCTGCGGCAATATTCTCTTGCATCCTTATGAATTGTGGGCCACCACAATCCGACTGTCAGAATCTTCTGCGCTGTAGCTTTTCCTGCGTAATGACCACCTGCTGTGCCAGAGTGTGCCTCAGCCAAAATTTTTACGGTCCGCATCTTCAGAGGTTGAGTCACTTCAAGTGCCTCAACTGCTGGTCCATGTACTTCGTAGTGTCCTTCTGACTCAGGAATGTTAATGTTGCACGGATCGTCATCCTCGTCAATTGCGAGGTTATAACATTCTACTGCATTGGCTTCTTGTGCCTTCCAATTAGGTTGGTATTCTGCTATTTCTTGATCATCAAATACTTTAGTGTGGATCAACCTAACAGCTGTGTCCAAAGCAAGAGAAACCTCATTAATAGAAAATGTCAGCACAAAACTATCAATAAGACAATCCCAACTTACAGTACCGTGGCGAAGTTCGACCTCCGCATACCAGTTCTTTTCTATAGGTTCCAGGGTGTGCACAAACCTATGTACCCATTCTTCATGAGGTACATGCTTCCATGCCTTGTAGAATTGCTCCAAATGTCCCTTAGGACTAGTCTTACCATTAAACCTGCTTCACACCTCCTGAGGTTGGTCCCTAAATCTTAGGTAAAGGGACTTCTGGCATGCTTCCCAACTATGAATGTAATTTTTGTGACCATTCCACCATCTAGCTGCTATGGCTCTGAATGCTGAATCCAGAGTCTCCATTTTCTGTGAGTCAGGTACTTGCTCTGAGAATTGCACAATAAACTCTTCTGGGTCTGTCGAACCATAAAAAACAGGTAAGGTTCTTATCTATGAGCCAAGCCATCTGGGAGACTTGGTAATTCTGGCACATCGATGGCCATGTAGCTCATATAGTCTAGTCTTCCAATTCTCTAGGCCATCATCTGAACCTGTCATGCAGGAGCTGTCACACTACCAATGCATGATACCTTCGGCAGTAGGATCAACATAATCTTCTTCCTTCGTTGTGATATTGTAGATGTGGTCCAAAACATCCTCGTCTTCATCTCTTACTGGCTCTGTGTATCTTTCTCCTTGAGAAGGATCCAATGGGACTATGACTCTCAGTTCTTTCCCTTCAAAAGTCATATGTCTCTTCTTCCGGTTAATGACTGCAGCATTTTCCATTGCCCATTGAATTCCTAACAAGGCTGGATAGGGGTTGCTGTCGTCAATGATCTCAATAAATTCGAAGTCTGCTACAGTACAGATGCCATCAATATCTACTGGGACATTAGGGAGACGTCCTAGGGGCACAATCTTCTGCTGATTGGCTAATCTCAACTGTATAGGGGACCAATCAAAGGTATTTTTTCCCATTTGTTCCCAGGTTTTCTTAGTTAAGACATTTACCTCTGAGCCTAGGTCCAAGATAACATCAGTCATATCATACTCTCTGATCTGAGCATTCAATCTCATTTCCCTGCCAGTTCTCCTGACTCTATTAACAGCTTTTGCCTGACTAGAACTTTGCCGAGGTTCACAGGAAGCAATAACTTTCTGCAACTCACTTAAAGTATTTTCATTTCGTAAGAGCTTCAGACAACTCTGTAAAAATGAGGACAATGTACTTACTTTGTCTGTCGAAGCTTCTTGCATCTGCGACTGCTGCTGATGTTGTTGCGCAGGTGCTACTGATATGCTAGGAGCAGAAAAATCTCTCTTGGCTTCCATGAATGTGTCTTTTTTTCTTTCAACATCAGATGCTGGCACTTTCGCTGGGGCCTTACGAACCCAAGCCTCGTCAGGCTGTTTCTCCTTATTCTGTGCTTCTTTCATAGCTCCACTCCGGGTAACAGCATTAATGGCTGGGACAGGTCTTTGCTCGATGAAAATCATCTGAATATTCTGAGTGGGGGCACTGTTTCTTTCCTGAATCTTCTCTATCAACTGTGGGCACTGCTCGGCAATACCGACATGTCGTAGTTGGGTTCCGACAGTCTCTCGCTAGATGCCCGGCCTGGTTACAGTTGTAACACAAAACCTGGCCTCTTCCTCTTTCGGCCATACCACCACGACCACGACCTCCAAAATCACCTCTACCTGATGCACCACCATGGTAACCATAGCCATCATTGCTCTGTCCCTCATTTTGTACCCGATAGGTGTCATAGGTACGTTCTCTCATGAGGTCATAACTACGACACTCATCTTCATTATGTCCTACGGACTTACAGAATTTACAATAGGAGTTCTTAGGTACTTGCCCATACCTCTGTAGCAGATAACAGTCTTCAAGTCGATGCTGGCCTACTGTTCTGCAGAGCTCACAATATAGGACTTGCGAGTGAAACAGGTTTGGCGCACCAGTATTCAGGTAATTTCTTACCACATGACATTGTTCCTTGGCATGACCTTCTGTCCGACATTGTGTACACCAAACCACTTCACGACCGGTTTTTCCTTTCTTCATATCGCGAAGCTCCAGAGCCATCGCTGCCAACTGCGCTTGGATTTGAGCGATAACAGAATTGTCTTCGATAGGAGCGGTTTCAAGCTTCATCGCGATTTTCAGAGCCTCCTGCTGGTCAGCAACCTTCTGTTGCATGAGTGGAGTTCTGATATGTAGTAGCAACACTGCAATGAACCATTCCTTGTGCTGTGCAGTTCCAATGGGGAAACTGACTTGGTCTAGCAGAACTTTGAATATTTGATCAAAGTCCCACACTGATTTGCCGTGCCTCTGCTGAATCTCTTTCAATTCAATGATACACTGCGACTCTGATTTTGGCTTCTTAAATTCCTTTATCATCGCTGCTTTTATATCAGCCAATGCATGGTTCTGAGTGATGGAAAACTTCATGAACCAGGTCAGAGCACGGTCTCTGAAAGAAGTAACCAGCTGGGCTCTTTTTGTATCTTGATCCGTAATGGTCTTAGTAGTCCACACTGCTTCGCATAAAAACCAGAACTGTTCTGGATCCTCTGATCCATTTCCTTTGAAAACAGGTAGCTTAATATCATCATGCATGTGGGCCATAGTGGATCTAGGGGGGGTTGGAGGGGGACTGGAAGTAGGTGGGGGGGAACTTACTGGGCTAGACTGACCTGCGACAGGAATACTCGGGCTAGGGTGACTTTCAGACTGCGACGGGTTCTCAGGGATAATAGGTCTTTGCTGCGGGGTTACCGGAGGGTTTCCAACAGAAGGGGTTTCTTCGGGTTCTGAATCCACGGGATTTACAGGGGAATACTCGGTATGCTGACCCTGGGAATAGGATCCAAAATCTCTCTTGTACCTTTTTCCACTTCGCAGCAAACCACTTTGCTCGTCGAAGGTATTTTCACTTGCAAACATAGGTTAGTAATACTAAATCTAACAGTCTGATTCAATTAGCAATATACCTTTTTCAACTAATAGCATTTTAATTCTCAAACTAAATGAATTCAAAAACTTACCCCTTGGTCCTTTGAAAAACTGCTGCTCGGCTTTGCTAAAGGAAGTACTCGTGTCGATGGCGAACTCCGTCACAAATGCTTCAAGGGTTCGCGTTGTCCAGAAATCAACAGTGCAGGATATCTCGTTGTTCACCCTTTTCAGTATATTAATTCTTTCGGGGGTCCAATCAGAAAGCTGACGTTCTTGGAAGTTCGTCCTTCTCTCTATTAACCTGGATAACCATTGGTGCAACTCTATGTGGATACTACCAAAGAAAATTTCATAAACATCACAGAAAACATACCTTTGTAAAAAGTCGTTGGCACTACGGTGCAGATCTTTGTTCTCTTGCTCAACGAATTTCAGATAAGTCTCATCAAGCCAATCACTGATTTCCTTCACAGAGGGTCTCCAGAACATAGCCCTCGAGGTATGACGTAAACCCCTCTTGAGCAGATACTGATTTCAACCGACAACGGAACCAATTTGTTGGGCTATAGGGTAGACTCGGGATTTTTACCATTAACTTCACACCAACAAAAGACCTACAGTGTTGGCCCTTTCAGCAACAACCTGCGAACAGGTTGCAGTCTCACCCGAAACAACTATGGGGTGCCGCAGAATCAGGTTTCTGCAAGCAGAAGAGGGATATTACTGTACCTTTAGCTTCTAACACTTATAATCATACAATGCAGAGCTTTAATAGTTACTTATTTAGCTTCGCGGTTAGATAAACAAATAGTGCCTTGCTTAACCCTTTACTGGGAATTCCAGCGAAGTTAATATTTAGCAGTGATATTACTTATCAGATGTATATTTATCAATGCATAAAGAACAAAACAACAACACAACAAAAAAACCACAACACACGATATAACGTGGTTCACCCCCAGTGTAGGGGTTACGTCCACAGAACTGTGTTTTATTCAACTCTTTACAAAAACCACAGTCCTGATCTACGCACTCAGCTGCAGATCCCTTCAAGTTCTCAAAGCTGCGCACACAGCTGCAGATTTTCTTTACCACCCAAAACCCTCTGCGCACACAGCTGGGACTTAATCTTCTCTTACAAAATATCCTTAGCTTCACATCAATTCATCTTACATCAAAAAGCCTAAACTGACTTCTTTACAAGAGTGCTTATTTATAGTACACTTATTACAAAACCATGGGCTTAAACCATGGGCACCCCGAACCCTAAACCCTGGACTTAAACCATGGGTTTATTACAAAAGAAGGTTTTTACTCAATCCCGACACCCCTAAGACTATTTTGAGTCGTAACTCCACTTACAAACTCCCATAACTCCGCGGAGTTTCCCACCTTAAGGACCGTTAGGGTGCGCGCCCCAACAAGTAATATAAATTTTCTTCCTATTAAGTGATGGCACCACATCTTCAAGGCATGTATGATGGGAGCCAACTCCAAATCGTAGGTTGCATAGTTTTTCGCATGAATATTAAGCTTCCTAGAATCATATGCAATTACGTGTCCTTCTTGAGTTAAAAGTCCACCTAGAACATCATTGCATGCGTCAGTGCATACTATAAAGTCTTTATTAGGATCAACAATTCTTAAGATTGGTACAGTAGTTAGTAATGTTGTTAAATTTTTAAAACTTTCTTCACACTTTTGACTCCACTTGAATTTATTCCCTTTCTTCTGTAAAGAAGTTATGGTATTTTCAATTCTTGAAAACCCTTCAATGAATCTTCGATAGTATCCCGTAATCCCCATAAATGACCGCACGTCAGTCACATCCTTTGGAACTAGCCATTCTTCAGTTGCTTTTATATTTTCTGGATCAACTGAGATCCCTTCTTTAGTTACTACATGACCCAAGTTGTAGCTTAGCGAAAACCCTTGCTACGTGCAGAAACAACTACCTTGAATCTATAGGACGGAAGGGTAGGGTTCCTGTTGGTTGGAAGAGAACCCACAAACAAGTTTAGGGCCAAGCTACGAAACCCTGCATGGAATAGTTAGAAAGCAAAATATGGGTGCAAGAGATCAATGGACACCTACAACAAAGCATTAGACAACAAGCCTGCAAGCAAAATATGTTAGAAAACCATAATTAAAATGACACAAAACAAAATTATACCTTCTCTTTGGGTGGAAATGGGCCACCATGCCCTAGCTTTGGAAGCACCTCTCTCTCTTTGGGATGGAAGCTTGGCTTGTGGAGCAATGGAGAAGAGGGAGGGTGAATGGCGTGATAGGCAAAGGGTCTCAAGGCACTCACATGGGAAGCATAACTATAGGGAGAGAAGGAGTGTTTTGAGAGTGACCCCCACCCCTCTATTTATAGTTTTTTCTTGATATTTTAGGGTTTTAAGCCCTTGGTTAGGGATTTAGCCCCTTTTTTGTGCTTTAAGCTCCTTTCTCCTAATTCTTAGCTCCTTTGGGGGTTTTAAGATCCTTTGAGGGGTTTTAGCCCATTTTTTGAGGTTTTAGGGTGAGAGCTATTTTGGCTCTTTTTAGGGATTTTTAAGCCCTTTTCATGTTTTTGAGCCTTTGCAAGGGTGTGGGGGTCAAATGAGGGTAGTGTAATGGATGTCTTTAGGTGGTGTAGGTCATGTAGATCTTACTGAGGGATTTTTTGGGTTAATATATTGCCCTTTGATGTGTGAGGGCAGGAGCTCATCGTATGGCCGATGGGCATCATAGAATTTTTTGGGGAGAGGTGGTGCTTCCTGGGCTGAGGCATGGTGGCTGGGCTGGGGCATGGTGGCTTTTGGTTTTTGTATTAATATGGTTCCCATCAATGGGTGACATACAATTAATGTGTGACATGTATATGGACGAGGCATGCATCCCCATGCTCGTAACGATGTCAAAAGAATAATGTGATCTACGCTTTATAATACAAGAGCCGATCATGTACAACTGTTTTTACAATCGTGGTTGCCTCAATGAGAGGCTGAATACAATACTGATCTTGAGAAATTGCTACATTGGACCCATGGCATTCTCATGGAATGCTATATCTTCATGACTAATGGTCTGTTAGATCTAGAATGGTACATAGCTATAGGTATTTACTGACGGAGAGTCAAAGTCTCTGTGGTACAAATATGTTGTATCAATCATAAATCTATATAGAAGCATTGCTGGGGATTCTGAACACTGTCTCCAACGCAACCTAGAAATTACAAGGGACATGAAACTGTTTGGGTCCCTCGATAGACTCATTAATATGTTAGGGTCAGGTGACATCTGGGGTTTTCGACCAAATACTGCACGGACCAATACCTTGTACAAATATCAACAATGCGATGATGTAGCTAGAGTTGATCACGTGAGACACAACCATCCCGAGAGGCACTAAGGGCTCCTCTCAAGTGGTCCAAGGAACTCATCAATGAGGTTAATGAAACCAAGATACAGGGACCTCTGGGTCTATCCTCTAGAATATGTGTGTTGTCGTCGATAGAGGGAGACCTGTAACTGGCCAAGTCGATGGTGTTTCCTTGATTAGAAGCATGAGGGAGATAACGGAAAGATGTGAGACAATCTGAGGACTGACATACTGAATGGGGGGGGAGGTGGAACAGGGGTAGGGAATCACGAGGGACCCAAACTTCCTTTGTTCAGAGTATGATGGCAGGGTGAACCAGGAAGCAAATGAAACTGACTCATGGCAAAGGGATCATAGCTGTAATACCGGTGTTATCCCTAAAGTTGGACCTAGACTACAGGGGATCCAAGCTTAAGGAAATCTTAAGTCTGAGAAAGACCAAATCAAAATGAAATCAAACCAAAATACAGAAAAAAATAAGACTTGAGGCTAGTATCATAGGTTTGTACAGTTTTCAGGAATAAAATCACAATACAATTTATGTATATACAGCTGGTATATGTCAAAGACTATTAAATACAATTATTCACAGAAAAGATCAAAGTGTTCAACAGGTTGGTGAGACAATAATGGCTGAGATGGCATATATGAGTTCTTTTCAAATA